>CM038226.1:15444190-15821690 GCA_021442155.1 Cymbidium sinense
AGAAGATGTTCCTATCAAACCTAAGGGAACTTATAAGGTTTCAAGAAAGACAAAATATGAAATAAGTAATTTCAATTCAGACTATGATTTTGAATCTACTTATGGAAATAGAGTTTAGATGATGCATCGAAGGATAGCTCATTTGGCGGTGTCGAGAGGACTCCTTCAAATACCCATCTCTCTCATCAAAGAAATCCTTTAGAGGATCATAATATTGAAGAATTGATTACATTCTATGTGTTGCTATTGAGCGAGAGTGACGGAACATGAACTCTATTTTACAAATCGAAGAGTCTCAGCTTCACAATTTTGAGCAACCTACTCAACATGAAAATTATGATGAGATAGTGTTAACAAGAATACCAATATACTATCCACAGAAATTGCAAAGAATGATGCATAAACTTGGAATTTATATTGGGAGTACTAAATATAGGACTCAAATATTTAACAGGATCCTCAAGCAACATGAAAAAGTGATAAGTTTATCACTAAAGGTCTTGGGTTCATCCACAAATCTCATTAAAATAAAGCTTGTTATAATATAATAGAAGCTGAGATGGAGACTAATAGTGACGAAGAAGATGATCTTCATAAAATTCTTCTTACAAATGATGAAGAAGTAAAAGCCAAGCCTGCACCCGAAGAACTCGAAGATAGTGGACAAATAGCTACTATGGATGAACTCAAAGAAATCAACTTAGAAGGCTGATGATCACGTCAACTTTCATGGTGCCCTTCTACTTGATGAGAAAGTTGAAGAGCTAAAATACTACTTTGTGAATTAGATTGCCTGACATGTCGGAACGGCTTATCTCTTGATATAGCGGTTCCATAAAACTAGATGCAATGTCTGTTAAACAAGCTCCTAGACGAATAAGATTGGAGATTGAATAATAGGTAATTACATAAACCAAGAAATTGATCAAAGTAGGCTTCATCTGGGAGGAGAAGTATGCAGATTGGATAGCCAACATTGTCCGAGTTAGGAAGAAGAACGGTCAAATTCATCTTTGCATCGACTTTTGGGACCTAAATAAGGCGTGCCCAAAAGATGACTTTTCGCTTCCAATATCAAAACTACTAGTAGACAATACTTCCAACTACGATATGTTCTCATTTATGGATGGATCATCAGGATATAATACAATCAAAATGGCTCCTGAAGATGAGGATCACACATCATTAAGGATGCTAATTGGTATATATTACTACACAGTCATGCCCTTGATTTGAAGAATCACAGGTACATTTCAAGAAGAGAGTTGATTCACGAAGGTGGAATGTTATGTTGTGATTTGGTGGTGAAGAGCTTTCATGAAAATCACTTTGAAGACTTGCGAATTGTATTGGAGAATAAGAAAATATGATCTCCAGATGAATCCTCTAAAATGTGCATTAGGTTATCTTACGGAAAATTTCTCGGTACATTATTGCGGATGTATTGAAATTGATCCGCTAAAATCAAGGCAATCATGGAAGATACTTCCGACCCGTTCTTTACAAGGATAACTTGCATTCATGCGTCGATTTATATCGAACTTATCAGGACGATGTCGACCATTTGTAAGATTGATGAAAAAGGATGCTCCATTCAAGTGGGACAAGGAGTACCAAAAAGCCTTCAATAGTACTAAAAGCACATTAAATCCATCAATCGCGCTTTACTCACGAAGCCCTCATTCTATACAGTTGCTTTAGAAGAGTCCGCGGAATTATTGGCGCAACATAGAATAAAAACAAAGAGAATGCTCTTTATTATATCGATTAAGATTGATGAGATACTCTCTCAGATGAAAGTAATGTTTGGCATTGATCTTTGCATTCCAAAAGCTCTATCATTACAAGTTATCTCACAAGATTACCCCCATCTCAAGGATTGATCCACTGAAGTATTTGATGACAAGACCTGCATTGACAGGTCTCTTGGCAAGATGGACAATATTTCTTCTATAATTTGATATCACATACGCTCCATAGAAAGCAATGAAGGGACAAGTCTTAGTAGATTTTCTAGCTGCACATCCCATCCCGGTGAACTCTTCTCTTAATGACAATTTTCTCGATGAGCAAATTATGCTCATTCATGAAAGAGAAAAATCACAAATTTGGAAAATGTACTTTGATGAAGCCTCATCGATCAAGCAAGTCAAACCTCTAAATTTTCTAATGGCAAGAGCAGAAATCGACATTATCTTCATAACACTAGAATGAGGGATAATGAGACGATCATCATATGGGTTGTATTAGCCAAGAACTAAGAATGAAGCTGAGTATGAAGCATTGGTGGCAGGTCTTGAAGAAGCTATTTTCATAAGCATTCAAAACATGCATATTTTTGGCGATTCTTAGCTTATTATAAATCAAGTGCTTGACATCTATAAAATTAACAAGCTTGAGTTAACTCTCTACCCCAAGCGAGTTCTCGAGCTTATGAAGTAAATGTTAAATATCACATTAACACGAGTCTCTTGATCCGAAAATAGTAAAGTCGATTTCTTAGTAAAATTAGCTAAGAAAATGACAAGTATGAATAGTGATTATGTCATGATCATCATATTTACTCGATGAGTCATAGGGCTAGCAAAGTATCAATCCCCGCAGGTAGAGGGGTTCTCAAATTTGACACAGCGGGATGTGACTCAGGTTGCTCCTCATACTCTCCAAAATCAACAAAAAGTTATACCAAGAAGAGCTAAGAATGATATTACCTCAGAAAAGCGGTGTGAATCTTTTATTGTAGAAGAGCCACATGATTAGGCAACATTTCATTGACTACTTTAAAGATGGTAAATTACTAAACAATAAATCACTAGCATCTCAAATCGAGAAGAGAATGTTGCGCTATGCTTTCGCCAACAACACTTTATATCATAGATTCTTTGAACAAATGTGGCTACGATGCCTAAATGTAGATGAAGCTACCAAAGTGATGATTGAAGTTCATGAAGGACTTTGTGGTGCACATCAGTTAGGTCCCAAGATGGTAGTAAAGATCAAAAGGATGGGCTATTATTGACCATATATGGTAAGAGACTGTATCAATCACACTAAGATGTGCCACGAATGTCAAGTACATGAAAATATAATCCATCAATGTTCAAATCTACTACACCCAACAATAGCATCTTGGCCATTTGAATGTTATGGCACAGACATAATTGGACTAATTGATCCACATTCGTCAGCTATATAATGTTTCATCCTAGTAGTGACTGACTATTTCTCTAAGTGTGCTGAAGCTACCCCATTTAAAGATGTTACTGCTGACCGAGTGATCAACTTCTTTGCACACATAATGTGGTATATAGATTTAGAGTGCCGTGTTGAATAATTTATGATAATGACACAGCTTCAAAAGTACAAAGATTTATAGATTCATCGATTGACATAAAATTGATTGGCGATACTGTTCAATATACAATCCAAGAGCAAATAGTTTGGCGGAGGCCTTCAACAAGACATTGGTTAAACTGCTCAAGAAGATCCTCAGTAAAAATAAAAGAGAATGACATACTAAGCTAATAGAGGCACTATGGACATATCGAACAACCTACAAGACGCCGATTAAAGCCACTCCTTATTCATTGGTATTTGGAACTGAAGCAGTTCTTTCGTTCGAAGTTGAGCTGTCTTCACTTCAGGTAGCCATCCAATACGGTCTAATTGAAGACTAAAATGATCATCTGAGAATGGACGAACTCGATACGCTTGATGAAATTAGATTGCAAGCTCATTAAAATTTAAAACTTTATCAAGAAAAGATGTCTAGGGCTTTTGATCATACGATGCGGCCTCGAACATTCCAAAAAGGGGAATTAGATCTGGTGCTGAGAAGACCAATTATTCTTAATAAAAAATTCAGTGACAAATTTGAGCCTAATTGGGAAGACCCTTTTATCATTAGGAGGGCTTTTGATCATATGGTGCGGCCTCGAACATTCCAAAGAGGAGAATTGATTATGGTGCTGAGAATACCAATTATTCCTAATCAAAAATTCGGTGACAAATTTGAGCCTAATTGGGAGGGCCCTTTTGTCATTGAAAAAGTGTATCAATGAGGAGAATACCAACTTATGGACCTAAAGGGTTAAAGACCAATGCCACCAATTAATGGTCGATACTTGAAAAAGTATTATACATGAGGAATACATTCCTGAAGTATAATAGAAATCCTCCTGCAATATATGGAGTATTTTTTTTAGTATATCTATTTAGGTCGACATCACGCTTCATGCCAAGATTCCTAAATAAATATACTCACTCCAGATGAAAAAAGCTTTTCCGTAAAAATTCTCCTGTTACACAGGGGGCATTTTTAGATTTATATACATAGATGAAAGTAATGTTATATGTTAAAATCCTCTTAAGAGCATATCAATTCAAATATTAACGTATTTGCATATTTTAATCTTGCAAGTTCTTCTAAATGTGCTTTAGAATCCCCCTGCAAGACAGGAGGTATTTTTAGTGCATGTCAAGTTTATGTGAGTTGACATCGTGCTATAAAATAAGATTCTCAAATATATTCTGATTTAGGTTGATATCGAGCTTTATGCTAAAATCTCTGAATATACCTATAATTATTTTTGTTAAGTTATAGGTTTTTGCAGGAGCAAAAGAATTTATTTTCATGCATGAAAAGACATCCTTAAATATCAAAAGTTTATCTCTTAAATTTGTCAATTATGAAGATCAAGTCAGAAGAACTCCCAATTTTGGAAGCTTCAATCAACTGAGTTAGGAAAATATCAACCTCTACATCCTGAAGTCTAGGACACGGATGGGTTCTAAAGGTCGAACTCAATAAGCCCACAAATGGCCGAGTTGCTGATGCTCTCCTCACTCAATAAGTCATAAGAAAAGGTCGTAGTGAAAGAGCCCTCGTTCTTCAGTCTGATGATAAAATAACCAACCCATTACAGCTTAAGTCGAAGACTCGAGTAGGTTCTAAAGGTCAAACTCAACAAGCCCAAATGTGGCTGAGTTACTGACGCTCTCCTCACTCAACAAGTCATAAGAAAAGGTCGCAGTGAAAGAGCCATTGCTCTTCAGTTTAGTGATGATAAATGTTTAATCTCAAACTAGATCCAGTTTAATGATTACAAGCAATCAGGATCCAAGAGATCTTTCTACTTGATCGATTGATCAAGACAATTTGAAAAAACTCTCAATTCAGAGCTGCCTCAAATCAATCTATATATTGCCCACATAGTGATATCTCAATTTATTCTCAAATGATCTGATCAAGCTCAAAGCATAGATTAATGCCAATCTCCTCATCAAGTCCTTCAAAGCATAAATCACAGGACCGAGGAATAAATTTCATAGTTCATACAAAGTCGATGGTCGAACTAAAGGAATTTCATGATTATTCAGTTTGTTAAAGTACACATTGCTTAACTAGAGACCTAGTAAAGCAAGTCAGGTCATTTATGCATTCTTCAATGAATGTCAAAGCGAAACACATGATTCATTACATACATGCACTTCCCGACAAGTCAATATGAACAAATCATGTCAGTCTTTCATCAAGTCCATTAAGCTTAAAGCCAGGATAGAAGGAATTTCAAATTTGAGCAAGAACGGATGAACCAATTCCCCAACGGAGTCCTTCATCAGAACAAATAAACCAATTCCTCCAACAAACCCAATCAAGCACGAAGCTAGGATTGGAGGAAACTCAAATCTACAAGGACATAAAAATAAAGAGATCTTCAGTAAAGCCATTGAAGAAGAGAGTAGATGGCGTAAGAACTCTTATCATCCGATAAGTAGATTCTGACAAATCGGTTAAGCTCTTCATTTAGCATGTCCTAAATAAGGCATCATACTAATAACAAATCATATAAAAAAGTAATTTATTGTCGAAATGAAATGATCCAAGTTATATAGCAAGGGTCAACTAGTTTTCAACAAATGTAGCTCATGCACGAATCACATTTATTGGGGGGCATTTGTTGACCTCCATATATGTGTCATAAGTCAAGTCAAGCTTATAAGTCGAATTTGATGGACTTCGGAAGTGATAGTGTACAAATCGGGGCTCAAAATGCACTGGAGGTCACAGAAAATGGTCGAAATGACCTCTAATTGACGAACGGACTTCACCGTCGTGTTCAAAATGTTGAAATTGATTGGATATAAATGTTACACAATCAATCGAGCGACCGATCAAGCTATCAATATGTCGATGCATATCGGAGTTAGAAAGCTATGAAGATATCTGAACGACCTCCGTTCATGAAATTAATCATGTTGTTAGCTTCAAAATGCCGAAAACTACAAAATGAGACTGTCGATGCTCAGTTCGAGAAATTTGTGCAAATGCCGAATGATCAGAACTAACAATGCGTAAATCGAGGCTGAAATACACGGGATGTCACTAAAGTTAACCCAAATGACCTCCGATCGATGAATGAACTTCGACATCGCGTTAAGAACATCGAAACTGATCATAATATAGATATTGTATAACTTGATGATCAACCAATCAAGCGATCGAGTCATCAACAAGCCTACATGCATATCGAGGTCAAGAGGCGCTGATGCAAACCAAATGATCTCCATTCATGAAATTGATTACATCATTAGTTTTGAAATGTCATAATCTATCAAGTGAGACTGTTCGCACTCAATTCAGATGACTCTGTATGAATATCGAGCGGTCAAAAATGGTGATACACATTTTGAATTTAAATTGACCCAATTTGATGCCGACTTGAACCAAACAGCCTCCGATTGCGAAACAGACGCACCATTGCGTTCGGAACATCAGAATAATCTTGAATTGATATATATTTTAATTACTTAATCATGTCAGCATAAAATTCACATTAAAGCCAATTAATTTAAAATTCAATATAAAAACCTAAATCTAATCTCTAGTGACCCGACAGTATTCCTCCCTTCATGCCGAGCCCTCCTCTTCACGCGACACACCTCGGCTTCCCTCTTCATGCAATCGAATGACATGAGTTCAGCTCCCCCTTCACGCGCACTCCACGAACGACAACCACTCCCGTGCAAGCACTCCACAACTATTCCCTCTTTCTTTGAGGGTTACTTCTCCCCTTCAAATTGAATGGCAAGAGCCTCCTTTCCTTTTTTTTTCTTCTTGAGCCTGAAAGACTCTCCCCATTTTCCTCCTCATCCAAACCACAAGCTAAAATAAGTTCCTCCACTTGATTTCCATCTCATCCTCCATTCTTTCTTCCGTTCACGATCTCCCCTCTTCTCTCTCTCTCTCGATATACCTAGACAAACGAGATTGTTCCCTTCGATTGTCCGTTTGGAGTAGCCAAACAAAAGCCTCTCCCTTACGTGAAGCCCACTAGAGCCTTCCCTCTACCCATCCGATCTGAGCTGCTTATTCTTCCCGTTATCCCTCTATGTATCTCTCTCTATCTTCCTCCCTTCATACGATCTATGGATTGAAGCAAACCGAGCCCTCCATTCTCTATCTCTTAATCTATTTATCTCTATCTATCTCCCTTTCTCTCTCAATGATAAAAGAAATCAGAAAGGAAAATATGTAAGATTTTAAAAAATATATATATATATATATATGCTTGCATCACTCTTTGCAGGTTCCAAGACCCCGCTAATACCCCATAGGGTATAGCGAGAGTGAAGATGGTTGTGGTGTCGCCTGACACCACTCGCTATGCTCAATAGGGCGTACTGAGTAAGCCAAACAAATTGTTAGATGTCGCTCCCCCTAGCCGAAATGCTGCCGAAATTTTGTCACATTTTTTGACTTAGAAAAAAAAAAGAGAAAATAAATGATATTGCATTGCATTTGTCTTCTTTCAGGTTTAAAGACATCGTCACCCTCATTAGGGCTTGACGAGATGGAAATCAGCTGTGGTGTCACAAGACACCACTCCTTACGCTCAATGGAAGCGTCAAGAAACATCTGCCGCAGCTACACATGAGGATGGAGAGGCCGTTGAAATTTTGTCAATTTTTTAGACTTAGAAAATAAAATAAAAAGGAGATAATCAAAGAGTTTAAATGGAATTAAATAAAATACTTTGATCAAAATTTTGAGCATGACAAATGTGAAGTTACAAATGCATAAAATAAATTCAAGCGCTTATAAGGAGTCTGATAGTTTGCTTATAAACACAATCATACAACTTTTCAATGAGCACAAATATAACCTTTAGTGATCACCTGAATATAATTATTCATCTCGCTAATTAAATTGAATGGCTTAGAAATTCTAAGCCAAGCTTGAAATGATTTAAGAAATTCACCAAATGCCTACGAAACCTTTCAATGAACATTCATGCATTGAAATAATTAAAAAGGATTGATAATCCACTTGCAAGAATGAATTAAATGGCTCACATAATAACATTGAAGTTATTATAACTTATTCCAAGCGAATTAAAAATGATTTTAATTGAACACAATTAAATATGAAAAACTTATATGAAGCTTGATAGCATACTTTCGAGCTAGTTGAAAAGTGATTAGAAAGTTTAAGTGAGATACACAAAGAATTTGATACATAGTTAATTACCACGAATATAATTCTTATAATGTGTCACTTTAAGTGACCTAAGAGAAAATCTAATTGGATTCATAATCAAAATCACAAGATGCTTATAGTAAGCTTGAAAGCTAGCATTCAAATACAAATATAATTCAAGCATGACTTAAGCAACAAGGCTTATATTTAATAAGCTAAGTTGAAAGAGGTATGCTAGTTTGTCTATGGGTGAGAATGAAAGTTGAATATGAGGGTTAGCAAAGATGTAAAATTCTAGCAATATGCATAAGCTAAATAACCGTTCTACTTTTGCTATCAAGTTAAGTATAAGCAAAATTACACTACTTTGAATCAAAAATATAAAGTTGAACTCTGCCATCGGATTCGCAACACATCGTATAAGAGAACAGAAGATGTTAACTAAAGCATTTTTAAATACACCCGCATGGGCCCCAACACTACACTGAATCTTTAGATTCAAGTGTCAGAGGATGCTGCGCGGGTTGTTTCCCGGTTTAGTCTTAGAACTTGGTCTAGGTTAACAAAACTTAAAAATCTATTATAAGAATTTTAACTTAGTAAAATATCTGAGAAGCTAATTCTATCATGTCGTAGTAGATCTGATCCTCTATTATAAGCTAAATAGAGTTGACAAGATCTAAAGTTCTCAAATGTATTTGATTCAATCAATTAACTACTCCGATGATGGCTATGTTGAATGATGATTTCAATCGAAGGGGATACTTCCATCAAAATATGATTTTAATTTTAAATCAAATTAACTCAAATTAAGTATCAATCTAAAAAATTGCTTAAATAAAATTCAATCATTAAAAGGTTAAAGAAAAACTCAATATATCCACAACTGTTTGATCAAGGTGACAAATTAAGAAAACTCTAGCTCACAAAGGAGCCAATGTCCAATCAAGTGTTCTACTATGTTCACTCTCAATTCTATATCATGTCGGAAGGGCGTGACCGTGTCCCTCAGCGTGGCTTGCCATAAGCTCCACAGATGATGTACTGAGTCCATCGGTGGTTTGGCGGTAAAGGCTCATTATATTATGATCACGCGGCCGTACAGTATTCCAATGGCTCACCCTTTGAGTTGTGAATCATGGGTGGTGATAGGAACAACCCTTTATCAGCTAAGGTAGACTTAAGATTTGCTTCTTAGACAAACACTATCCCAGGTTTACAAGAATTTCTTGGACGACGTAATCCATGTGTTGCTGATAAGGATCATTCGGTCAGGTTTGGTTGACTACCTCCTTTGACTAAGTAGATTAGGGACCACGACAGCCCGAGATGATAGAACTATGAGATCTAGATCGGGCACGTCATCATTCCCCCAACCATCCGCTTTAAGTTAATAATGATAAATTTAATAAACATAAATTCTGAAACTTCATATACTGCTACTATACGCTACGTATTTAGCGATCTAACGACTAGCCTTAATCGAAAGTTCTCTCTCACTTCTTGGGAGAGGTAATTAACTATAGGGGCTAGCACCTATAAAAAACCTAGAACCAGATCTAAAGTCTTCACAAAATGAGGGCGAAATCTTTGGGTAATGTCTTATCTACTATTCCATCTACCTTCTGAAAATTACACCGACACATAAATCATACTCTCTTCAATTCATATTTGTCGAGAGGTCGGTGGCAAATTTTCGGAGCCCACACCATTGAACGGGCGACTGGCGCCTATGTGGATTCTACGTCAGCGCCAGTCGCCCGTTGAATGGGGGACTAGTCTCAAGTCTTTTTTTAACCCAACCCCCACTGAGATCGGGACAGAAGTCCCCATCTCCCTTTCCGGAGGACGTCGTGTTGCCGCCCTCTTCGACGCCCGTCGAGCCGATCGTCGCCGTTCGTCACCACCAGTGGCGTGAAGCCACCGTCCCTTCCAACCGATGGACATTGTTGCCATTTTAGGGTGGATTTAGGGTTTTCAACGGCATTTGAAGTTATTTTTTTCAAACCTAATTTTTTATGAAAAAATCATTCTTTTGTTTTTTGTTTGGTAAATGCTTAATTGTATATGGTTTATTTTATTATGTGATTAGTTAGCTTATATGGTAGATCTCTATTGTTGGATTTGAGATTTTAGGAGAAAAATAAATATTTCAATTAAATCGTGATTATGTTCGTTTAAATTCACGTGTATATTTTAAAAAAATTATGTGTATTTATGTGTGTTTTATGTGTATTTTAAATTAATTTATGGGTGTTTTATGTGTATTTTAAATTAATTTATGTGCATTTTAAAAATTATATTTATTGTATGTTTATGTGCTCATTTTGAAGCTATTTGAAATGATTATCATCTAATTATAGTAATGTGTATATTTTATTATTTGATAGGCTTTTCTAGATTAGGTTATGATATTCTGAAAGATTCATTTACATGTGAGTTGATTGCTTATTATGATACTGACTTTGCAAATTGCAAAGTATATATGAAGATAACTTCAAGAATTTGTTAGTTTCTAGGGGCATCTCTTATATCTTGATCTTTTAGGGAACAAAACTCATTATTTCACTGTTGAAGATGAGTATATAGGTGTTGGAATTTGTGTTGCTCAAGTTGTTTGGTTGAAGCCAGTGAGAGAATGCCAGTAAATTTTTTTTGAATAAAATCTTATTCAAAACTTCATTATGGATCATGTCAGTAAAAGAAATGTTGATATTGATCTTGGTAGTGCTGAATTACAAATTATTAATATTTTGATAAAACCTCATAACATAGATTGTTTATGTATTTTGAGGCTCATGTTAGGTATGTTATATACATCCATGTAAATTACTACTTATAATTAAAATCTTTTTAGATGTACTTAAAGTGGGAGAAAAATTTTATGTTGGTAATTTTTATTTGGATTGTTTGTTTCATTTTGTTAGGGTTGAATGATATTATACATATAGGCAACACAATCCATACAGTTCTTATGAATTTGATTGATTTAAATAAGTATGATATTCAGCTTGCGTGTCTCTAATGAGTTTGGACACAGTTTGTTTAGTATTATATTATGACGACGAACTCAGTGTTCGTGAGGACTTCTTTCCTACGTATATTGGTGGAAAAAATCGTCATATACATGTTTCACGTTGGATTGATCTTGGAAGCTTACAGAATCGAATTATGAATCACTAAAAATTGATCCGACATATTTTAGTATTAATATATCTGATTACATTGGTGTCGATTTCATTGCTTCTACAATAAATGACGATGAAGTATTTGAGTTCATTATTAATGCTGCAACCGTACAACCTCTAATTGTATATGTTGAAGTTGAGTTGATACGAATAGAGGATAGAGAAGTTCATAATTTCACTGGAGTTGAAGTTCATCCAACTAAAATAATACGACTACACTTTTATAGAAACCATATGAGGCCGACCTCAATCAAGATTTTCATAGGTATGTAGATCAAAGTCATAATTTAGTTAATCTTTTTCATTTTAATCTTATATGTTACGTCATAATTTACAACAGTTAAGAGAGATGTTACTGTATCTCCTACTCATGTTCATCATATTGCCTCAACTTCTGCTAGTAGGGGTGCATACCATGGTGATCATGTAGCACTGTTACCGATTGAAGATGACGACTATGAAATAATGCCTAGTGCAACGAGTTCTGACACAGCTGATAGTGAAAGTGATATTAGAGAAGATCAATATATAGACTCTGGGAGCAGTCATTTGCTAAGTGATTACTCTTACAAAATAAACATAGTTGAGGAACACATGTTCAATAGCAATGATTACATACACGTCTGCCATACATCACAAGAATGGGATGAACAAATGAACTTTGATGCCTATTAGAAGATTCTATATTTCTAGAAGAGAATTTTATTCTAGCTCGACTTAATTGAGGGGATGTGTTTCCATGACAAAAGATAGCTTAAATTTACTATTCAGGATTGGTCCATCATAAATAACGTTGAGTATGTTACATGTAACTCCAATAAGGTGAGGTTTATTATACTCTGCATACATAACAGTCATCTGAGTAGGCTGTGGATGTGGCGTTTACATGCTCGTTCAAGCAAAAGGCTGGATGGTGCCTGGAGGATATCTAGTATAGCTATGTGGCAGACATAGGACTGCACTTCCAAATTTGGTATGATTTATTATTTATCAATGCTAGCTCAATGCAAATGATTTTTTTATTAATTCCTCTATTCATATCTTGTAGGCAACATTTCTTGAGGTAGCATCACATCTTCTGATGTTTAGAGAGTGGCTGATGAACTGCCTAGATTTATGGATGGACTGCGGGATGCTGGGTTAGATTGTGTTTCACAGCTCTAGTATATCAGACTTGATCACCATTTACTTATAGCTCTAATTGAGCGTTGGTCACCACAGAGGAACACATTTTATTTTGCAGTTGGTGAGATGACAGTTACTTTGCAGGACGTGACCATCATTCTAGGCGTACGGATTGACGGGCCACATATTGTCGAACCTACAGTGATAGGGGAGGATAGGCGATGGGTCTCATGGCCTGATTGTTGTGATGAGCTCATCGGTAGACATCTAGAGCCCGATGTTATATATCATAATCCAATACAGCCACATGTTACATCCATGTTTTGCATGGGGCAGGCACATGCATGGACTTGCTTACCTTTACATTGTCTGTGTTGAATATTTTATAGGGACTCATACTTAGATCTACCGGATACTAACTTTCTGATGCACTTAAGAGCTTATATTTTATTTACTATTGGCTGCTTCCTTCTGCTAGATACATCTAGGTCAAAGATTCATCTGCAGTACTTACCACCACTGGAGGATTTGAGTTTGTTCACCAGGTACTCCCTGGGAGCGGCTATGTTAGCACATTTGTACAGGGAGTTGAATGAGGCCAAAAGACCAAGCGGACCAACATGGCATGAGCTGCACTTACTACAAGTTCGATTTTGGGAGCATGTATATGTTGGACGACCCACATTACAAGTATACTTTCCGACAGAGTTGGATGGACTGAGCGTTGGTTGCCAGTGGAATGAGGGTTACCTACGAGAGATGATGCCAACCCATGTTAGAGTATATAGAGATGAGCTTGATGGGCTGTTATAGAGTCAGATATGACTAAAAACACAATTTGTTCATACTATCACCTCTACAGTTAATATATATCATTTAATTTTTCTTTAATGTTATAGGTGATATGGGAGCCGTATGGATAGTAGATACGCACAAGAGTTGCAGGTGTCTGCTTGGCTGGACAGGAGATTTGGCTCACCAGGATATCTCTGATCAGTTGAAAAAGAGTTGAGTGGTACCTCCCAGATCGTATACTGAGATAGTTTGGTCTGTCTCGTGGAGTTGGCGTGGCGCCTATAGATCCTTCCTTTTAGTGAGTGGATGGTCTCAGGAAGGTGGATGTCGATTGGTTTGATTATCATCAGGTCTATATATCATAGTGGGAGGCTAGACATGATGTGGTTGCCATTGTGGATGATGTTACACCTCTCGTTGACCCGGCTATCAGTCGATACATGAGGTGGTATCGGTCTTGGCTTCATTGTACATGCTGAGGATTCCGACCATTCCTCCTACGAGGAACTATCCCCGAGCTCCTAGAGAGAGACTAATGGTAAATACCGAAAATTTTTATCTTAAATATATATTTAAACTTAATGAGACTAAAATACATTCTATTTTTTGCAGCGTGAACATATCTTAGACACAGAAGATATTTTTTAGCCTTATTTCGGGAGAGATGAGGATACTAATTTTCAGCATTCGATCAACAGTTACGAGGAGTTATGTAGAGAACTACAAAAGAATATGCACATTTCAGATAGCAGATATAATAGTACAGATGAAGCTAGTAGTTCTTCTGTAGCATCTTTAGTGACTCAGCCACATACTGTAGGATTTGAAGCAAGTCCATTGTATACGTCGGATGTTGGTCCATACGCATTTGGCACCACTCAGCTTTCATATTAGGATGCAATTTTCAGTCCATTTCAGTCATGATAGGCAGCAGACTCTCACATGTATCCTCACCCACCGGTCTATATGCCTCATATGCACAGAGTATACCCCACTGCCCCCTTCCAGCCAGGAGCATCACCAGAGATACCCGAGGTTACATCCCTCAGTGATCTAGAGCAGACCACTGACCAGGCTGAAGATGAAGCGCAGCAGCGGTAACACCATTTGCGAGACCGTCCTCGACAATCATCTGCTCAGTATACTCCAGGGAGTGATGCACTTTCACCACGCAGATATCGTCATCGTTATATGTAATCACTTGTCATCTTTATTTGTAGATCGTATGATAGCTCTATGTACATATTACTGTTATGTCATTGTTGGAATGATTTTTTATGTTAGATATCTGTCATTTTTCTCTTAAGCATTTCTTTCTGAATATAATTTTGGAGTTAAATCTAAGATTTCAAAGGCTTTCGTTTTAGTACATCTAAATCTGAATATAGGACGGGCTTGTGGTAATGGATGATCAAATCATTCAAAAGAACAAACTTTTTCTATCAATATCACATTTTTTAGAAATGCAAAAATTGCTGCGTATTGGGCCATAATCGTATTTTTTATCAACATGAAAGACGTAGAGAATTTCGTTCCGATTCCAACGATATAAAGATCTCTTGATTCCAATAACGGACGACTCCGATATGACCAAAATACTGCAGCTGGTCACACTTTTCAAGCCGGCGCCGCAGTTATTGCGAGCATTCGCAAAAACTGCTATGTGCCGGGCCACAATCGCATTTTTTGGTCAACATAAAAGTAGTGGTTAATTTTGTTCCAATTCCAACGATACCAAGCTCGCTCGATTCGACAACGGGCGACTCTATCTGACAAAATATTGCGGTGGTCACACTATCGGCGTCAGCTTTTGAAGCATTCGCAAAAACTGCTGCGTACTGGAGCACAATCGTATTTTTTGGTCAACATTAAAGTTGTGGATAATTTCGTTATGATTCCAACGATATCAAGCTTGCTCGATTCTGACAACGGACGATCGATCGCCAAAATACTACTGGTCATACTTTTCAGCGATCGCTGCGGTTTTTAGCATTTTCAAAAGCTGCTGCGTCGAATCGCATTTTTGGCTAACATGAAAGTCGTGGGGAATTTCGTTTCGATTCCAACAATACTAAGCTTGCTCAATTCCGACAACGAATGTCTCTGATACACCGAAAATACTGTGGCTGGTCACACATTTCAAGCTGGCGTCGCATTTTTTTTCTGACGTTCGCAAAACTGCGTATCGGTCACAATCTTATTTTTTTGTCAACATAAAAGTCGTGTGGAATTTCGTTCCGGTTCCAACGATATCAAGTTCGGTGACAACCGACGACTCGATCTGGAAATATCGGCCCATAATTTTTTTTAAAAAAATTTTATCTGAGGCAGGGCGACTGTGCCTAGTTAAATTTTTTTTTTAAGTGCTCATTTCGCTAATTAAATTTTAAAACAGACATAAATTAAAAATTTAGTCAATTTTCAATAGACAACTTAAAATAATTTAAATATATTATACTTTTTTACGCTGCATTTTTTTAGCTCCATAAAAGAAATTTAAATGCAACAGACCCAAATCAAGTGCGATCTGACTTATTGAACGAAAAAAACAAGAAGAAGAAAAAACTTAAATAAAAGAGCCCTAAGTGGCAAGAGACCAATTAGCCATGATGATGTTCGGCATAATGGGAACATCCCGACTGAAAATCTGTTGATTCCTACCGCTGCTTTACAGTTGAAAGGAGGAGGGCAAGTTGGGAAGCTGGCTTTGAGCTTTTAAATAAGCTGCATGCGTTTGCGGCCTCCAACATCCCCTCGTGTCCTACATATGATGGCGCACGCGCACTCGCATCCGCACTCGCACTTGCGCTCACACGCGCACGCCAATGGATTTTCGATCCCCTCCTTTCGAGATCTCCAACTTACAAACCCTACAGCCCATCATCATTCCCCTCTCCTTCTGTCTCTACTTTTTTCATTACCTGAGAGTATTTTATTTTATTTTTCAATTTTTTTAATGATGGTTTAGAATGATTTAAAAATAATATATATTTGAATATTTCTCATATATATATATATTATTTTATGATTTTTTTTACTTCGATTTAATCTAAATGCTTTTGAAAGCAAAGTATTACGGGAACCTCCAATTAATCAGCAAAAGTTATTTAATTAAAAAAATTAATTGTTTGATTAGCGTATTTGAGAATACATAAGAATACACGTAAGATTATTTAATGGTTGCGCATAGGAATTTCCGTCAAGAATTTTTGACGTAATTTTTTTATTAAGCATAATTTATGTGAGGATGAGATAAATATATATTTGAAGATAGTGATTACATTCAGAAAGGAGTGATCGGTGGTGGGTAACATGAAAATAAGTAAATAGGATGAATATCAAATTTTAAAAATTTTAAGTTTATTTTAAGATAAATTTAATATAACATTTGATTGGTTATTTATATAATATATTTATTTTGAAATAAAATGTAAAATTTTAAAATTTATTTTAGAAATGATTTAATTAAAATATTTTAATTCCATTTTTTTTAGATGAAATAATTGCTAACAATTGTGGCTAAAATGTTTAAGATAAAAATAATCATTAATAACCTTTAAACAATTAAATTTAATATAATTAAAAATACTGCAATCAATAAAAATTGAAAAACAAGGTTAATTACACGTGTTTAAAAATTTTTATAAATTAACTGCTGAATTTTGTGAGGTAGAGACTGATCCTTCCCTTTGCCTTTCACCACTTCCTCCATCATTTAAAAATGGCCACCCTCGCTTCTTATGACCTCTGAAGCGTGAACTGATTAAAGTATTCAAAACCACCTCCCATCAAGAAGGCTTGGAGCAACCAACTCAACCAGCCAACTAAGAACCAGAATCCTTATCATCATCAGTCGTAGCCCACGCCCTCGCCACAGAAGCAAAATAGAGCAAAGTTAACAGGGGAAAATTCAAAACCTACTCGGATTTTGAAATTAACCTTCGAACTATTCGGTTCCCGTGCTACTCTTCTAATCCTCCTTCGTCCCCTGATCAAAAAAGGCCAAGGTTTGTTCAATCAATCTATAGAGATAGATCAAAACAGTTAACCATGATCAGCTTGCTCGACTTCTACCATGTCATGACCGCCATGGTCCCTCTCTACGTCGCCATGCTCCTCGCCTACTCCTCCGTCAAATGGTGGAAAATTTTCACACCTGATCAATGCTCCGGCATCAACCGCTTCGTCGCTCTCTTCGCCGTCCCACTCCTGTCCTTCCACTTCATCTCCACCAACAATCCCTTTGCCATGAACCTCCGTTTCATCGCCGCAGACACCCTCCAGAAACTCATCGTCCTCGCCGCCCTCACCTTCTGGGCCACTCTCAGCCGTCACGGCAGCCTCGAATGGACCATCACCTTCTTCTCCCTCTCCACCCTCCCCAACACTCTCGTCATGGGAATCCCTTTGCTCAAAGGCATGTATGGAGACTTCTCCGGAAGTCTCATGGTGCAAGTCGTTGTCTTGCAATGTATTATTTGGTATACTCTGATGCTCTTCATGTTCGAGTACCGCGGGGCGAGGTTGCTGATTGCAGAGCAGTTTCCAGAGACTGCGGGATCGATTGTTTCGATTACGGTGGATTCGGATGTCATGTCGCTTGATGGAAGGGAGATTGAGGCGGAGACAGAGATGAAGGAGGGTGGGAAGATGCATGTGACGGTGAGGAGATCGAGCGCTTCGAGGTCGGATGTGTATTCGAGGAGGTCGGGACAGGGGATTGGAGTGGCGACCCCGAGGCCGTCGAATTTGACGAATGCAGAGATTTATTCATTGCAGTCGTCGAGGAATCCGACGCCAAGGGGATCAAGTTTTAATCATGCAGATTTTTATTCGATGGTGGGAAGAAGTTCGAATTTTGCGGCGGCGGATGGGTATGGGATGATGGGGACGGCGGCGGGGGCGAGGGGGCAGATCACGCCGCGGACGTCAAATTTTGAGGAGGAGAGTGGTGGTGGCGTAGGCGGCAAACCTCGGTTGCCTTATCAGATGCCGGCGGTGGCGGCGTCAGCGAAGAAGGATTTGCATATGTTTGTGTGGAGCTCGAGCGCTTCGCCTGTATCGGAGGTTTTTACTGGCGGCGCAGGGAAAGAAGTTAGAGTGGCCGTTTCTCCTCCCAAAGGTAAGCGAAGTTAACAAAGAGTGATTTTTTTTTTTTTGTCAGTTTAGCTCGATATCTTCTTCTTCTTCTTCTTCTTTCGTTCTTGCATGTTGTTAGTGACAGTAGTTATTAAGTTCATACGATTTAGAGCAGGTTGTTTAAGCGATACCTAATTTTTAATTATATTTAATATATTTGACAAAACAAAAAATATAAAATATATATTATATTATTGTATGATTTGCAAGGTGTACGCTAAATTGGGCTTTACCAACTAATTTTTCATCATTAATATTTTATTCAAAATTACTATGAGCATGTTAAGGGCTAGCGTTCGGGTGCATGTAAGATTTAGATTTTGTTTATTTATTTTTATTAATTTTCAATCTTAATCGAGCTTCTGAAAAATATTTAGATCCATTGGATTTATTAAATCCTTACATTCCACACTATTACCTGTAGGTCTTTTCACTGAAATAGCTAAATTTAAATTTAAATCAAATTCAAAGTTATTTGTTTATATATTTATTAGTATATTAAAAATAATATTAGCTTATAGATGCAATTTATTTTAATAATAATCATTTCATTCAAAATTTTTTAACATATCCTATGCCCTACTTCCCGAAAAAAATTGTATCATTTAGATTTATTGTATTTATATCTAACACTCTATTAAATATATATATATATATATATATATATATATATATATATATATATATATATATATATATATATATATATATATATATATATTAGATATATATATAATATTTAAAATTATATATTTATTAATTTAATATTTTTTATGTTTAAAAATATGTATTTTATTCTTAAAAAAATTTTGATGATATTTTTGATGTGTTATTAAAGATTTATATGTTATATATAAATTAAAATTTAAGTATATGATATGTAAATATATAAAAATTATGTATTATGTATATAAATTTCCATTTAAAAAAAAAGGAGCAAATCACATAAGCAAAGAAATAGTTACGAACTACTCTGATTCAAGCGCAATTTCAATTAAGCAGAGCGACTGCATGCTCATTTAAATCGTTATCTAACTATGCCAGGGGAAGCTCGCAAGGACGAGTTCTTGGAACGCAATGAGTTCAGCTTTGGAAACAGAGGAATGGTTGGCGGTGGGCACGATACCGGCGGCGAGGAGAAGTTGCAGGAACCAAACGGGAAAGCCGCCGCCGCAGCCTCCGCCCCCGGCGCTGGCCGCGGAGCGGCGATGCCGCCGACGAGCGTGATGACTAGGCTGATACTAATAATGGTGTGGAGAAAGCTCCTCCGCAATCCCAACACCTACTCCAGCCTCATAGGTGTCATCTGGGCGTTGGTCTCTTACAGGTACTTAAATCATATATTTTCATCATTTGTTTGATGGTCTTTCTCCTTTTCATTTTGTATATATTATTCTAAAGCATCTAAATTTGTGTTGTAGATGGAATATTGAGATGCCTGCAATAGTTGCAAAGTCAATCTCCATACTGTCGGATGCTGGATTGGGAATGGCAATGTTCAGCCTAGGTTACATTATAGCGCTCTCAAGCTGTTTGTTATTATGCCACTTGTAAAAGTAATATGTTGATAGAGGTAACTGAAGGTGGTAATGGGCATGCAGGGTTGTTCATGGCGTTGCAGCCAAGGATCATAGCATGTGGGAACAAGGTGGCAACTTTCGCCATGGGAGTGAGATTCCTCGCCGGACCAGCTGTAATGGCGGCGGCCTCCATAGCCGTCGGACTTCGCGGTGTTCTCTCCACGTGGCTATCGTCCAGGTCAGCCTCTTTTCTCTCATTAGATCGATCGCCTATATTAACAAAAATTATGATGCTCAACTCATAATTCAGACAAAATATTGCTGTGATGGTATTAATAGAAAGGCTTACTATGGTATATTATTTTAAGTTTTTTTTTTTTTGGTATAAAAATATCTGCATAAAAACATTTTCATCTCATTTCAGAAAAAATGACTCAATCAATTTTGATCAAAATAAATTTTAAAAATAGTTAATACTCTTATATGGATGTAATATAAGTTTAATTAGTTTATTATGTATTGTGATCATCTTGAAATGAATTTGATAATTTTAATATTTTTAACTTATATTTTTAACCAAAATTTTATAATCATTGGGCACGAGTTTTTAAATTAGAGAAAATTAGAAGATATTTTGAGCAAAATTTATTTAGAATGGATTTTAAAATTTTAAAATTTATTTAAAATAGTTTGATATATATATATATATATATATATATATATATATATATATATATATATATATATATATATATATATATAGTGTGTGTGTGAAACTATACAACCAATCAATTTTGAAATAATTTATTATTAAAATCAGCATCAATATTGTACACATAGTTAAATTGATCCAAAATATTTAAATTTTAATCGAATTAAATTATAGTTCCATCATTTTCATTTGTCTATTTTAACTGTCCAATTTATTTTGTTGGTTGGAATTGATTTTAATAAAATTAAAAAAAAATGATATTTTAAAACCTTTCAAAATAAATTAGACAACGGTGGCAGAATGCAAATCAATGTTACTGATATGGATGTAATTAAGTTTTAAACAAGCTTAACAATGTTAATTTCTCATAATTGCAGGCAGCGCTGCCACAGGGGATCGTCCCTTTCGTCTTCGCGAAGGAGTACAGCGTCCATCCTGACATTCTCAGCACAGCGTAAGCTTTCTTTCTTTTTATTCTTTTACACTAACCTAATTGTTAAGCACTAAATTATTATCAGGAAAAGAAAAATGAAATTAGAGGACCTAATGTAAATTAAGGTGGTTTATAAGTAATAATTAAATTTTTAATAACATGGATCCATTTCTTTGTTATTTTTAAAAGTAATGTACATATATATATCACATAATTCTTATATATTTACATATTTAACATCAAAATTATAATTTATTTACATATTTAACATCAAAATTATAATTTTTATGTATATATTTTTATATCTTCAATATTACATCAAAAATATTACTATCATTATTCTTTTTTTAAATGAAATATATATATTTTTAAATATAGAAAAATATTTGATAAGTAACTACTAAATTTTAGGAATTAGATGTATAAGAACTATACGGTATGCATGTAAATCTTTTTTTTTAATTGTAATTTTAGTTTATACCTCATACAGGGTTATATTTGGTATGTTAATTGCTCTGCCCATAACGCTGGTATACTACATTTTGCTGGGACTGTAAAATAACAAATTTTCCAGTTCAGTGGACGCTGAAGGTAGACAGAGTTAGAAGATGAAGACTGAGGACATAGCAGAGAGAAAGCAGTAGCAGAATTCGTAGAAAAGCTGAGAAAGAAACTGATCGGCCGGCCCGCCCGCCGGCTCTGAAATGAGCCCAGCTTTGTTCATTTGGATCGAGTTCTTTGTTCTGAAAAATGCTATTTTTATGTCTCTCTTTTCTGCTGCCACTGCATTCTCAGAGATCTTTTTCGGTGTTTTTTTTTTTTTTTTCTGAGTTTTTCTTATCTTGTTTTCCTCTTGTTTCGCTTGTATTAGGATTATATGGTAATGTGAATGTTATTAAATCAGCATAGATTATAAATTTGTTGCGTACTGTGATTTAAATTTTTCTATATAAGGGCTGTCTCTCTTAAATTTTTTTTTATTCTTTATTTTTATTCTAATATATATTTATTCATCTAAAATTGATGTTAATTTTATCCTGATATTATAAGAATAAACAAAATAATAATTTTTGTAACTAAGTCATAAGAGACTACAAATCTAGGGAAGGTAAAAATATTTGTTTTATATTTTTAATTTTTAGAATTATGTATTTTTAAGTATTGTAGTGTTATGATGCTGGAATTATTAATTTAGGATTTATTTGTGATTAATTTTATTTTGTTTATTTTATTTTTAAATAAAATGTTTTATTTTTAAAAATACTCATAAAATTTTGAGTATTTTAATTGTTTTTAAAATAATAAAATAATAAAAAAAGTGATCTCAAATGACCTGATTAGGGGTGTGCATATGATTGATTTGGATGATAAATTTTTAAAATTAATTAGTTTTTGATTTTTAAAATATTGAATTAAATTGATTAAATAAAATATAAAATCAAACAAAATGAATAATAATTTGATTATAAATCAAAGTTTATTATATTTAAAATTTATTTGTATAATATTTTATTATATAATAAATAAGGTAGTTTATATTTTTAATTCTTATTATAAGTTTATAATATATAAATTAATAATAATAATAATAATATATATCATCTAATTATTTTAGTTTATTTAAAAACCAAAAATCAAAAATCAAAATTTTCATTAATTAAAATTAAAATTAAAATTATTAAGTTTAAAATTGAATCAAATTATTCAAAAATTTTAATTCAGTTTAATTTTTTGATTAAAATTAATAAAGCACACTGATAGATATGGTTGCTGGTGATAACATTTTGATTGAAAAACTGAGGTAGAAAAGTATGAGAGGGTAAAGAGGTAATTAAGAGGATGATGGGGGGCGGAGTGGGTGAGCTGGTCCAGGCAGAAGATGGTATGGCCTGGGTGCCGGGGATGATGCCGACTCCATTGGTATTATGCGCAGACAATATGGGCCGCCCCATCACTCTCCCATTAATATTTGTTTAGTAAGTGCTGCTTTGATAAGAGATGATGTCAACAAATTAAATTTAAACTTTATAGATTTGATAAAGTTGATGTGTAGATTGTAGGGAGTATATTGTCAATTCATTTAAATAGACATCTCTTCTGATAAAGCATTGTATATTAAAATATTCATTATGTATATAATAAAATCTAATATTAAATGTAAAAAATTAAAAAGATCTTCACATTTTATATTCTCATTTTGAATAACTAATTTTTATATGATATTTAAATATTTGAATCACATTATTATTAATCTTAATTCTTAAAAATAAATTATTTTTTATGCATATATTTTAATATAATTGATGCTCTAAAATGTTAAATATTTAATTTATAAATATCTAAAAATTTTAAGAAAATTTACATACATGATACATAATTATCATGCATTTTTATATATTTCACCTAAAATTTAATATTTATAAATATATTATTTTATATAAGTATAGAAAGTATATTTCTTTTAAAAAATTAATGATGATAATATTATTTATTTAATATAAATAATTAAATATTCGATTATGAGAGTAAATGTATTAGATTTATCTTATGTTAAGAAAGGTAGAGATAGACCTAAAAAGATTTAGTTAAGATGTATAAAAAATGATCTTAGTATATTTGAATTAAATAAAAAATTGATACATAATAGGATATAATGGAGATGAAAGATTCATATAGGTAATCCCACTTAATGGGATAAAGACTTTGCTTATTATTATTGATAAATAATCAGATATTATTTATATAAATATGAAAATTTAAATATTGAATATATAAATATATAAAAATGATGAACTATACAAATGTCTCCAAATTTTGTGATAGATATATAAATTCTTCAAATTATCATTTTAATATATTATTGTATGATAGAATGTAGATAATATAATATCATAAATTTATTATTTTTTAAAGAATAAACTGAACAAGAAGTTATCAAAAGCACCGATAAAGAAGTGCACATGCCTTCACATGATCATGGAGTCGTGCAACCCATGCGTCATATTCCTTATTGCTAGGGACCTTACTACACAACAGCAAATAGGTCAAAACGAATCTAATTTTTTTTTTTTTTTTTTTAAAGGTATCCACTCAACACCTTACTTATTTTATGAGCGAGGATATCATTATGATTAATCTCTTGACATATCACATTTATCACCGCGCCCCTTGATATCCGAAGGCGTTTTCGAAGAGGAATCGAATATGCGATCCGATTTCACATCTGGATACGAATTTACTTCAAGAGAGACTATCGTCTTAAATAAAATAAATTATTTGGTCTTGGTATGAGACATAATTTTGCATGCAAATTAATAACGTAAATACTTAGCTGTTTATTTATTATAAAGTTTATGTAAAGTTTATAAAGCTGTGTTTTTTAATTGTATTTTTAGGAATATGCAATAGGACAGCTGTGTTTTCAGTCTAACATAACTATAGACGATGAAGATAAAAAAAATTTGTATATTTATGATAATATTTTTAAATAGAAGTTTTTTTTTATGTAATATCTTCATCACTATTTTTTTATATACAGTTGTAGTTGTTCTAAATAGGCTGAGGCGAAAATAAAATTTTAGATAGATATCTATAGATTTCAAAATTTTAAATTTACTTTGAGATCTATATAATGTATTGATAATCAAGTAATTATTATAGCATATTTATCTTAAATAAATTTAAGTTTTAAAATATTTTCATCTAATTATTTTTCATTTTTAAGGATGTGGGAGAAATAGAACTCATTCGAACTTAATTATGTTGGATGTATTGTAATACTTTTTTCTCCAATACAGATCGTGATAATTTCTTTGATTTAGTTTTTGAACTTGGCCTGCTTGCAAGGGCGGATACACAGTGGGGGAACTGGGGCATGTGCCCCCACTGAATTTCAGCATCATCTCCTTCGATGCCTTGCGCAACTTCCCTGCCCTCACACACTTTAACGTGTGCTGCAATTACTTCACTGGCTTTCTAATGGAAACTTTGCCCACCCCCTCTCCGAGCTCCGCAATCTTGATATCAGCAACAACGACTTTCTTTGGGTTCTTCCGGCAGGGGTCCTCCTTCACGAGAACTCTCAACACATCGGGGAACAATTTCATCAGCATTCTCCCCGCTGACGTAGGCAATGCCTCCATGCTCGAAACCCTCGATCTCCGCGGCGGATTCTTCACCGGCTCTATCCCGAAATCTTATAAGAATCTTCAAAAGCTCATATTTTTAGGCCTTTCTGGCAACAACCTCACCCGCAAGCTCCATGTTGAGCTCGGCTAGTTTTCCTATCCAGAAACGCTCATAATTGGATACAATGGAAAAGCTCAGATTTAATCCTTTCATGAGTTTTTCTTTTTTAATATGATAGCATTGATATATTTTTTTAGCTTTTATTGATATACCTGAAAATTTATACTGTATTTAATTTCACTATTTTAATTAATTATTTTAATTAATTATTTTAATTAATATGAAGAGATATTTTAAAAAAAATAAAAACAATAGAGCTCAACTTTTTCACATACTATTATTTGTTAGAATAGTAACACGAGAATTTAACTGAGAAGATATTCTAGCATATCTTGATTTGGAGAACTTGCAAGTACATTTCAAAGTTGAAATTCATTAGAAAACTTGCATAAAAGTTGATAGAAAAAGAAAATGATATTTATTTTTTGTATATTTTCTTATAAAGATCGCATTGATATTATCAATCCTAACAGTAATTATTGAACGAGCATTTTCTATAATAAAGAACATAAAAAAATTATTTGTGCAATAGAATGAGAGATTCTTAGATTAATGATTGTCTTGTTGCATATATTGAAAATTATTTATTTATAAATATTGATAATAAATTGATTGTATAATATCTTCAAAATATAAATCTCAAAAGGAGAAATTATAAAAGATATGCAATGTGAAGAAAATTTATTTTATTGTGATGCTTAGTTTTTTTTATTTTGTTATATACAATATTTTAATTTTTATTTTGTACATGAGTATTATTTTCTTATCTTATGTTGTGCCCCTCTAAAAAATTTTCTGATCCACCCTTGGCTGCTTGGGGTGATAAACATATTCAAAAATTTAAATTTGTTTGGTTTTTGATTCAAAATAAAATCAAGAAATCAATTATATTTTGCATTATTTTATTTTATTTTTATATTATTTAAAAAAATGTTCTTAGTGTATTTTTAAGTGTTTCTTGTTTTTTTAATACAAATCACAGTAATTAAAAAATTTTAAAAAAAAATTTAATTTTTTTAATTATCTTTAAAATAATATCACCGTCAAATATATTCTATTCTAATTCAAAATAGAAAATAAAATAAATATAATAAAAGATCAAAAATAAAAGTGATCCAAATAACTCCTTAGAATTGAGCTTTGAGCCATTGTAAAATTTGAAGCCTATTATATGCCAATTTTAAGTGGATTAAATTTGCGATGAAATTTGATATTAGGATATATTATATATGTTTGATATAATATTAGTATAAAAAATAAACAAAAATAAAAAAAGGATAATTATTGTACATTTTATTCCTACTCAGGGATGGTCCTACAATCGCTATCCTCGTAGTCATATATATATTTTTTTAAAATTTTTCAGTCAACTTAAAATTATTGTAAATCTTATACTCAATTTAACTTTAGCCGGCCTATTTCGAATTTTAAAATTAAATCAATTTTAAATCTAACTGAGACCGATAAGTTTGAATTTCGAAGTCTTCGTCAATAGGGGTGTGAGTTTGATTGATTTGAATGAATTGGATGATAAATTTTTAAAATCAATTAGTTTTGAATTTCTAAAAATATTGAACTAAATTGATCAAATAAAATATAAAACTAAACAAACTGAATAATAATTTAGTTCGATTATTTTGGTTTGATTTTGGATAAACCAAAGTTGAGATAATTTTGATTGCTAAACCGCCCATTTAGAGCGATTAGGCCCCGTCAAAGCCATTCAACCCATCCCCCAACTGAGTTCGATTGGATAAACCAAAGTTTGCTACATTTAAAATTATTTGCATAATTTTTTATTATATAATGAATAAATAATAAACAAAATAATATAAATATAATAAAAAAATACAATTAACTACTTCATGCACTAAAATAAATATTTAAAATTAATTTTTACTTACCTTAATGATGCTTTGAACTTAGAAATTAATGTAACTATATTACTATAGATTCATCTAAAAGAACAAAATTTCTGAGAGGGTTTGAAGACTGTGGATGAGTAGGGTTTCTCGGGTTTTTGACTTCTTCTCCGGCGGTATATGGTCTGGCTCCACATTGAAGACGGAGGTAAGTACTCAAATTAGGCGCTCTCCCTTTTCCTTCCCTTCGGCCTCCGGCTCTTTGCCGGAGGCCCCCTGATCCCCTTCCCCCATCCTCTTTTCGTCTATGGCGCAAGACCCCTCTTTCAGGATGAACTTCCCCTTCTCCCATCCTCTTCCTCTAACGGCTCGATTCTTGGGGCTGTGCCCAAAGGAACTTCCTCCACTTCTGCTAATCCCCCGATGTCCCGCGGATGGAAAGATCTTCTAACTTCTCAAAATGTGAAGAGTAGTGCTTTCTCCCTCTCCTATATTCCTTCTGAATCTTCTGAGGTCCTGTTCTCGAGGAACTTTAACATTAAACGAGAATGGAACCTTGCTCTTGTTGGATATGCAAGCAAACGCGTCCCTATTATGGATCCTTACTTGCACATTAAGAGGAAATGGCGTTCAAAGGTGAGATCTTCTCACTCTCGAAGGCGACTTCTTTCTCTTTAAGTTCACATGTCAAGAAGACTATGATACCGTCTAGGACAACGGTCCTTGTTTTCTCAACGGGAAGCCATTCATTTTTCAAAAATGGAGCTGGAATTTCAGACCGTCTAAGGAACATATTGCCGAGATTCCGCTGTGGATTAAATTACCAAATTTTCCCCTTTGTTGTTGGACTGAGAATGGTTTTTCTAAAGTTGCAAGTAAGATCGGGCTCCCGCTGGCGGTTGACAACCTTACGGCTACAAAATCCAGAGTCTCCTTTGCTCGCATTTGTATCCAAATTAATGCTTCATCTCCACTGCCGGACTCCATCCCTATGAATCAACGGCTTCAAATTGATCGAGATTCTTTATGATGAAGCCAATGGCTGTCAAACTGTTGCACCTTCTCTCATGATCCCTCCTCTTGCCCCCTCAACCCACCCGACAAAACCACTACCAGAGGAAGGAGCACTAGTAGAACCTGACTATCTCATTCTCATTCTCATTCTTTGAGCTTTGTGCCTCTTAATAAACAAGTTAGCAACAATGCCGAGCCAATTGAAAAGGATACTCCTATGGAATCTGTGTCTGCCGAACACATCCTTGGGGAAGACCTTGCTCTCAATCCTTCCATCCCTCCATCCTACTTGTCTATCTTACCACCCCTACAACTTCTCCACCTCAGAGGACCCTCTCCACCCTCTCTCCTCAACACTCTCCAAATCCTTCTTCATAACCACTTATGGAATGCTTACATGATCTGGATACATCCCCTTGGGTCTCTTCCTCGGACCATAGAAAACCTTTCCTCCTCGACAAGGCTACAGACTAGCCATGGCAAGCGACTCTCACTTTACAAAATCTAATCGAAGAAGAAGGGCAAGAAGCCCACAGCTCGTCCAATTCTTAATGACTTGTCTCTTTTGGGAGTGGAATGTTAGGGTCTTATCTTGGGACTGACGATTGTGCAAGACTTATTAAGTCTGAAAAGCTTGATATGTTGTGTCTATTAGAAACTAAGATGTCACTGGAATCCCTAAACGATAAGGTTCTAATGCAGCTAAGCTCTTCCCGGGGGAGGAATGCTGTCATAACTTTGAATGCTCTTCTGGTGGTCGCATATGGTTGAAGTGGAACTCCTCTTACGTCCACTTTCAGCCTATATAAAGATCCTCAACTCATACGCTTTGGTCACCACTAGGCTCTTCTTCATTCTTCATTACATGGATTTATGCTTTCAATGATGCTCATCGGTTATCTCTGGGAATCTCTTAGAGCATTTACCACTATGACCTCTCCACGTGTGTCGGGTGATTTTAAGCGCATTCTATGGGAAAATGTGGGGTAATCCTATACCGATTAGCCGTACCTTGGACTTCAAGGACTGTGTGCAAGATTGTGGTCTTATTGATCTTCCAAGCACAGGCCTTTTCTTGACATGGTCGAACCAACAGCTTGACAATCCTATATCCTCTAAAATTGACAGGGTACTTTGCAATTCTCTCTGGTTAGACCAATACCCGTCTTCTTACTACAATGTTGCAAACCCTCTCTCCTCGGATCACTCTCCTCTCATCACCAAGCTCTCTAAATCAACCTTTATCAGGCCTAGATTCATGTTTAGAAACTACTGGACTAAACATGGAAGGCTTTGGGAGATTGTCAATGGTGTATGGGCAAGCTACATTCCAGGGGATCCACTATTTGTTTTCTCCAAAAAACTTAAACTTACTAGATGGGCACTTAAGAATCAAGTTTGGGACGAGCAGCCTCTTAAGGTTCAGATCCAGGACCTTAAGTTGGAGACCGACTCTATCCTCTTTGAGCTTGAAAAGGACCCCTCTAATCCCACCTTAATTAACATGGCTAAAGCTATGAAGGATAAATATCTTCACCTTCTTACCAAAGAGCATCTGTGGGCTAAACAAATGGTAAAAACCCATTGGCTATCTAACTCTGAAGATGATCTGAAATTTTTGTATGGCTCTATCAAAGAAATGAGGAATTCTTGCTCCATCCGCTCTTTACAAACCTCTAATGGTCTTATTACTGACCCTCAGGAGATGGTATGTGAGATTAGCCGGTCTTATGCATCCCTCTTCAATAAAGGCCACTCCACTGATTTGGATGTGTCGGATATCCCTATTGGCTGCTCCCTATCCCCTGATCTTTCGAAAGACCTTGAATCTGAAATCACAGACTCTGAAATTGTTTCTGCTCTTTTGAGTATCAATGAGAATAAATCACCTGGGCCGGATGGTTTCAATTCGAAGTTCTTCACTCATTATTGGGACATAGTGGGGGAACAATTTCTGAAGGCTGCTCACTACTTCTTTCAAACTAAGAAATTACCCGACATCTTCAAACATAGCCTTATTACCCTCATTCCCAAGAAAAAGCACTCTGCTTTGTCGATTTGACCTATCTCCTTATGTAACACATTCTACAAAACTATAGCAAAGGTATTGTGTCGGTTGAGTAAAGTCCTCCCTTCCATTATTCACAAGGCTCAATCAACTTTCATCAAAGATAGAGACATTGCTGAAAACATCATTCTCGCACAAGAAATAGGTTGGGAATTTAGCTCTACTTGTTTTAAAGATTGCTTCATGGCTAAATTTGATTTGAAAAAAGCTTTTGATTTGGTCAATAGGATCGCACTTCTGAAGAGGTTGGAATCTAAAGGATTCCCTCCTCAATTCATCAAGTGGATTGAGGCTTGCATCACTTATGTACCTTTTTCTATAGTTTTTAATAGTGAGATTAAAGGGTACTTTCAGTCCACAAATGGGCTCAGACAGGGATGTCCGTTATCTCCCTACCTCTTCACTGTGGTTATGGATCTTTTCTCCTGCTACTTAGATAGAGAGGTCCACCTCCAAAGATTCAACCCTTTATTTTCGTGTAATTGTGGGGTATCCCATCTTTTATTTTGCGATCTTCTTGTGGTGGGAAAAGCTAATGCCTCAACTGTGGCATCTCTAAAAACTGCATTGGATATTTTTTCATCCACTATGGGCCTCTCAGTCAATGGGGAAAAGTCTCTTATCTGCTTTTCTAAAGAGGGTAGACATGCTGATTTTTTTTGCAGGATGCTGCAGGTTAACCTGGCAACATTTCCATTTCACTACTTGGGTCTCCCCTTGGTATCTGGTTCGCTCAAAGCAATTCACTTTAACCCTTTAATTGATAAGTTATACAAATGGCTTGCTGGTTGGAAGAGCAAGTTGCTTTCTTTGGGTGGACGTTTTTAGCTTATTCGATCATCAATTAACAGTCTCTTATCGTATTGGTTTAGATCAGTTGCCTGCCCTAAAGGGGTTCTTAAAAGATCAACTCTATTACTTCTTACTTTCTTTTTCATAGTGGCGAAAAGAGGAAACTTCATACCATTTCGTGGAACAAAACTACTCTCCCTAGGGATCGTGGAGGAACTGGTCTCTCTTCTTGCTCGACACTCTATACCATTTGCAAAGTTAAGTTAATTGGTTAATTGGGAGGCTGCTCAAATTCTCCTCAACTCTTGCTTCTTGGGTTTTCAACAAATATGGCTCCCTATGGCAACAATCCTCTACACGCTCCTCTCCCCACTGGAAAGACCTTAAAGCTATGGCTCTCAGATTTAAGGATTGCCTCCACCTCAAGGTGGGCTTAAACTCCTCCTTTTCTCTTTTTTTTGACCCATGGTGTGGGGGGTCTTCTCTATATGATATTTTGGGGCAGGATTGTTTTCCTACCTTCAACAAACATTCTAACTCTTTGGTAAGTGAAATTCTCTGCAACTCGGCCTGGACTCTTCCCCCTGTGCAGAGCCGAAAGCTTTCTGCCTGCTTTGATCGAATAAGACATGTGCATGTATCCCAAGGACCTGATGGGGTTTCATGGAAGGGTGATAAAGATATTACTGCTAGTTTGATTAAACTTACTATGTTTGCTAATTTACCTGATTCACCGGGACATTTGGTTTAAAGGAATGGCTATCAACCAAGCTTTGTATTCATGGATGGCTATGCTCGGGGGCCTTAAAACATCCGATCTACTTCAATCTAGGGGTTTGGGTTCTCGTGCTCTCTGCTATCTGTGCAAAGAGGTTTATGAATCCCACAATCACCTTTTCTTTGAATGCTCTTACTCAATGAATTTACTTAGGCAACTACTTCCAAATGGCTCATTCTTCCTCTTTGATACGCCTCTTGCTTTAGCCTTAAGCTCCCCCCCTCCTCTGGAGCATAAGGCTATCAAACGGATTAACTGTTTTATTATTGCTATGGCGGTTTACTATATTTGGAGGGAGAGGAATAGTAGAATGCATCAGAATGAAGAACTATCCTCCTCTAGTCTTATTGCTCGTATCAAAATGCAGATAGGGTACAAACTACGGAGATGGAAATTCAAGGAAAACTGGCATGTTCCAGTTTTGGCTTTGCTGCAGAAATGGAAGAACTCTGATTTTTGAATGGTTGCTTTTGTTTTTTTTTTTCTTTTGGTTTTTTGGTAGTGTTTTTTATTTACTCAGGCAATTTTTGTCCCCGGTTGGCTCCCTGCATCACCTACGGTATTGTTGGCCCCTATCGGTATCCTGGACGATGATGAATGGTGCTCTTTTGGAGCTTTTTGCTGCCTCGGATGAAGACCTTCTCTGCTGGTTCCTCATCCTGGTGTCCCCTCTGCAACCTCGTCTAACTGTCTATGCTTTGGGCTCTGGTATCGGCTCGTGCTCCTCGAACGTTTGATATCTACTAAACGGTTTGGACGACTGGATGGCAGAGTTGGATGCCGTTGAGGATTTGGTCTTCCTCTCCGGGTCTGGTTCTCGCTGGTCGTGGCTGTTTTCTTTATTTCTGAGTCCAGAAAAATCTTTCTACCATTGCCTTACTGTCTCAAGTTTTTTCTCAGTTTCTTTCTTCCTTCTTAAGGATTTCACTGTAACACTTTCTCTTATTTGGAATATATTGGGCTATGGCTCTTAATTGTTTTCAAAAAACTATATTACTATATTATGAGACCAAAATATTTTAGAAAATTGAATAATGATCATTCAAAAAAGAACCTACTAAGTATTAAATAAATAAATAAATAAATAAATAAAAATAAATGTATAATATATAAATTAATAATACCGTATTATATTTAATTACTTTGATTTATTTGATTTCATCCAAAATTTTATTTAACAAATTCATCCAAAAATCAAAGTTTTCAATAATTAAAACCAAAATTCCTAAGTTCAAAACTAAACCAAATTATTCAAAAATTTTGATTTCCTTTAATTTTTTTTTGGTTAAAACCAAATAATGCACACCCTATTCGTCAGCCATATCGATTACAAATCATTTAAATATATGCAACTAAGAGCATCTTTCTGAGCGGCCAGAAGTAACAGCGCATGCCCTATTGTTTATTACCCTCAAGATTAGTAATAAATCACAGAAAAATTTACTGTTATTAAAACTGGGAACCATTAATACTTAATAAAAAATTTAATAATTCTTAATTTTTATAAAAATATATTATTTTTTTATTAATAGAAGAAGCGTTCATCCCTATTACTATTTTTCTTCAAGCATTTGATATTTCGTTTTTAATTTTTTTTATTACTTTATAAGCTATTTTTTAATCTTTGAATGAATTTAATTATGAATAAACTCAAAAATTCATTTAAATTTATTCTTTTATTTAGTTATTTAAACAAATAAATATCCTTTATAAGTGGTGGCATGGACATGACGCAATCTTTTACCGCCACTCGCCAATACAACGTTAAAGGTGATCTTTTAGAACTTATCTGTATTTAAAATATTATAAATTTAACAAATCAATAAATTGATAAATGTCACACTATATATATATATATATATATATATATATATATATATATATATATATATATATATATATATATATATATATATAAGTATTTGATGAAATATATTAATATTTAAAAAAGTAAATTATATGAATAATATACTAGAACATGCGCAAAAAAAGTGAAGAGTTGATATCTTATGATTAGATAAATATCCACAAGAGAAGCTCCTAAGAAATGGATTAGTTTTATCATCTAAAATTGAGAATAAAAAAAATTATAACACCTCATTTAATGAAGGAAGATTTGCATATATATCATATAATTCTTATGCATTTAAACATCTAATATATGAATTTTAATATTTATAAATATAATATTTATTTTATACATGAAAAGATTTATTTCGCTGTAAAGTTAATAAAGATTATATATATATATATATATATATATATATATATATATATATATATATATATATATATATATATATATATATATGTATATATATATATATATATATATATATATATGCAAAATAATCTATTTCTCCTTAGTTGGAGAAGATAAGATTACAAAGTCTAGAGTAGAAGCTTGATCTTCTATGCATGTAAATGAAAAGCATTAGAGAATCAGTAAATGATGAATGTATCAATGTCGATCCAGAACTAACAAAGACAAGACATAAACGCCGTTAGCTTTGGTTCACAACGGGTAATAGTTCAAGTGACTTTGAACATTGAAATCAATTGGTAGTAGACGATGATAATTGGGATATGATATTTGAAATTAAAATTTAAGATTTGTCGGTTCTGAAAATTTGCCACCGACATCTCGATAACTAAAGAGAGTATGACTTATGTGTCGGTGTAATTTTCAGAATACAGATGATATAGTAGATAAGACACTACTCAGAGATTTCATCTTCATTTTGTGAGGACTTTAGATCGGGTTCCAGGTCTCCTATAGGCTCAAGCACTTATAGTTAATTACCCTCCCAATGCTGAGAGAGAACTTTCGATTAAGGCTAGTCATTAGGTCGCTTAATGCGTTGTGTATAGTAGCATCATGTGAAGTTTAAAATCTAAGATTATGAAATTCATCATTTTAACATAAAGCGGATGGTTGGGGAAATGATGGCGTGCCCGATCTAGATCCCATAGTTTGTCATCCCGAGCTATCGCGGTCCCTACTCTACTTAGTCAGAGGAGGTAGTCGACCAACCTGATAGAAGGATCCTTATCAGTAACACATGAGTTACGTCGTCCAAGAAATTCCTGTAGACCTACGGTGGTGTTTGTCTAAAGAGACAAGCTTAAGTCTACCTTAACTGACAGAGTATTTTTTGCCTTATAAAGTATATCCTATAATTCACAACTCAAAGGCGAGCCATTTTGGGGCCTATAACGTGATCATAATATAATGGAGCCCCAAACCACCGTCGAGGACTCGGTGTAATTACATCATTTGTCGCTCTAGATACGGTCGGAGGACATGTCATGTCCTTATTGGCGTGAGATTGATTGAGAGTGAATATAGTAGAACACTTGATTTGACTTTGACTCCTTTGTGAGCTAGAGTTTTTCTTAATTTGTCACATCCAACAAACAATTACGGAAGGTAGATAGATTGAGTTTTGCTTTATATTTTTTAAAGATTGAATTTCATTTAAGCATTTTTAGATTGATACTTGATTTAGGTTAATTTGATTTGAAATTATAATCACATTTTGATGGAAGTATCCCGGTTGAAATCACCATTCAACATAGCCATTATCAGGGTAGATGAGTTTACTTGATCCTATCGACTCTATTAGTTTAACAATAGAGGATCAGATCTACTGTCACATGACATAATTAGCTTCTCAGATATTTCAGTAAGGTAAAAATCTTATAATAATTGAATTTTTTAGGTTTTGTTAACCTGAACCCGGTCCTAAGACCAAATCAGGAAGCAACCCATGCGATCCTCACACTCAATCTAAACATTCAAGAAGTGTGGGGCCCATGCGGTGTATTTAAGAATGTCTTAATTAACGTCTTATGTTCGTTTGTACGATGTGTTACGAATTCGGTGGCATAGAAGGCATTTTAAATTGTTCTAATAGCATACTAGACTCTTGAAAATAATATTTGATCGCCTCTCCTCTTTTTTTTTTTATTCAAAGTTGCCTAATCTTTGAACCTTCATAGACTCTCATTTATATCCGTTAGCAATCCTCAAACTCATTAAGAACTCTATTCAATTTCTTTTTGATTTAGTTCAAGTACTTAATAAGATAAATAGCATGCTTCAAATATTTTTCAATAATAGCTTGATCATGCCTATTTGTAATCTTTCAATTTCATTAGGAATCCCTTATGAATTCTTTGATTTTTTTTTTTAATTTATTTGGATATATTTGAAGAATATATCTTAACTTAAAGGAGATTTTATGTGCTTTGATTTGATGTTCAATCAAGATTTCTACTTCATTTGACATCAGATATGATTCTTCAAGTGTTCAATTAGAGCTTTCGTCAATTCATTTTAAAATATACATTGCAATGTAAGAAGACATGTTCTTTATGAATCCCACTTTAAAGCTTAATTTGAACTCCATCTCATTTGAAAATTACTCTTTGAGCTTCACATAATCTCCCTATGACATGAGTTCAAAGTCATGTTTATACTTGACCTATCCTCTTTCCACTATTTTTAATGTGTTATAGAATATAAGTCAAAAGGTTCAATTGATTCATGTTAGCCAACAAATGCTCGTCGTTGTATTTAGTTATTAGTTTTAAATAAGTAGGGTCCATATTAATTCTTCCCACCTTTATAAATAAGGCTAAGAGAAGGCCTTGCATTTCATTCTACTTATTTGAGGAGTTGAAATGCTTGAAGAGAGGGATAAATTTTTAGTTCAAATTTTGGGTAGGCTTTCAACTTTACTTTGATAAATCTTGTAAGTGCTTTTTACTTTTTTTTTTTTTCTCTTTTTTGATGTTTTGCCTTTGTATTCATTATATATTCCTTTCTCTTTTTTTATTTAATTCCAATTTAAAAGATTTATATTTAAATTTATCTAAGTCGTGAATTTTTGTCTAAATTTATGAAGCAACTTGATTTGTTTGCTTACTGGTATCTTATTAGTATGTGAGTGGTGTCTTTGCCATGTCTCATCTTCACTTTTCTGTACATTATGGTGCTTGAAGCAAAGAAGAAGACACATATATATCTCTACATTCACATATTTCAAACTTATTTTCTCGCACACTTGTAATGATCGACAAGGAGAGTTCGGCTAGGGAGGTTAAGCTAAGGGATGATTTCAGCTAGGGAAAATTCCGGCTAGGGAGGTTTCAAATTTCGGCTAGGGAGGATTGCAGATTTCGGCTAGGGAGGATTTCAGATTTCGGCTAAGGAGGATTGCGGATTTTGGCTAGGGAGGATTTCAGATTTCGGCTAAGGAGTATTTCGGATTTTGGCTAGGGAGGATTGTAGATTACGGCTACGGAGTGTTTCGGCTAGGGAGGATGGTTTCGGCTAGGGAGGATGGTTTTGACTAGGGAGGATGGTTTCGGCTAGGGAGGGTTTCAGATTTCGGCTAGGGAGGATGGTTTTAGATAGGAGGGTTTCGGATTTTGGCTGCTCCAAGTGAACAGGAAGGAAAAAGGGAAAGACAGGGAGGGAAGAAAACGCCTGCTCGATAGGATGAAGGAGGAGGGAAGAGTGGAAGAGGAACCTTATGGTTTGCTTGCGTGCGGCTTCGACGAGATAAATGGAATAGAAAAACTGAGAGAGCCTTGCGGTTGAGGAAGGAGGGATTTTGAACGAAAGGGGAAGGAGGAGGCGGGAGTGGTTTTGCCGTTCCTTGTGGTTTCAGGATTGTGCGTGTTGTTTCATTTAACTAAAGGTTTTAAAAGTATTTCCAAAAATTATTTGTCTTTTGCTTTTAAAGGAGGAGGAAATGAGGATCAATTTGACAATATTCAGTCAAAATTAAAATTCACGCTCTCAGCAACTAAAGGCAGCCGGGTCATTCGAGCGGAAGAGCAGGAGGGAGGATCGAAGACAGGTCAAATGAACTAGGCTCGAGTCATGTGCTCCCGATTTAGAGACATTATGGGTCAGTTCGAGGGATTTAGGTTATTAGGCATTTTAATAATATTTTTTATTATTTAATCAACTTTAATATGAACTTTTACGACTTCAATATAGATTGATATATATATGTTGATTGAATTATTAGATGTTACGTATTACACGTCCGCTTTAGCGTCGGAGGTTATTTGGTTCAAACCGGCGTCAAATTGGATTAATTTTGGCTCAAATTTTGCATTATCGCTTTCGATTACTCGACATTCGCATAGACTTGTCTGAATCGATCACAATAGTGTCATTTGATATATTTTGATGTTTCAAAGCTAACGATGTAATGAATTTCACAAACGGAGATTGTTTGGTTTAAGTCAATCACGACGATATATATGTTAGTATGTTGGCGATGATAGGTTGATTGTTATATTTTACAATATTTATATTTTGATAAATTTCAACATTCTAAACGTAATGGTAAAGTCCGTTTGTTGATCGGAGATCGTTTGGACTGATTTTAGTGATGTCCAGTGTACTCTAGCCTCGATTTATGCGTTATCACTTTCGATCATTAGACATTCGCATAGATTCATCCGAATTGAGTGTGAACTATCTCATTTGGTAGGTTTTGACGTTTTGAAGCTAAAAATATAATTAATTTTATGAACGGGGTCATTTGGACATCGTCGTTGACTTCCTCCGATATGCGTCGGCGCATTGATATCGATCGATCGGTTGATGGATTGTGCAATATTTATATTCTAACCAATTTTGACGTTCTGAACACAATGACGAAGTCCGTTCATCGATTAGAGATCATTTGGACAAATTTCGATAATGTTTGGTCCATCTCAGCTCTGATTTGTGCTCTAAAGCATTCAAAGTTGATCGAATTCATCTTATAAGCTCGATTCGACTCATGGGGTATATATGAAGGTCAATAAGGTTCTTCAAATTTTCAAAGTCTTTCTAATTCTAAGAGTTGATATATAGTTTTCTTTTTTAAGAGGGGATGATATTAAGATTATTTTAGCTAAAATTTTTAAATTCCATCAAAAGGCCAATATGTGGATCCCCTTTATCATACAACATTTTTTGGGCATTTAAATATATTAATAATGTCATAATTAAGCAATTCAAATTTTGTTAGATTTTCTTATTAGAGATGATTGATAGTAGTAAGTGCACAAAATTTAGAGAATATTTTATCTTTTAAATAATATCATAAAGTTTTCAATTATATATTAACTTCTTGATTTAGATTTTTTGGACTCACATTAATGTACTTTAGTATCTTTATCTTATTAAAATATTTATTTTGATTATAAATTTACTAAATAAAATTTAAATAATCTTAAATTCAATTCTAAAAGTATCTGATTCAAATATTTATGTTAAGATCTGTGCTTAATTCAAATGACTTTTATTGATGATGTATTAATATTTTAAGTTTAAATACATGGATTATAAATATTTTTTAAATGATTTTTTGTGTAGTTACTTTTCAAGAACAACACTACTAAATTCAAGAGAAATTAAAAAAACAAAAATTCTCCTAAGAACTCGTCTGATTTACATTTTTCAATCTCATAGTGGAACATAAATGTGTTAAAATGGTTATTTTTTAATATTTTAAAACAAAATTATAAGAGAATATTTTGATGCAATTGACATCAAAATAGATTTGAATGTCTTTAGAACAATGCAACTTTTGAATATAATATATAGGATTAAACTTATGCAAATTCGAAGCTACTCGCATCAAGGCGTCTTTACATATCTCTTCTCTCTCTCTCTCTCTCTCTCTCTCTCTCTCTCAATAATTCATGATAAAATTATTCTAAAATTTTAAAATTGTTCACAATAGTTTTTTTGGCCAACTAATTAAAAATTATTTTCTAGTCAAAGGCATGATAAATTCTAAGTTGGTTACTAAATAATAGTTATAGTTAACATTATTTTGAATATGATTATTGAAATAGTGGATCTACTCACTCTTAAAACTTATTTGGAATCATTTTTATCATTTATTATTATTTTTTAAAATTTAAAATATGTTTATTTAAAATAGTTATAAATATCAACTTATTTTTGAAAATAATCAAATAATTTTTAAATTTATGAGTATTTTTTTAAAATATTTATTATCATTACTAGTCAATGCCATATTCTATTATAATCCGTTGGCACCGCTTGTTATCACCTAATATAGATCTCCATTGCCACCATCAATATCCAGTTGGCCATTGTTATTGATTCGTTAATTGTGAAGTCTTTCTATTAGTTTTTATCATTATTATTTTGATTTTATTTCTATCAGATTTCATATCATCATTTGTAAAGTCATGTGTTTCATTGTTCTAATTTTTGGCAATCTTCTATTGTGGATGCATCCATGTGGTAAGATTCTTTCTCTGTATATCTAGGTTTAAAAGTAACTATTTTTTTAGGTAAATTTAAAGTAAATATCTCCAAATATAGGGGCTGTTTGGTTGCCTGCATTTAGAATGCAGTGTAGAGTTTAGTAGCGTCATTTAATCTGTGCATTCTAAATGTCGCTTTAAACATTTCAGTGTTTGGTTACAAAAAATTTCGATAATGTAATGTATTCCAAATACACTAGATAATGATTTGCGTATATTTGGGAATTTCGATTTAGACAAATTCCAATGCCGTCAATGTAAGTGATGTGGGCGGGGCCAGCTTCGCCGCGCCGGCCCTCACCATGCCATACGCGCCGTCGATGCCGTACGGCCACCTCATTCGCCGGCCGCCCATGCCGCCGCCGCCCGTAGATGTCAAAACATTCGGTTATTTACACATTTGTCAACAAAAAAAGAGTCGTGAATTTGTAATGCTCAACCAAATAACTATAAAGAATCCTTTCTTTTCTGTTTTTTCTGCTGCGTTCCAATGCAAACCAAACGACCAGAAATCGTGTAAAGGAATTCATTCGATTCTTTATAGTTGTTTAATTGAGCTTTCGACTTTCGATGTTTGGTTAACAATAATGTAAAGTAAATTTAAGGATTTGGGCGTCGGTGGCAGTGCGATGCCCGATGACGGCGGCGGTACAATTGCCGTGTCACTTTTATATTGGCGCGTATTTGGAATTCGATTTGAAATTCCAAATACACACAACTTTTCTGTGCTTTTACCTTCAAACGATTCATGCATTTGGAATGCAGTGCATTTGCATTCCAAATGCACGCTAACAAACGGCCCCATAATTTCAAAATGTTATGTCTATAACTATAGCTTGAAATTCTAATAACATTTTTTTTTTGAACAAATAATCAAAAGCATTAGGTAAAACGACCAATAATATGGGCTATATCCTCAACAATTTGTCAATGCTAGTTAGTATGGTTAGATAAACTTCTTAATCAGAGATAATTATTCTACAAATTAAAGAAAATCAGTGTTCGTATTGAAGTCATTTCATGGCCTTATTTAATCAAATAGTCAAATAGCTGTACTAGAATAGCCTTTACCCTATATAATCACTATGAACCAACATGAGAAAATTAACCTGGCTCTTTTTTTTTTTATAATATATCTGTACATGAGGAGGCTAATCAGCCAGATCAGACATATATATATATATTTATAGATAGATAATTTAAGGTTGGAGTTTTTGGTTGATTGATAGGTGATTAGTGAGACTTCAGTAGTATTGTATTTCTATGCATAGTCTTTGATAGAAGCATTAGGACATAAATAAAGAAGTGGTTAGTCTTTCTGATCATAATTGTGTCTAGTCTCTTTCTGTCTCCTACCTTTTTTTTAGAGTTGGCGGAAAACGCAAAACTATTGTTTATCCCTCTCCTAGTAATGATTTCATTAATCAAATCTTCTTTGAGGCCCACACTTTTATGATAATTATTATATTAAGTTAAATATATATGATTAATACCTCAATATTTTTTGACTCAATATATCACTAGCTTAAAATCCAACTCTATACACAACTAAAGGGTAAATTGAAATTTAGAGTCATATCCGACTTCAGGGCGGAACCAACCTCAATTTTTAAGAGGGGCAAATTTATATGTTAGGACAAAGTAAAGGCAAAAAAAAAATTTTAGGAGAGACAAATAACTAATTTAATATATAAGAGAAATTATAAAGTACCCCCTACCCCTCAATCGTGCCTGGTTCCACCACTGTCTGACTCCAATCAAATATTTAATATATATATTCGAGCTAATTTTAAGCTGATTAGAAATGTAGAGAAGAGAGATGAACCAAAAACCAACAATAGATTAATATCACATGAGAGTATAATAATCCACCTACACGAAATAATCATCTGAGCATCAAATTAAACTAGAAATATAGCTTAGAATTGGCCCACAAGCTTGTGATATAACATCAAATGATTTAGACTACTCAAGCATTTGTCTTCCGTTTTGAACTCTGGAGGTGATGAGGCCACCAATAGCAGAATAAAGGATAAGAGAGCAAATATATATATTTCATAGCAAGTGTTAGTGCCCAGCACAAAGAGACACAAAAATATATAGATTATATGGATCTTCTTTTTCTGCCTGCAGTTTGGAGCGTTATAATTAGGGTGGAGATTCCTGATCTATAGAAAGATATGGGCATAAGATCCAAGCTGATATTACTGTGTATTGTCGTCCAGTAGCTGTATATATATATATATATATAAATCTGAAGTGGATGGTACTGTTTAAATCACAGCATAAGCTGCTAGTCGCCTGTTGGAATTCATTTTGAACGTTGTAATTCTCTAAATTTATCTTATTATTATTATAAAAGATGCTTATTGATATGATCATTCATGCATGCATCTAATTATTTAAGCATTTCATAATATTATTCAAAATAAGAATATGCTTATCACCTTAGGCTAATCTACTTATTAGAAATAGATATGTATAAATCTATAGGAACTAGGATATAAATTAAATCTATTTATCAGCTATTTGAATATGATTATCATAAAATTATATAACATGTATTTTAAATAATTTTCAATTAAACACTTAAATCACATAAAATAATGAACATAGCCTAACTATTATTATTAGACCCCTCATCTACGAACTTAGACTTGACATAATGGCTAAATTGTGCCAGCACATATGTCAGTTTCAGCGACATTTATGTCCTTTGGTAATCTTAGCTCCGGAGATCCAATCAATGAATATCACACCCTTTAAAGTTGATCATGACGTTGATAAGAATCTAATGCTCTTTCCATTATCGAAGATGCTATTTAATAAATTATTCAACTGTTTATCATTAGTTGGTTCGGCAAATATGAAATAAAGTTGATTGTGACAATTTGGTTGGGGAAAATACTCTCATGTTCAAAGCAAATGATTGATTCGGCCCACCGTCCTTAGTTGGTGAGGCGAATGTTGGATCTCACTCAGTCATTCGATTCTCCGTGCGGGGTGTCTTAACGGGTGAAAAGAGGGGGCGACTTGTGGGCCGAGTTGCCAGCGCTGGGATTAGTCATCTTGAAATCATAGCGTAGTAGATGAGATTAGGGGTGGACACCCCGTTACCAAAGAAAAAAAAAATGATTGATTCGACTAATTAAATAAGTTCAATGCACTATTAGGAAGATGGGAATGTGATTTCTACAAGCAATTCTATCTTGTTCACAACCATTGCTATCTTGAAATTTATTTTCATTTAATTAATTACAATGGAGTATATATATATATATATATATATATTGGTTATCATTTAGCAGAACGCGTTTGTCACTTTCTTCCCCACCAGTAAACATATCAAAAGCCTTCTATTTGGTAAGCGAATTAATGCCCTTAATTTATTTAAAATCGAGCTATTGATCGGTTTTTAAGAAACTAATCAATCCCACTGTGGGCTTCAAAAATTCGTCACTGACTACTTTGATGAAAAGAGTGATTTAAAGTATCGGTGTAATTTTCAGAAGACAGATAAGATAATAGATAACACTAGGAGATTTTGTCTCGTTTGGTGAACTTAGATCAGTTTGGGTTCTATACATGTGCCTATAGTTAATTACACTCCGTAAGTGAGAGAGAACTTTTGATTAATCTTGGGTTAGATCGAAATCGTGGCATAGTAGATATATAGTTTGAATTTAGATTATGAAATTATTATTTAGCTTAAACCAGATGGTTGGGGAATGATGGCGTGCCGTAGATCATGGTTAGTCATCCCGAAAGTCGCGTCTAGTCTACTTAGTCGAGGAGGTAGTCGACTCAACGATCGAAGGATCATCGCCAAACACATGGGTTCTGTCGATAAATCCTTGTAGACTGGGATGGTGTTTGTCAGGACAGTTTAAGTCTACTCAGATGTGAGAGGCTCTTTACATCAAGTATACCTTATGATTCACAACTCAAAGGCGAGCCATTAGGGAATACATCTGTCATGATCGTAATATAAAGTTGGACAAATACCCGATCAAAGGACTGTTGCGATTACTTTATCTGAAGCTATTGGCCAAGCCTGATCGGAGGATGCAGACACGTCCTAGTAAGAGATTGATTGAGAGTGAACATAACAGAACACTTGATTTGACATTAGCTCCTTTGTGAGCCGAAGTTTTCTTAATTTGTCACCCCCGCCAAACAATTGTGGAAGGTGGATAGATTGAGTTTCTTTTTAAGCTTTTAATGATAGAGTTTCATTTGAGCGATTCTGATTTGATTAAAAGATTGATTAATTTGAATCTTAGAGAGACCTTGTCGACTCTTTTTTAATAGAGAATTAGATCTACTTGTCACTAATAAAATCAATTTTCAAATATTTCAAACTCTTATTATAGGTTTTAGGTTTTGTTAACGGACTAGTCTAAGACTAACCGGAAGCAACCGTCGTCATGACACTTGAATTTGACATTCATAGTGTTGGGGCCCATGCGGGTGTATAATAATTTTAGGTAATTTTGTGTTTGAATTACGAGATTAATTTCAAAATTTTCATTTAACTTGAGTTAATTTAATTAGAAAAAATAATTAATTTGAATATATTTAAGAGCTTTAGATCCTGTCAACTCTGTTTAGCTGCTAACAGAAGATTAGATCTACTTCCACCTAATAGAATCAATTTTTCATATATTTCACTGATTTAAAACTCTTATTATAGGTTTTTAGGTTTTGTTAACGACTCATAAAAGCAGGGTAGCCCACATTCAGACAATTTAAGCATTCAACATAGTGTGGGGCGCATCTTGAGGTATTTAAGAATTTAGGTCATATTTATTTTGAATTATGAGATTGATATGAGATTGCTACTTAATTTGATTTAAAAAATTGATTAATTTAAATATGTTTAAGAGCTTTAGATCTTATCAACTCTGCTTAGCAGCTAACAGAGGATTAGATCTACTATCACCTAATAGAATCAATTTTTCAGATATTTCACTGATTTGAAACTCTTTCTATAGGTTTTAGATTTTGTTAACCCGAACCCAGTCCTAAGACTAAACTGGAAAGCAACCTGCGCATCATCCTCAAACACTTGAATTTAAGCATTCAACATAGTGTTGAGGCCCATGCGAGTATTTATAACTTAGCTAATTTTATCTAATTAATGAAATCATTAATTTTGAAAATCATAGTTATGATGAAATTTTTGATTTTGTAGATTTTGGTTTAATATCGCTTCTCACATACAAAAGTTCGATCATGGCTGAAGAATGCATATAAATTGATCTAATATCTTATTAAAATTTTGATTCATATTTAATTAATTCCAATTTACAGCTTTCATATATTAAAATTCACTTGAAATCTACTATACGGGTATCTAGAAATTTATAGTTTTGCTAATTTCATCCAATTATTGAATCATTGATTTTTGAAAATCATAGTTAGGATGAAATTCTTAATTTTTGATTAAAGGATGTCCTATGATTTTTGTAAATTTGGATTTAGCATCGCCTTCTGTCTGCTTGTACGAAGAGTTGCAGATCCGGTGGGGAAGAAGGCATTTTGATTTAGATTATAGTTTAAAACACTACTAGTACTTAGTTTACTTGTTGAGTTTTTGCTTGTAATTTTTCCAACTTGATTATGTTCAATTTATATCATTTTTGATAAGTTATGCCGATTTCAATATTTATTGCTTTATCTTACTCATACTTATTAGCTAGCATAGTAATCACCTCCACATACGTACAAGAGTTATTAAACTTAATTTAGATTTATCATTAGATTTTAAGTTTATTACAAGTTTGTTATAAGTTTGTCATTAGTTCCCTCAATTCCAATTAAAGCTTGCTTAATTTTGAGAATTTACAAGAAAAGGGACTCACTTTACCGCTTTAATTTAAGTCATAGAAGATTGCAATTAGGGTTTGTGAGTTTAATATTAACCTCTCCCAAAGTTTGTGAGTTTAATATTAACCTCCCTCAAATTTTACTTAAATTTAAATGAATATTCTATTCTTTTCAAAATTTGCTTTAAAGGCTTCCCCCATTTTTCTTGCTTCTCACTTTTTAGTTTAAAATTAACTGAGTTTCCCATTTAAGTCACTCATTTCACTCTCCCATTTTCTATGTCAAAGATTTGGCATTTTTCGACCTCCGGCATCATCTTTGTATGTGATCGAGTGTTGGCTTTACTCGATATGCCTGCGAGTGTAGTGGCTTTCTGACACATGATTTTATCTCGGCGCTCACGACAATCTAAAACTAAAGAGACATAATATATATATTCTCCCTCCTTTTTTTCTAAGTGGAATAATTTGACCTCCCGTCATCCTGTAAGGGGTTGGATCAGGGTATTTTATTGGTCTATTAAGCATAACGAACGGTGTCTTTGCGCGACCTTTTTGATTTTCATCTCATGTATCACGTTGAGACTAATGACCTTGAAAGAAGAACATACAATGATATATATTCATCCCTCTTTTTTAAATGTAAATTAGACAAAATTTTGCACATTTCATCTAGGAGAACACTAACAAATCTTTGGTTTAGATGCATAATTGAAGCGTGGCTTATCATGACACCACATCTATTTTCATTCGCGCCACATTGAGCCTAATCTTCAAACCTAAAAGAATATATATATATATATATTCCAATCCTATATACGCATTTTGATGCAACGCAAGGTAGGAAGGAAGTTAGGTACTTTGAGAATGTAAAAGAAGTCTGTGCGAGGAAATCGAAAGAATTCTTGATGATATTCTTTCCCGGTATGAAGCGAAGGTAGAAAAGCTAAAACGAAATGCGATGTGAAAATCGAATGAAGAATTCGCATTGGCGATATTCTTGTTCTGGCGAAGCGAAAATGAGCTACTAAAGTGATGGATCGTCGCTTCGAAAGAACAATCGCTATTAACAATGTCTTCCGATTGAGGCAAAATAACAGAATTTGAATGTTTGCGAAATGCGGAAGGATTAAGCCAGGTTTGCGGGCTGGGGAGCTGTGGGCCTTGGGCTGGAGGGAAGGAGGCTAGTGGGCTGGCAGGCTGGGCCAGACTGGGCTGAAGCAGCATGAGAGATGGGCTGGCCCGGAGTAAGCGGGCTGGGGTGTGGAGGCGGGTCGCGGGTTGCGATGGGCCGTGCGCGGGTCACGCGAGTGTGGAGGCGGGTCACGGGCTGCGGCATCGCGGGAGTCGGCGGGTCGCACGGTTCTGCGGTCGGGGGCCGGCGGACTCTGGTCGCGTGGAACGGCGGAACAGTGCGGTGGAGAGGGTCTGGCGGGCTGGAGGCGGGCTCGGCTGGAGTGGAGCCAGGTGGCGGAGCCGGACGCAGGTGCAGGGATCAGACCGCAGTGGAGCCAGCAGCAAAGGATTACGAGCAGTGGGTTGCGCAGCAGCAAACTTTAGAAATACAGGCCGGATGGCAGGTTGGACCACGGTAGGGAAGAATGGCAGGTTAGCCGAGCGGATGCAGCTACAGGATTGAGCAGCCGCCAGTGCAGTTAGCTGCGGATTACTGCAGCGGCTGCAGGAGGCACGCATGGAACATGCGCCGAGGGTTTACGCCAGGATTAGCCGGAACAAGGGAAATTGAGAGGAGAGGAGAAATTTTTTTACGTTTACGGAGAGGCTTTTTCTTGGACGTGAGAGGGAAATGTAGGAGAGAGAAACGTAGGAGTCAAATGATGAGGAATGAGAAGAGGGGTTTTTTTTCGATTTTTTTTTTAATTTTCATTTTGTAATTTTTTTTCAGAAAATTGAAAATGAGGGGAACGGTGAGCATAGGGGTAATTTGAGAATTTTTAAATAAATTTAAATTTATTAAAAAATTTTAATGTGAATTTTACGCCGATAAATACACATAGTCAATATATATATATATCGATTTAAGATAATTAATTTATTCAAGCGATAGCGATCCGTTTAGTCGAGCGTTTGGTTAGAGTTGGCCGAGTGGAGTTAATTTTCGAAATGCGCATTCATTTATTTTCGATTTTCACCTTGACTCATCCGGTGAGTCGAATAGTCTTATTTGATAGATTTCGATATTTAGAAGCGATGGCGTGATCAATTTCGCGAGCGAGTCGTTCGATCGCCGTCGGTGCCTCCGACTTGATATGTGCGGGCGTTGGCCACAAGCATGTCGTTGATCACCAAGTGCGTGTAATATTTATATCGACCAATTTCAACTTCGAGCGGCAAGTGTTAAGTCATTTGAGTTGATTTGGTACGTCGTGCATTTCAACCTCGATTTGCGTCTTTTCTGATTATTTGACATTTATACAGACTCATTTGAATTGGCGCGGATCTTTGATAGATTTGATATTTTGAAGCTAACGCAATCAATTTCCGCGAGCGGTGGTCGTTTGGACATTTATGACTTCTCGACTCGATATGTGTCATTGATAAACGGCGACTTGTCGATTGATCATTAGATTTTGCAATATTTATATTTTGATCAATTTCGATGTTTTGAACACAACGGCCAAGTCCGTTGATAGATTGCAGGTCGTTTCGAGCATTTTCAATGATATCTAATGCTTTTTGAGTCTTAATTTTGCTGTCACCTCCGAAGTCCATTGAATTTAACTTGTGGGTTTGTCTTGACTTATGATACATATGTAAAGGTCAACACCCACTTACAAATTCCAAATGCAAAGAACTTTTAACTTACATAAAGCACAATCTTCCATCTTGAGAAAGTTTTCAGAGGCAAATAAAACATTCTTTTATCTGTCAAGAATGATGATTGCCCTAATCTCATTGAAGGTGTTAAGACATGTAGTTTGACCTTTCTTTATCAGCATTAAATAGCTGTTTAACGAAGAAAAAAGATGTTAAATATCTAGAAATGTATCTTTTCAATTCGATCGATGATATACTTAGCTAGATGGTAAATTTATAACTGTTGGAAAGTATAGGAGAAATCATACATCCATAAAATCTCTTCTTACAGTTTTGGAGAAGCCTAGTCTTAACAAAAGTTGATTAGATTGCTGTAGCCTGTAACTCAAATTAGTCCGTTGCAGAAACAATATGGCCTGTAACTCACTAAATAAAAGCAAAAGAAAGCTCTTAGTCGCAAATACCTATCCTTCATAGTCCACCTAAATATAAATGGTTGAAAAGAAAGTCGAATATTTCCAAATAATATAACATCTCACCAGATACGATTAATTATCAAACGTCCTTCTTCCCAGCTTACCTGGAGCTTTCTCAAGAAGCAATCATAATTGCTAAGATAATTAAAATAAATTCCCCCAAAGTTAACATTACCTTAGCGTAATAGCACATTATAGAATAACGATTTAGTTGCACTGAGCATAGAGCAAAGCCCAACGCTTGTTTTGAAAAACCATGGTCTAGTGGTTATCTGTAGCTCAGAAGCAAGTATTTGAATCATAAAATATATGTAAAAGAAATCAGATTTCAAAAACTTAGTGGACTCTCGCTGAATAAAGAAAAAGAGAAACCCCACGTCTCTTAAGACAGTAAGAGGAAGTAACATGATCATAGATAATAAATAAAGATGATTGAACAAAAATTTCAAAATTTCTCTTTCAGAAGTTCCTAAGAAATGTGTTGTTTGCTTTCTTTCTTTCTCTTTCTCCTCTCGATTCATTCTCAAATGTTTCACAAAACATTAAAGTTTGTGTTATGCTTCTATATAAATTAAGATTCAATGCACCAATCCACGCCTACATTAAATCAATCGACACATTTGTAGGCTTTCACACAACAAACATGCATAAATATTAAGTGAATACCTAACAAATCACCTAAGATATTTTTAAGTCTTCCTACAAGAAGCCTGTAGGCTAACTCATCCAATGATTAATGAATAATAATTCATAAGAGAATTCTCAAGACGAAGTTCTTGCATTTATTTTATTGTTCTTGAACATTGGAAAGATGGAAGCAGTTTCCTCAGTTCATGATGCAGCCTAAGAAAGTGTTAAAGTTGTCATTTTAAACTATAGGTCAAGAAGAAGCGTCGCATGAACAGTCTTTGCAATTAAATTCAAGATAAAACGAGCATTATATATATTCTGTCAAGCAAACACTATAAAAGAAAATAGAGGCGCAAGTGCGCAACCGCGATGGCGAAGATGAATCTGTCCGGAAGGAGAAAATATTACGTCCGGAGTCCGCACATAGCTTTACGTGCGGACTCCAATCTTAGCCCGACGCATGTCTAGTGATTTTTTTTCCCGTTTTTGCTTATTAACGGGGACGACGACACCGTTTATCTGGACCGACCATTGACCCTTCGGGGAGAAGCGTCGTTGGAATGCGCGGGAGGAATTTAAAAGAAATATATATCTAGATTTAGGGTTTAGGGGTGTATTTTTTTCTTGCAAATCGAGCTCAGAGAGAGAAAGAGAATATCTCATTTCCTTTTTACGAAAGAACCATGAAGATGGAGAACGAATTTGAAAGTTATGACCTTGAGGAAATAGCTGAGGATGCATTAAATAAAATTCATTGGTAATTTTCTCAACCGTTGTATACATTATATTTTTTTTTTCGGTTTGTTAGTGTTATTCTTTGAAATTATTTTATTTAGTTTATATTTCCTACGCTGTTTGGAGTTCTTTGCAAGAGGACTTTGCTTGTTTTGAGGGATTTTTGCATCTGCTCTCATGAGAGTCTGAGATGATTTCAATATTTTGCGGTTTATTTTTTTGGATGGAAAGAATATGGTCATTACATTCCATTAGAAATAATTTTTTTTGGCATGTTTGGAGGAAATATGTTCATTACAATCAATCATGAATAATTTGGAAGGCTGTTTGGTTATTTTTTTAGTGTTATTTTGCATCTATACTCTTTTGAGAGTACATATGATGGACATTTTCTCCAATTTCTTCGGACTAGTTGTTGAGATTATTTTCATTACATCTATATTCTCTGTACTCTCTGTACTCTCCGAGTACAGAGCATTTTGATCATTTTTTTTTCTGTTTCTTTGGCCTATTTGGAGAAAATATGTTCATTAAGCATAATTCAAAGACTGTTTGGTTGATTTGTTAGTGTTTTCTTACATCTGTACTCTCTGTACTCTCATGAGAGTACATATAATTTTTGGCCATTTTTTCCAGTTTCTTTGGCCTAGTTGTTGAGATCAGGTTCAGTACATTCCGTTAGAAGTAATTTGGCAGCTGTTTGGATGGTTTCTAGGGGATTTTTGCATCTATACTCTCTGTACTCTCATGAGAGTACAGATGATTTTTTCAATATTTTTGCAGTTTATTTGACCTGTTTGTAGAAAATATGTTCATTACAATCCATTAGTAGCAATTTTGTAGGGTGACTTGGTTGGTTTTTATGGTTGATTTGCATATATACTGTCATTTACTGACATTTCATTTTGAAGTTTATCATGTATGGGAAAAGGATAACATCGAGATGAAGTCCTCGTTAATGGTGTTTGATATCTTGTACTCTTTAGTAATGAAGTCATTGATATTTCTGAGGTTTCATCAATTCATTAGACTCCATGAAATTCAGCAAGACTCAATTGCAATTACCTCAATCCTGTCTTGTTGGGATATAGAGAAGCAGGCTTTCTTTCTGGGTGGGCAGTGCATTCCTTTCACCCTCGATGAAGTTGCAGTGATAATAGGGATGCCAAATAGAGGAGAGAATGTCTTATGGCATAGAGGGAATGTGCTATCTGTGAGGTCAGCACTTCTAGTGAGGAAGCCCTTAAAGAGCATCTTGAAGGTAGAAAATACAAAGCAAAAGAAGCCTTATAGAAAGCAAAAGAAGCCTTAAAGAGCATCACCCCCGATGAAGTTGTAGTGATAATAGGGATGCAACAGGTATTATGGCATATGTGCTATTTTTGATCGGCACTTCCGGTACTTAAATAGCATCTTGAAAACTCATGGGAAGACTCTGATATAACTGTTTACTCTCGTACTCTTCTCAATTCATGATTTATATGTATAATTTTTTTACGGTTTGTTAGTGTTATTCTTTGAAATTCTTTTATTTAGTGTATATTTCTTACACTGTTTGGAGTTCTTTGTAAGGGGACTTTGCTTGTTTTGAGGATCTGCTTTGCATGAGTATACTCTTTGTAATCTCATGAGAGTATTGACCAATTTCATATTATTTTTCATGAATTCCTGGCCTATCTGAAGAATATGTTCATTACATTTTATTAGAAGCAACTTGGAGGCTATTTAGGTTAGTTTTTAGGAGAGTTTTGCATGTGTACTCTCTGTACTCTCACAAGAGTATAGTACAAAGTATTTTGGGCATTTTTTATAGTTTCTATGAGAATGTTTGGAGGAAATATCTTCATTACAAATCCATTAGGAACAATTTGGAGGCTGTTTGGTTGCTTCTTTAGTGTTATTTTATATCTCTCTGTACTCCTCTTTATACTCTCTTTCTCATACTCTCTGTACTCTCATGAGAGTCTTAGTCATTTTTTCTATTTTTTGACATGTTTGGAGAAAATATATTTATTACAACCCATCAGGAATAATTTGGAGGCTGTTTGGTTGGTTTTTTAGTGTTATTTTGTATCTGTACTCTCTGTACTCTCTTGAGAATACATATGATTTTGTGGATATTTTTTCCAGTTTTTTTGACTTGGTTGTTGAGATTATATTCATTACATTCCAGTGGAAGCAATTTGGTGGCTATTTCGATGGTTTTTTGAGAGATTTTTATATCTGTACTCTTTGTACTCTCATGGGAGTATAGAGTATTTTGATCATTATTTTCCAATTTCTTTGTCCTGTTCGGAGAAAATATGTTCATTACAATCCAATAGGAATAATTTGGAGGCTGTTTGGTTGCTTTTTTAGTGTTATTTTATATCTGTACTCTTTGTACTCTCTTGAAAGTATAGACACTTTTGGCCAATTTTTTCAGTTTCTTTGGCCTATTTAGAGTAAATATGTTCATTACATTCTATTGGAAGCAATTTGGAGGGATGTTTGGATAGTTTCTAGGAGATTTCTGTATCTATACTCTATGTACTCTGAGTCTGAGTATTTATTTTTTTGTTTTTTGGCATGTTTGGAGAAATATATTTACAATTCCATCAAGAATAATTTGAAGGCTGTTTGGTTAGTTTTTTAGTGTTATTTAGCATCTGTACTCTCTGTACTCTCATGAGAGTATAGAGCATTTTGGCCATTTTTTTTCCAATTTCTTTGGCCTGTTTCGAGGAAATATGTTCATTACATTCTCTTGGAAGTAATTTGGAGGGATGTTTGGAAAGTTTCTGGGGAATTTCTACATCTGTATTCTCTGTACTCGCATGAGAGTACAAAGTATTTTGGTTATTTTTTTCCTATTTCTTTGGCCTGTTTGGAGAAAATATATTCATTACAATCCATCAGGAATAATTTGGAGGCTATTTGATTATTTTTTTGTATTATTTTGCCTCTGTACTCTCTGTACTCTCTTGAGAATACAGATAATTTTGTAAACATTTTTTTTCAGTTTCTTTGGCCTGGTTGTTCAGATTATGTTCATTATATTCGGTGAAAGAAAATTTGGTGGTTTGGATGGTTTAGGAGATTTTGCATCTATATTCTATGTACTCTCGTATTTCTTTTTTCACTTTCTTTACTTAGAGGGAATATGTTTATTTGTGTATTTTACATGTCACATTTATGTGGAGGATGGTAGGTGAATCATGATTGATGGCGATGACAAGTCGTGATGTCTAATGAAATTTGGAAAACCTTTCTATTTGAGAATGAAACAGGTGTATGTTGTCTTATGACTGCATTTGCTAGTGTTGAAGGATACTAGTTATTGGCTCAAGAAATTGAAATCAAAAAAATTTTTATGTGCAAAAGTAAGTCGGAAGAAATCTGCCAGTCTAAATGGCTTAGCAAAATTCCAGAAAACTAATACAAGGATTGCTTGTCCGGCCATGATTAGATTCTCTGTTAACTTAGAGGAGAACCGGATGGTTAAAAAATATATAGAAAGTCATAATCATTCGTTGGCAAAGCCTGCTGACCTACATCTTCTCATTGAGATGCATTAGCGATGAAAAGGCTTAGTGTTGAAGACAATATGAGAAATTAGAGCAACGATGCATTATTATCTAAGTGAGGAAGTTGGCGGCGTAGAGAATATTGGATTCACAAAAGAGATGCTTTCAATTTTATTCAAAAAGAGAAAAGATCGAGGATTACGAATGGTGACAGTAATGCATTATCTGATTGTTGAGGAAAAGGCAAACAGATGAGATGTTTGCATGATGTACAAGTTGATGAGTCAGTTGCTTAGTAAGTTTTTTTGAATGGCATGTACAGGATAGAATATGACTATTTTGGTGATGTGATAATTTTTTTGATACAAGTTGCTCGACTCGATAAATATAATCTTGTTTGTGCCTCTTGTTGGAGTGAATCATCAGCAAAATGTGTTATTTGGAGTAGCCTTTTTTATCGGAAGAGCGATTGAGTCATTCTCGTAGCATTTCTTGGTTGATGAGAAGACATCTACAAATATTCATTGATCAAGATCATAGGTATCGAAATTGTATTACAGCATACTTTCATCATAGGTTGTGCGATGGCATATTTGAAAGCTCCTTCAAGGTTCCTTTGCTTTAATAGTAATAATAAGAGTTCTGAGGGCTATTTTATGCATGCATGAGCAAATGTGACTCGAGAGGAAGAGTTTGAAGAAGCTTAGTTTGCATGCTAGAAGAAGGCAATTTGCATGATCATGCTTGTCGAGCTTTATAAAATTAGATCCAAGTGGTCCCCGCATTAAAGACTCATTGCATGGGCATCTTGTCGTCGTATGTAGTGAGTCAATGAAAGCGTATGTCAGAATCTCTAAACCAACAAGTTATCACAGATTATTTCTTGGGGTTGGAGAAGGTTATGGAGACATGGCGTAATGAACATGACAAAGACTTCAAGTGTAATCATCGATTATTCTTGTTAAGGAAATTCTAAAATAAGTTCTATGTTTTATACAAGAAAGCTTTATACTATATTTGAGGAAGAATTTTGCATGGAGTTGGAGGCCTCGATGTATATGTCGGATAGATGGAGTATTTGGTGAGAAACTTAGAGAATAAAAATTTATCCAAAATATGGACTGCCCATTTCAATGGGACTACCGTAGATGTAACTTGCACTTGTAAAAAAATTGAATTGATGGGATTACTTTGTGCCATTATATCCGAGTTCTTAGTCAGGAAGATGTAGTGTGCATTTCGGATAAGTATCTTCTCATGCGATGGTACAAAAGAGGGATATTTACGATAGTGCATATAGAAAATTAAGAGATGTGGAAGGCACATATGGAAATTCTATTAGCATTATTTTCCAGAACTACATTAGTCGATATGCAAATCAAATAAGCGTCAGGGCACAGGGTAATAATAGAGCTAAGGACTATATGCTTCAATTCTTAAAAAAAATACTATATGATGATGTCGACTCTATAATAAGTGGGAATTCTCTTCCGGTAGAGTAAGAAGAAGAAGTCAATCCATAGAAGAAAAAAGACATCTTAAAGGATCTAGTTAAGCAATGTCCAAAGGGTGTTTCTAACGTAATGCTTAAGGGATATTGGGAGAGATCTAAGAAATCCAAGAGTAATTCTTTATTTGCCTCTTAATTTTTAGTATTTAAAATATTGCTGCTAATCTTCAAACCATCCTATTTTTTGTTACAGAAACTAAAATACAAACTGATAGTATCGCAGAACGTGTTTTGTCACCCATTGCAACACTTTTCTCTATTATGCAAGAGTTTTTTTTTGATGCGCGAGAATAGCACACATCGATCTTTGTAAAAATCATTAAGCGATATGATGTTCTACCTCGAGAATTCAACTTCGAGCTCGATAATCGGTCGGTATTTGAAGGGTACACTAAGTTGATGATGGATATTATTAGAAAATATTTTAATGCATGATATTATTTAGTTATGTGTTCTTATTTGTGCAATCATTTTACGCAATGCTTTAGAGTCTCCAAAATGACTTTCTTTTACTTACAGCACACCCCAATCTCCTACGGGATTTAGTTAGGAAGGCGCCTCGAGTTCGGCATTAGGATGACTTTTCTTAGCGTCTATGCAATCATTTCTTCATTAGGATGACTTTCTTCTTGTGAGCATCTTTATTCTTAAAATGTACTATTATTATAAAATTTATCTATTTATCTTGAAAATGAATTAATTTACTATGATATTGATAAGATTTACTAATCAATGTACTATATATACTCATATTCTATTAAGTCAATATTTCAAAGCATCTTCAACTTAATGGTGTGACATAATAATCTCATATTTCAATTTTTATTTAGGGTTTATTAATATTGGTCAATTTTTTGAAGAAACTCAGTCTATGTCATAATCAAACATTTGTTCAAATACACTTAGTCTATCTCATATTTGAGTTTATTGTATTATTTAGTAATTTCTCAGTGATTCTTTCCCTACTGCCCATTGTGGAGTACAGTTTACTAAATGAATCAGTACCCTCTAGCCCAAGAACTTACATCCTCCAAACAAGCCAAAGAAAATAGAAAAAAATGCCCAAAATGCTCTGTATTTGCAGGAGAGTATAGAGAGTACAGAGAGTAGAGAGGGTACATAACTTGCTTGAAACCAGGAAGGTCAAATGGACTTTAATGTAATTATTTTTTTGCTTGGTTTTTTTTTTCCTATGTTTGTTGCTCTTAAAGCAGTAGTGCATATAGTTTACCCCCTATTAAGTACTTTGTAATCCTTGGACAATGGCAATAAAATTTCTCATATTTTACCAAATTATAGTTTCTAATTGATGAGTCTACCTTGCTTACGAGGATGAGCTGATTTTCATTGCAGGCATTACATAGTTTGATATATACTCTATAAAGTACTCTACATTTTATGAAATAATTTTTTTTGCATGCATTACAATTTTGATAAGCCCGTATGTTCCTATCAATAAGTTTAGTAGAAGCCGAAGAAAAAAAAATTCTGTGATGAAGATGATATTAGTTTAATAATTATTAATAAATTTATAAATAATATTAATTTAATTCAGATGATACTTTCAATTATTAAATTATTTGAAAAAATTCCTCATCTTAAAATATATAATTTGCTCCACACTGCCTTCAAACTTTATATTTCTGAATAAGACGTTGGTAAGCCGCATCATCGACAGTTTATTTGTCTATTTTATGCACATATTTTAGTAAAAAGTAGGTTTTAAGAAGCATGATTTTGACTGGTTGAAAGTAATTATATGCATTCACAAAATTCTACCACATTTTTAAAGATCATAATTTTCTTTATTAAAGAGTTAAGCTTAATAATCGTACCCACTTATATTACGTTCACATGCTAAGTAGTTCATATTGCTCTACTTCTTTCAGTTGAGGCATTACGAATGTGGTGAGTATAACGTAAATTTTAGATAATGTAAATTTTAACTTCTCTTTTTCAGTTGATCCAAATTTAAAATATGATATAATTTGAATATCAAAATTAAGCTTATTTTCTCCAAACAAGTAAAAAAATTATCATAGAATCGTAAACAATATTATATCAACTACCCATGAGTAGAGAAGAGTACATAGAGAGTCCAGAGAGTTGAGAGAGTTCAGAAAGTACAAAGAGTACAGAGAGTATAGAGAGTACAGAGAGTACAGAGAGTATAGAGGGTACAGAGAGTATAGAGAGGGTTCACATGCAAAATTGCTCAGAAAACTCATAAAAAAGCAACCCAGGAGCATCCAACTTATTTTAAGGTTATAGTGAACAATTCCTCTCCGTCCTGTAAAGAAAAAGTGGAAATGGAAAAAATAAGCAAATAATTTGTACTATGAGGAGAATATAAAGAGTTAAGCTATAGAACACCTCAAATATTCTTATAGTCAGCCTTCAAACTACCTGCAATGGAATAGAGAGCATAAAGAGTACAGGAAGTACAGAGAGTCTAGATAGTACAAAGAGTATAGAGAGTATAGAGAGTACACATAGCATAAATAACACATAGAGTACAGACGAAACACATCTCGTAGATACTTGTGATTACTAGATGTTCTCTACTTAATTTATCAAAGCGCCAAGAAAAATAAAAGAAAAATAGATGAAATACTCTGTGTACTCCTAGGAGAGTACATAGAGTACAGATGAAACACATCACAGTAAAGCATTCCAGCGTCAACCAAATTACTGCAGGTGTTCTCTGCTAATAATAAAAATCCAAAGCTGGGATATTGAAAAAATAAAGAAATACCATGTACAATTATTTCTACTTATCAAACTTTAAATGTATAGTTGTGGATTTTTCATTCCCAAATAAAAGGTAATTAAGCGGACTGTAAATCAATTCATCTTCAACCAATCTTGGTGATGATTAAGTGAGAATTTCTAATTGCCTCCATGTACTTTATAACATCCTATCGACAACTTATCTTGATGGCACTCACTCGATTTTGATTGACATTTTGTGGGATCATTCACAAAAGACTAGCCAGCATCTTCAATAAGTAATTTGATCTGAATAGAAAGAAGTATAGTCAATAAGGGGGTAAAAAATAGTTTATGGAAACCAAATTGAAAACAACTGTTACAATCTCACAAAGAATGGCTTTATGGGTTGATTTTGGTAATGAGTCATAAAAATACCAAGCCCATTGCTTAATATGCCTAACAAGGAGTGTCCAGTGTTAATTATCTATAATTGAAAGTAAGAGTAGCTTAGCCCTTGACACACTGTCTGCAGTGACATGCTGGATGAACATTTTTCTTTCCTTGTGTAGGCCATATTTCATATAGCTTGTAAGAAAAGAAGAGAACGTTTATAAATTATAGTTTCCATCTATACAAATAAGGATTGAATCATAATACACTGCATATCTATGGGGTAACTTACCCAGTGCAAGCATGAGATGTACAAATAGGGGACATATAACCCCAGACAGAGCAAGTACTCGATCGATAGAAGCGAAGGCATCGGCGATGTGCATCGAGATCTTGATCATCGACAACTCATCGATCTGCCCTCGTACAATAATGATATTCTTAGCCGTGAATACTGTATCACCCCTGCAAATGAGAAATATTTTAAAGCGAGCTTAATTAAATGAATAGGTTATTTTATGTATGAAGGAGTTGATTGAAGATTGACTTACTTGTCCTTGAATCAGGAGCACGACGTGTTAATAAGATGGAGCATCAGCTTAGGAAAAATAGCTCTAGATGAGAAGTCAATAAAATGATGTGCCTCTGTTGGCTGCAATGAAATTACTGACGATAAAAGTTAATGATGAAGAGCTAGATTCACTATGAATTAAGGATCGATCTATTGAGATGATGCATACCTCCGACTGATTCTCCTCCACCACAATAATAGCAGTCTGTGGGTCATCAACCTTTATTGGCTCATCTTTGCGAACCTATAAAAAAATTTAGTGAAATATATTTCTATTATCTAAAATTTAAAAGAAAGTAACTTAATACCTTTGCTGTCGACTTCTCATCTTGAGTGGAGACCACCACATCACTTATTCTTGCTCGTGACTTTCTGTAAGTGTGTGCGAAGGGGGAATAAATAGCTTTCCTCTTCCTTATCTATCGAGCCTTCACACCACGCTCAATGCTACTGATTAAAGGCTTCATAGCATCTTCATGTGCAGTGGAGGCCTCTTCAATAGCTTCCCCTATGGTGGACTCAACAGGGGCTTCCCAAGTGTAAGTATCCACAAGGACAGTAGCTTCCTAAGTGGAAGTATCCACAGGGGCAGCAGCTGTAGTTGCCTCCACAGGAGACTCCCCTGTGCTAGCCTCCACAGGGGAAGCTCCTTTGGTAGCCTCCATAGGTGTTGCCCCTATGACTGCCTCCTCAAGACTTTTCCCTGTGGTGACCTCCACAGGAGCTTCCCCCATAGTAGGGATGGTAGGACCCCGCTGCTCAGCAAGAACCTCCTCGATAGCAGTAACCCACAAATTAATCACATCCATTCTCTCTGTCATTGTTGCTTGAAAAGAAGATACTATATCTTCAAGTCCCTAAAATCTGCAAGTATCCTCTCCACCGTAAAGCCTTTTGTGAGGATAGTAGTAGAGGGTAGGCTAGATACACTGGATAAGGGAAAATATTAAGGAGAGACATATGGAGATTCAGTGGGGGCTGAACTCAGTGGCCTTAGAATGGGACTACTATCAGGCTCAACATGTATTGCATGTTGGGCAGGGGAAAATGATTTAAGGAGCCAGGTCTCCTCTTTTGATATGTCCTTGAATGAAAGGCAGACTTGTGTTAAACCGATAAGAAAATGTGATGACTACAGCATAAATAAATATATTCTTATATGAACTAAGTGATATTATTATATGTCACCTGGTGTCCTCCTAAAGTAGTGAAGGCTTCATCTGGAAATTTTATTTTTGGCCATCGCAGCATACGTGACTTTGCAAATGGAGATGTCGGCCTCATGATGCTTATGTGCTCAGCGGCCCAGATCTATAATTAATATTTATATAAGTTAACTTTAATGCATCAAATAATAGATAACTGAAGATATAGAACATACCATAAGATGAGTGACAAAGCCACTCATGTACCCGGGTGTCTTCTGGGTATGAATCTTTGATGTAATACCATCAAATTGTGAAACTAGGAAGACCCAAATGGCCTCTGCCCAGTTATATTCAGCAAATTTATCTATGTCATCGGTATAAACAATCAATTACGATGCCACCCTATAGTTATAATATACAAAAAAAGATTTGACAGCAGAAAATGTATGTACAACTATAAACGGCTACGTGCAAGCTATCCAGATGCTCAAGATAGTCTTATACCACTGAACTGAATCAATAAATGGGATTTCTACCATAAGACATTCTCCCCTATAATTACTGCAACTTCATCGGGGGTGAAAGGAATGCACTGCTCACCCGTAGAAAGAAAGCTTTCTATGTCCCAAGACAGATCGAGGTAATGGCTATTGTCATGGAGTCTAATGAATTGATGCATGAAGCCTCTTTAATATGTCAATGACTTCATCAAGAAATTGTGTTGCAATATTATCAAACACCGCTCTAACGGGTAGCTCGCATCTCAAGTTATCCTTTTCCCTGCATATGGTAAATTTCAAAATGAAAAGTCAGTTAATGAAATTACAGATGCAAATCACCCATAAGAAACAACCAATCAGCCTCCAAATTATTTCTAATTGATTTGTAATGAACATATTTCCTCCAAACAGGCTAAAGAAACTGAAAAAAATGGCCTAAATCGTCTGTACTCTCAAGAGAGTACAGAGAGTACATATGCAAAATAACACTAAAAAACTAACCAGACAAAGAGTACAGATGAAAAATAATATTAAAAAACTAACCAAACAGCCTCCAAATTATTCCTCATGGATTGTAATGAACATATTTCCTCCAAACAGGCCAAAGAAACTAGAAAAAAATGACTAAAATGCTCTGTACTCTCATGAGAGTACAGAGAGTACAGATATAAAAATTTTCTAGAAATTATCCAAATAGAGAGTACATATGCAAAATAATACTAAAAAACTAACCAAATAGCCTCCAAATTATTCCTATTTGATTGTAATGAACATATTACCTCTAAACAAGCCAAAGAAACTGGAAAAAAATAACCAAAATTCTCTGTACTCTCATGAGAGTACAGAGACTACAGATACATAAATCTCCCAGAAACCATCCAAACAGCCACCAAATTGCTTCCACTAGAATGTAATGAACATAATCTGAACAACTAGGCCAAAGAAACTAGAAAAAAATGACCAAAATTGTCTGAACTCTTAAGAGAGTACAAAGAGTACATATGCAAAATAATACTAAAAAACCAATCAATCAGCCTCCAAATTATTCATAATGGATTGTAATGAACATATTTCCTCCAAACAGGCCAAAGAAATAGGAAAAAAATGACCAAAATGCTCTGAGTACAGATAGAAAAATCTCTTAGAAACCATCCAAATAGCCACCAAATTGCTTCCACTGGAATATAATAAACATAATCTGAACAACCAGGCCAAAGAAATTGGAAAAAAATGTCCATAAAATTATCTGTTCTCTCAAGAGAGCACAGAGAGTACAGATATAAAATAACACTAAAAAACTAACCAAACAACCTCTAAATTGTTCCTGATAGATTATAATGAACATATTTCCTCGAAACAAGCTATAAAAATAGGAAAAAATGACCAAAATGCATTATACTCTCATGAGAGTACAGAGAGTACAAATACAAAAATCTCCCAGAAACTATCCAAACATCCCTCCAAATTGCTTCCAATATAATGTAATGAACATATTTCCTCCAAACAGGCCAAATAAATTGAAAAAATGACCAAAATCATTTGTACTCTCAAGAGAGTACAGAGAGTACAAATATAAAATAACACTAAAAAACCTATTAAATAGCCTCCAAATTATTCCTCATGGATTGTAATGAACATATTTCCTCCAAACAGGCCAAAGAAACAGAAAAGAATGATCAAAATGCTCTATACTCTCATGAGAGTACAGATGCAAAAATCTCCCAAAAACCATCCAAACATCCCTCCAAATTACTTCCAATGGAATGTAATGAATATATTTTCTTCAAATAGGCCAAAGAAATTGAAAAATTAAATTGTTCAGACTCTCAAGAGAGTGAGAGTACGATGCAAAATAACACTAAAAAACCAACCAAACAGCCTCCAAATTATTCCTAATGGATTGTAATGAACATATTTTCTCCGAATAGGCCAAAGAAACTGGAAAAAAATGACCAAAATGCTTTGTACTCTGATGAGAGTACAAAGAATATAGATGCAAAAATCCCTCAGAAACCATCCAAACATCTCTCCAAATTACTTCCACTGGAATGTAATGAACATAATCTCAACAACCAGGCCAAAGAGATTGGAAAAAATAGCAAAATTGCTTCTAATGGAATGTGATGACCATATTCTCTCCATCCACACAAAATAAATTGTAAAAACATCGAGAAAATCATATGTACTCTCATGAGAGTACAAAGAGTACAAAGAGTACAGATGAAAAAATCTCCCAAAAACCATCCAAACAGCTACCAAATTGCTTCCACTGGAATGTAATGAACATAATCTGAACAACCAGGCCAAAGAAACTGAAAAATTAATTGTAGATTCTCAAGAGAGTACAGAGAGTACAAATGCAAAATAACACTAAAAAACTAACCAATCAATCTCAGAATTATTTATAATGGATTGTAATGAACATATTTTCTCCAAACAGACCAAAGAAATTGGAAAAAAATGACCAAAACTCTTTGTACTCTCATGAGAGTACAAAGAGTACAAATGTAAAAAAACCCCTAAAAACTAAACAATGAGCCTTCAATCTGCTTCATAAGCCATGTACTGAGCATTTTGTATCTAAACAGGGACAGAAGTATTTTAAAAAAAAATGCCAAAATAGGTTGTACTCTTCTAAGAGTACAAAGAGTACATATGCAAAACTGAAGCAAACAACCAAAAATTAACCTACAAACAAATTTTAATGCCATCGACTAAGCATACTATCATCCCTAATCAGGCCACATAATTCATCTTGAAACATGACCAAATATCCTACCATGTAATATACTAAACATTTCACAAGGCTAATCAGTTCAAAAATTTGAAAATAATGATATGTACCATCTTGATAGTATAGAGAGTACACATGCAAAACATCTCCAAAAATTACTAAAATACATCCCGTTCATTTAAAGAACTCAAATGTTCTAAAATGTTCACATACTGGACGATGAGAAGAACAGAGAAACCCCTAAATTCATTAAAGTTCGAGAACACAAGTGTAAATACCTCATGTAATGCTACAATACCTTAATGGAAGTTATTCGCAAGATTTGCTAAATCATCGAACTAGGACGTCACGATCGAGCGAGGCGAGCTAGGAGAAAGCTCTAAACTGTCATGCGCTAGAGGAATGTCGAACGATGCCCGTCTTATTTTTCTTCTCCCGCTGTTTGAACGAGGCAGGCCAGGTCGGGTTGGGCCAGGATAAACAACGTCATCATCGTCCATCCAGTTACAGCATCGTTAAGTGCTAAAATGGAAAAAAACCACTGGATACTCATTGGGCTAGGATTGGAGTGTGTACATAAAACTATCTGCGGATTCCAGACGTAATATTTTTTTGTTCGGAAGGCTACAGGAGAAAATATGAAAGGGCTTTATATTCTAAGTGTTGACCCAATATTTTAAGCTTGAAAGATCAAACTTTTTTTCTTTTAACTATAAGAAATATAAAAAAAATTAAGAAATTTACATACATATCACACAATTCTTATGCATTTACATATCCAACACCTAAAGTTTGATATTTACAAACATAACACCTTTCTTATACTTCAAAAGATGAATTTTGCTTCAAAAAAAGTAAGAAAAGTGCTATTTTTGTTGTAATAATAAAGATTTGAGTGTAAATATTTATGTTTAGGTGTTAGATATGTAAATATATAAGAATTGTATGCTATATATGTAAATGCTCCAAAAAAAATTAATGGATTGAATGTAAGCTGGATTGAATTAAATTAAATTTAGTTTAGTTTATAGATCTCACTTTGATTAATTTTAAGAGATGTTTAAAAAATTAGAATACTTATTATGAAATCAATGATAAGCTTGCTGACTTATGTCTTAAATAGGGTATAGTTTTACTAGTTAACATATATTCATTTTGGTTAACATTTCATTAAATTTGATAACATCAATTAAACTCGGATCGATTGAGCTACATGATTAAAAACTAATCAATTACTAAAATATTAAATAAATCCCATTAAGACTTAAAGTAAATTTTAATTAAGCTATTTCATGCCTAAATTTGGCTTACTAAATGTTAATTAGGCTAAAAAATACAAATTAAATATAAAATATTACCATCTTTATTGTCAACAAGTAAGTTAATATGTTGTTAACTTCTGGCTTAATTATGACTTAATAAAAAAATATTTTTAACTAATAATCATAACTAAAAGTAAATTAAGCATTTCTTGTTAAATAAGGCTTAAGTATCTAAATCTCACTCCCTTGACTTTAGTAAATCTCTTCCTAATAATTTATTGGCTAAATTTTTAAAATAAGTATTGTTTAAATTATAATTAATAAATTAGGTATTATTAAAAAAATTTAATTTAGGTATAGTTGCCCATTAAAAGTGCGACTAGCTAGCCACGTTGATTCCGACATGGCGTGATTGCTGTCACATATTTGGGATGGGAGCTCTGTAAGCCCTTGAGCTAGTAGCCCGTTAAATGGGCGACTAGCATGCAAACATTTTTTTTAGTTAGTCTAGCTACTATGGATGCAATACATTTGTTAAGAGGTTTGATGGAGAAGTATAGAGGAAGTAAGGAGGATCAACATATGATATTTTTTGATTTAGAGAAAGCATGTGATAAAGTTCCAAGAGAAGTATTTTGGAGAGTTCTAGAAATGAAAAAAAGTTAATATTTGTGATATTCAAGTCATTAAGGATATGTATGCGGGAGTTGTTAGTTGTGTCTAAACACAAGGAAGATTGACAAGATAATTCCCTAATTCAGTTGGATTACATGCAAGATTAGCAGTAAGCCTTTATCTTTTTGCTTTATGTTATGAATGTTCTTACTAGCCATTTACATGAAGATGCACCTTGGTGTATGCATTTCAAGTTGGAAGGTTGAAGTGGAGGAATGCATCTGACATACATTTGTTAAGAGGTTTGATGGAGAAGTAGAGAAAGTAACGAGTATTTACATATGATATTGTTGATTTAGATAAAACCTATAATAAAGTTCCAAGAAATGTTATTTTGAGTGTTCTAGAAAAGAAAGGAGTTAATATTTGAGATATTCAAGTCATTAAGGATATAAACACTAGAGTATTGACAACATACTTCTCTATTTCAAGCAAGTTATCATGCATAAATATGAAATACTTTGCAAAGTGGTGCAGATAAAAATAGAGTAGCATAAATATGAAACAATCTGACTAATGTTACAGATGATAACAAACAGCTACTATATTACAGTACAAAAAAATGAAACACAAGTGACAGATAGCAAATAAATGAATACATGTACTACATACACATAAGTAACACTATCCTAAATAGCTAATGCCTTCTTCGTTTATGTGGAATCACACCACTCCTAGGTGTATACTGATCAGGTTCACATGGTGGACGATCATGCAGCTGATGGTGGCCCTCCAATGCAGGTTCTCCATGAACCACATCATCACACAATGTTAATCTAGATGCTTGTGTAGGATAGTCCTCTGATGGGATAAAAGGCGGTTGTGACTCAAAACCAGGCTGGTACATAGATGGACCTTGATCAGCATATGTAGATGGTCCGACACCCCAGTCATATAGCTCTATCTCCTGGGCTAAAACCTCCTCATATGAGACACCCTCTGCAGGCTCTGATTTATAACATGTGCTGCTAATATGTACCCGTAGCCTCAAGTCCCTACAAAGCTTCTCATATCTATCTACAGTACCCTGTAACTTATGCTCATCTACACGACCGAAGTACGATTGAAAGATGTCCTAAATAGCCAAGATATACTTTGACTACATGAAAAATAACATTTGAAATTAGTCTCAACTATACAATCAACATATTGAATTTTGCAGAATACCTATGTGATTACTCACATGTATGCACTCCTCGGGTGCTCTGTGATAATAAGTAGTGGGAAGATCTATCGGGGACTTCAGTAGATAAAGTGAATCCCATGATCTGAATAAGGACATGTACTGATTAATAGTAGTCAGTTTGTCCTCGTCCTCATTCAACCCATCAACTATATGCCCTCTCATCCTATCCCATGTAGCTATGTGTACCTGGTGATAATCAACCCAATCTACATAAGCTTTTCCATGACCATCGACCCTTTTGATGATATGGTCTACATGTGCAACATCAATCTAGGGTAGAAGTCCAAACTGTCTCAGAACTCGATCTGGTAGGTGCCATTCTACCCTCTTCCAGCTGATGAGTGGGGCACATGCTAACCAAACATCAGAACCTGTTGAGCATATACTTGATAAGCGCTGCCTGATCTTCTTAATATAGGGCTCCCAAATCACCTGTGCATGTTACAAGGTATATTCAAATAAGCATATCATTTATGAAAATTAAACTCAATGACCACTCTGAAGGTCATACTTATGTATGTAGCAGACCGTCCAACTCATTCCTATACACTGTGATGTTCCCCATTGGCATCTGGCGCATAAATTGCTCGTTCCACCTATTTAAACAACATATTTAGAACATGCGTAAAAGCTTCAACTTGAATTACGAAAATTAAATTTCTTACCTTAAACTAATGCTAAGCCCGTCCAAATCTCTCAGGTGTGACACATGTAGAGTTGGTCTCCCGATGTGAAGGTGCTCCCAAGACCATATATAAAGTACATGTAGGCAACCAGCCATATTGGCCCTGGTGGGTCTAGTCAACTCATATAGATCCATGTACATATGTGATAGAATTGTTCCCTCAATGTGATAGAACTGCTCCCCCTAGTGTACCTTTTACTATTTGCATTATATAGGCACGACGATCTATAATGACCAATTGTCTTTCTTAAGCTACATGACCTCCTACTGCTACCTCTGTTCTCATCGATATTGTTCCTAAATTTACTAGTGTGTGGTCTACCTGACCTTTTGCGAAAAGCAGGTGGTAACAACTCGATAATACCTTCTTCAACATTGTAATTTGGCCATTCAAAATGATCTAGTAATGTATGGAACTCAGCTACATATGTTAGCTTATACAAATGTAGAGTATAATACTATGATACACATGTCAGATGATTTAACCTTCTGAATCCCAATGCGACGGTGGCATGTGGGCACATCAAATGATAAACTAATGTCCTATTACAACTGCACCTACATTGATCATTATCTGAGAAATCAACTTTGAATGATCTGCATGACCTATCAAACACTTGCATCTCCCTAGGGTTCATGATAACTGGTTCTGGGAATTGTCTAGCTTCTCTTTCGAAATGTTGTAGCATAGTTGCCACCCACTGTGTGAACATAGATATGTCTACTTTTTATTGCTGAGTTGTAGTGGAAAATCTTTTCATAAAAAGTGCAACAATGTTATTATGGAATGAATGATTCTTTAATAGATCATGACTGCTTACATAATCAGCCATAGTTTCTAACCCAACTGAGAAATCATCATCATTGTTACCATGCTTAGATTCACTACTTGAGCCACTGTTCATGGTCTCGTATTCAACATCAGTTACAGCGCTATGTGGCATATATGGTTCTTCTGAATGACAAATAAGATAACCAATGGAATTGTAATTCCATTACACACATGAGTACGAGAACTAAACTAAATATTATTTAAAATTTAACTATGAAATTAAGGTAAGTTATACAATATATTATCGGAGAATCAATTCCTCAAAGCTGCTCTACGTCATTAAAGGGGCAGGTGAGATAAAATCTTGCATAATGTTCGATGGAATATCTACAGACCTTAAGATAAGATAAATTGATGTTGATGCAATATTAGCATCTTCAACTTCCACACAGAGTAGTAATGTCTTATGAGAAGGTTCGTCTAGTATAACATTATAAACTTCATCATTAGAAATAACTGACGTTATAAATCCATTCCCCACCGGATAACCACATGTTAGACTAACTATGTGATGCTCCGAATCAATGTACAGTGATCTCATAATTTTTTTATTTAAAATGCAATAAGGTGTTGTGTCATAGAACCTCAATTGGACTGTTTCCCTCCATATATGTTTCATAAGTCGAGTCAACCCTACAAGCTGAATTCGACGGACTTCGGAAGTCACAATGTGCAAATCGGGGCTCAAAATTCACTGGACATCACCAAAAATAGTTGAAACAATCTCTGATTGACAAACAAACTTTGTCATTACATTCAGAATGTCAAAATTGATCAAAATATAAATATTGTACAATCTATCGATCAACTGATCAACCAATCGAGCTATCAATGTGTTGACGCACATAGTAGAGTTGGAAAGTTGAGACGATGTTCGAACGATCTACGTTCATGAAATTGATCATATTGTTAGCTTCAAAATGCCAAAAACTATCAAATGAGACTGTCCACGCTCAGTTCAAGCGAGTCTGTGCAAATATCAAATGATCAAAAGTGACAGCACACAAATCGAGGCTGAAATATATGGGATGCCACCAAAATCAACCCAAATGACCTCCGATTGATGAACAAACTTCACCACCACATTCAAAATGTCAAACTAGTTAGAATATAAATATTGTATAACTTGATGATCAATCGATCAAGCGATCGAGTCCAATATTTGATGATATAATCGGAGGCATCATAAGAGCGTCCGTTCATAAAATTGGTTACACCATTAGCTTAGAAATATTGAAATCTATCAAGTAAGACTGTTCATACTCAATTCAGATAAGTTTGCATGAAAATCGAGTGGTTGAAAGCGCCACATATTTTGAGTAAATTGACTTTGACACTACAACCAAGCCTTCATTACAAAATGGACTAGACGTATCAAAACATTAAAATAAGCTAAGATTGATATATATATATATATATATATATATATATATATATATATATATATATATATATATATATATATATATATATATATATATATATATATATATATATATATATATATATATATATATATATATATATATATTGATTATGTGATTTTATCAATATAAAATTCATTTTAAGTGTAATTAAGTGCTTAAAGAAATTAAATAAACCTTAATCTTAACCTAAAACTAAAATCTCTAAATCCCACTCTAATAAACCATCCGGCTGGCCCTATTCTTCCTCATGACCTGATCGGCCATAACCCATCGCTCGGATCCCTCTTCATGTGATTGAACCACATGAGCTCTTCCTCCCTTTACGCGACGCTTTTCACGCGACGAGCTTTCGCTTCACGCGAACGACGCTCTGGCTCCCACGCTGTAAGCTCCTCCTTCTCCACGCACAAACCGTTCCTCAACTACTCTGCCACGATCTCTCCTTCTTTTAAAATCGAACGACAAGAAGGGTTTGACTTCTTCCACTTCTTCCCTCCAAATCAAAAAAACACTCTCCCCACCTCCTCCTCTCTCCAAACTACAACCAGTAAGTTTCTCCTTCTTTCTTCTTCTTTCTTCTCCAATCCAAAATTACTTTATCCATTTTTCTCTCATTTTCCACAAAACTGAAATTTCCCTCTTTATCTTTTCTCTTCACTCTCCCTCTCTTCTCTATTTCTGATTAAGTCAAAGTCGGGTTGTTGCTATCCTTCCTTCTCCCTCTCTTCTTCATTTTCTTATATCGAGCCATAAAACCTAATTAATTTCAGGAAATTGGAAATCTAAAATCATATTTCAGTAAATGCAAGATTTGAAACTTGAATTCCTCTTGTATCAGTAATAGCCGAACTTCTTATAGGGATGTACAAGTTCATCATTGTGGCTAATTGGATGTGTAGGAATGTGAATGAGGAAATGTAAATGTGGAAATATATATACATATGTTCTTGTGTCTTTCTTTGCAGGTTCCAAGACCCCGCTAATGCCCCATAGTATAAGATGCGATCGGTCGAAGACACCACTCAATTACTCAAATAGAGCATCGAGGAAAGCCAAAAAAATTTTTAGATGTCGCTTCCCTAGCTGAAATGCTACCAAAATTTTGACTGAAATTCGGGACTTAAATATGAAAATACGCAGTAAACATGAAGATGAACATTAACCTAAAGAGAAATAAATGGAGAATACTTAAAGGGAAACTAAAAAAATAAATATATTAATGAAGTAAAATACTTACTTTAAGCGCAAGCAAATTCCCTTCCTTTCTTCAAAATCTTTAAGGGCTATGAAGTGTTTTCAAGCAAATGATATGAAAGGCAAGGCCCCTCTTAGCCTTATTTGTAGGAAAGGAAAGCCATCTTTGTGAGACCCACTTATAATTAAACTAACAATTAAGTACAATGACGGGTGCGACATATGTAAAACATATCACAACAACCTTGTTCCACGTTTGCTATCAAATCAAATGCAAGTGAAACTTAATGAGGTTAATACCAAGCTTATAAGATATTTATAACAAACTTAAAGTTTAATTTTCAAATAAGCATGGAGCTTGATGTAGAGTTAAGGATAAATCCAGATTAGGTTTAATAGCTCTTATATAAATATGGATGTAACTACTATGCTAGCCAATAAACATAAATATTACTGTAGCTGTAGACACTGAAGTTATTATAACTTAATCCAAGTGAATTAAAAGTGATTTAAATTGAAAACAGTCGAGCTTGGAAAATGATGAAGAAGCTTGATAATTCATTTATATCCTATAGCAAACTATAAGGGTTAATAGTTAATTTGTTAAGAAGAACTAATTGAATCTTGTGGCTTATATTCTATTATGCATGAAAAATGATTGAAATAGAACAAGTCAAGTGCAAATATAACTTTAAATTCATGTTATACTTATGAGGAGGTTACATGAAGCTAGAAGGTTAATTTTCAAATGAGATATAACTTAATTCAAACCCTAAAGTGAGATTCATAAGGAACAAGTCTTCTTATGTAATCCATATATTAGAATGTCTAATTTATAATAGATTTCTAAAGAAGGTTTCCATTGAACATAAATTAGCACATATGAAATTCGTTGAGTACTTGTTGACCTCATTTTTAGAATGAGCTCTCAACCCCTCTATCTTAGATATATGACTCCTCTTAGATACTAAGAGTTTCCATAGTCTTAAGGCACTTCTAGTGATTAGGTGAATACTTAACCTAATCCTAGAGACTTAGAAGAGTTAGCCATAGGAATAGGTCATGCCTTAGGGGTGTTAGGAAAACTGACATACCCTATAGCTTGAACCAACTCTTCACTTCCTTCCTTCAAGTCAAATTCCCAAATTAAGTCTAAACTAACTCCAAAATCCAAATCAAATCAACTTCAAACTCAAATTAATTCCAACTTTGATTGATTTTCTCAAACTCAAATCAATCGCAAATGATTGAAGCTTATGATTGAAATTCCAAGTTCAGAAATTCTTCCTAAGTCACTTTGATTCTATCTTATGGATTTAGCCTAAATCAAATCCAAATAAATTCAAATTCAAAAAATTTTCTCATAACCCATTTATATTCTCATTTATATCCACACAAATAAATGAAATATAAATTCAACAAAAAAAAACCATAACTAAATCCAAAAATTAAATCCAAATTCAACCAAATCCAATCTAAGCCTTTTAAGACAAAATCTTCAACTTAGCCAAATCAAATTCAAATCAAGCCAAACCCTTGATTTTTTTTTCATGATTCAATCAATCCTTCAATCATGAATCCAAACATAAATATAAACTTCAATCGTCAATACAAAAATCAATTTAAAAATAAAATCCAAATTCAATCAAAATTCAACCTAAGCCTTTTAAGTCAAATTCTTGAACTTAGCCAAATCGAATTCAAATCAAGCCAAACTCTTGATTTTTCTTCATGATTCAATCAATAATTCAATCATGAATCCAAATATAAACACAAACTTCAATCATCAAACAAAACTAAATTCAAAAAGTCAAACCCAAGTCAAACTCATGTTCTTCCCTTTGAACTTGAAATTATCAAATTAATCAAAACCCATTTGGCTCCAAATCACTTACAAATGGTTTTATATTTCAATCATAAGTCCATATGTGAGTTCAACCAAACTTTATTCAAGCCTTGATCAAGTCAATTTACCCACTTAGGCTCACTTGACCCAAAGTGACCTAAAGTACCCTTTTGAGCCAAATTCTAATCCTACCCAAATTGGATTGAACTAAGCCCAATTAAGCCTCACATTATGAGCAACAATCATCATGAGATGATCAATCACTCAAATTGGGTCACACTCAGTCAAACTAAAGAGTTGACCAAGTCAACACTTAGCCAAAATGAAACTTAAACTAGCCAAAATCTATCATAGGCCAAATTGATTGAAACCATTGATCTAGACTCATTCTAAATCAATATTTGAACTTGACCAAGTCATAATTTGAGCATAACCTAGCCTAATTGGCCAATTAACCCAAGTTGGCCCAACTTGACCTAAAAAGTCAAAATGTGTCAAAACTTGATCTAAGCTAAATTAATTGAAACCAATGGGTCAAGTTCATTTCACATCACTTATTGAACTTGACCAAATCCTCAATTGGCCAACTAGACCCAACCTAGCCCAATTAACCATGAACCCAACTTGACCTAAAAGGTCAAATTGAGCCAAAATTAAATTAAACCAAAATTGATTGGAAACAAAGATACCAATATATTTCATATGACCAATGAAACCTAAACCAACCCATAACCTAACATAAATAGGTCAAATAGGTCAACTTGACCCATTTCACCTAAATGAAATCAAATGAACCAAACCAATGATGCCAAAATATTTCAAATGGTCATATGAACTTGACCCAATTTGACCAATTGATCAACTTGACCCAAGTTGACCGATTTTGACCTAAATAGGTCGACATGAGCCAAATCACATCAAATCAATTCCAAATTCATTGAAACTTGGCCCAACTCATTTTTCAATCATACCAAACATATTCAAACTAAAATCTAAGCTAAATGGCCATTTTACTCCTAGGCTATAGGGTAACCCAAAATTAAAACCACTTGGAATTTGGTCAATTCTTTTTCATGAACACTTGGCATCCTCTTAGTGGACCAAATGGTCACTAATGAGGATAGTGCACATGACCCAATGAGTTTGGGTCAGCCAAACCCAACCCAATGGTCAAACTGACCACTCCACTCATTTCAAGCATATGGGAATCACTCCCACACCTTATTTTGCATATGACAACTTCTCCACTACCTCCTCTAGCCAAAATCGAATCACATGCAACCCTAAACGGCCTAACAAATAGGGTGAATTTGATCAAAATGGCATCTCTATGCTTGGTCATCCGATTCACCTAGGGGGAGATATACTCCCCTAATTTCACTTCATTCACACTCTCTTGCATTCGATTGAAGCTAAGGAAGCCAAAAAAAGCAATTGCAAGCTCCTCCAAGCCTCCTAGAGCTACTACCATTTTACCATTTTGGATTCCTTCAAATCGAAAATAGGGGAGCTCCTTGGAATTTCCAATTCATCTAATACTCAATATAAAGCCAATTCATCCTTCAAGCGCATTAAGGGGACCTAATCAAGCTCATTCCAAGCATGATCCAAGTTCTCAAGGCACGGGAAGAGTGTTCTTGATCAAGGCCACAAGCTTAGGAGGAGCACCTTGGTCAATAGATGGATCTACCCAATACCAAAGCCTCAAATCTTCAACAGGGCTTCGTCTCTATTAGACGAAGCTACCTCGACGGATTGGAGTGCCTGTGATAGCCTTCGGTGAGGTATGCCTTCAAACCGAGCCTAGAATAGGGAGTGTGTGGTCCTTTGTGAAGAGAATTTTCTTCTCAAGTAAAATTGATCATTGGATATCGTCTCCCTTGTTGATGATGGTGTGGGTTGAGTTTGAGTTCAATCCGAGCTCAGTCGAGCTCGAATCTTGCACTAGAGAGTGGACGGATGTCCCCTTCTGCAGGCAAACTCAGTGACGAATCATGGACCATCCATCCGTGCATTTTGGATGGATGGTAATGATTAAGCCACGTAGAATCTGTGATTAATCCCTTTAGAAACCATGGGCTTGATCTCAATCATTTGATCCTTGATCGGATGATCCAGAAAGAAAGCGTGCAGCACCGCCGCTGATGTGGCTTTGGGATGTGACAACTTAAGTGAGGAATCCTATCGCACCAGGAAAGCGTCGGCCAAGGGTCCAATGGTGAGGATTAATTAAGGGTTTTAATTAATCACCGAATCTTCAAATATTCATAACTAAATATAGAAAAATAAAAAATACAAAATAAAAAATATTGTGAAGATAATTCAAAATGGAATAATCTAAAATTAATTTCAATTGATTTTGAACAGTGATATTTTCTGAATTTAAGTTTTATTGGTAATGTGATTAGGTTAATTACTCTAATTATGCCACTAATTAATTCCAAACTTCTCATGTGCATTTAGTGGGATGACTTATGTCTCCCCTAATTTTCTTGGTATTTATTAATGATTTAATTAGGAGAATTACTGGAGTCATTCCTAATTACCCTCTTAATCAATTAAATAAGTAATTAACCTTTTAAATACTGATAAATTAATTAATTAAGTTTTTTAATTACCTTAGAATAGTGAATGGACTTAGGAAATGAGATTACAAATTATTTCCCAAATCTTTTCCCCTAAGTTTATTTCATTTAGATAAAAATCTAATTAAAGTGCAAATTAATTAAATAATTTAATCACTTAATTAAATGGCTTAATTAATCAAAATTTTCAAAATCAAAATATTCTAGAACTTAATCAATTCATCTTGGGTAAGTGCTTAGGTGTTCAATAATCTAAGTAATTTAAGGAAATCAAAATCTAACCTACATATGTAGGGATGGTTATGAAAGTACTTAAATTAAACCTTTTAGCTTAATTAATCACTAATTATGAGCCAATTGCATTAGACCCCTTTTTTTCCTAGGTGCATTACTATCCTAAATTCTTTGTGTGGTTTTATGTCATACATTGGCTCATAATTATTTGATTAAATATATTAAAGTGGTGTAGGTAAGGGGTAATTAATGAACTTAATATACACATAAACCAAAGCAAAGCATAAAACTCACATAATGGTTCTAAAATTAAACTAAACAACATACACATGTGGGAAATGGGTTAGGACTAGCAAACCTTTTCACATTTTCTAAATTCAAATTAAACTTAAAACAAAACAAAAATCTCTTTAAAATAAATTTGGTTTACTTTAAATAAACCTATTTCATAAGGTTGTCTTTAGAAATTAATTAGGGTGAATGAATTAATATGATTTCATCACTTTATTTCTTTCCTAATATGCTAAATGTGTATGTCATATGAAAATCATGCATTCATGCCTTTTGAAAATCAAATTAAAAATGAAATGTTTCCTTTATGTCAAATTGCATGTTTTGGTTAAAGTAAGAATATGAATGACTATTATGACTATTAAATCCAAAATTATTTTTAAAACTTATAAATCAAATTTCATAACTGAAAGATATGCTATTTATGATTATTTATAAGCTTGCATGTGAGTATAAATGTGTATTGTGTGGCTTTCCTTCTCTTCTCTTTTAACATTAATTTGGATGGATTTACAAAGTGTATAGTTCTTTTAAAAGAACATGAAAGATATGCTATTTATGATTATTTATAAGCTTGCATGTGAGTATAAATGTGTATTGTGTGGCTTTCCTTCTTTTCTCTTTTAACATGAATTTGGATGGATTTACAAAATGTATAGCTCTTTTAAAAGAACATAACACTTGCTTATATCCTTTCCTATCCACTTCCATGTTATGAATTAAGAAGGATTCTCACATTTACACATGTAAACTAAACAACCAACAAATTAACCAAACAAACATCAACTTTTGTATGATTCTCTTTCCATGCATTTCTTGTTGTACATGCACATGTATTTAAGAAAAGTGGTATATTAGTCTAGACAACCCCGGGATTGCGAGGCTTTAAGTAGCTCTAAGTAGGTATTATACCTTACACCCCTAGTGCTAACAATGGTGTCATACTCACTTATGTCTTTTATACTCGTAAATGTGCATATGAAAAATGGATAAAAGAATCACCCTTTTTCTACTTAACAAAATTATGCATCCTGAAGCATCCAAATTTTCTTAAGTAACTCTCTTAGCATTCATCATTAAGGTGTGCTAAACATTTCCATTTGCATGTATAGATATGCTTAAGATTCATCCATATGCATGTTACACATGTTGGGAAAGAAATAAAGTGTTATGTGTTTTGTGATAGTATTTCACTTTACTTAATCTTAAAATGTCTTTATTTTTTAATAGGTTTGTTTAGGAAAAATCTAAACTTAGGATTAATTAAAAAACATAATAAAACATTCACTAAATAATAATCAAATATGAATATACCTTAGAAACTACTTAAGGTAGGGAGGAAAGAGAAGTTCTCTTATCTTTTCCTCTCTTTACAACACTTAGTAATTAATTGTAGGTTCATTCAAACCTAATCAAATCACAAAATAAAAATCAACCAAATCAACTAAATCACTTAAATAAAACCATCCTCTAAGTTGAACATTTTCATACTTACGAAATTTCAATCTTAAAGCCTAGCTAAGCATACCACACAAACTTTAAATAGTACACACATTAGGATAAGTCACCACTTCTAGCTTTAGGTTAGGGCAGTGCATGGTTTGATGTTTGCTTTTATTTTGTGATGTAATGTTTTAGTCTGGATGTTAGGGTGTATGTGCGTAGACTGAATGTTAGGGCGATCTTAGTCTAACCATTATCTTCTGCAGTGGATTGTGCTTAAGGGGCATTGTAATAAAAATATAACTACTTTTGTTGTGCAGGTGCTTATACCCCTAAGAATAATCCAAAATAGGCTAGGTGAACTTGGTTACCCATGTGTGGGGTGCTAAGTCCAATTTATATATATACATGCTTAGGATTATTTGGTTTGTTTAGCTAATCTCTATTTTGTGTGATAGTTAGATTTACTTTTCCCTTTTTATGTAATTTTGTAATTAGGATTTTGGAATGATTTTTATGGGGGTATTAGGATGAACATTGGTTATAAGACTATGTCTTATGTACCATGTGAATCCTTTAGAGCAACCACATTCCAACCAACCAAAAGAAGAAAGAAGAAAGAAGAAATGAAGAAATGAAGAATGAAGACCCCCATAACAATGAATTCCTTCTTGATTGTAATTTATTCATTTGTAATCCGGGTTGTATAAGGGTAGAGCTCGGCTACCCAATTTATTTTCGGGTTTGTGCAGTGGAGCCCGAGAAAAAATGTCCTCTTATTCTTTTATGTCAGCTTCATAAATTGATTGATGTTTGTTTAGCTTGTGCATTAAGATGACATTTTTTCCTAGTTTATTCTTTGCTTTGATGTATAGCCTGGATGACAATTAGGCACTTAGGAAAATAAATTTTCTATCCAACTAATCAATTTAAACTAAAAAAAATTAAACAACTCATAACCTCATCTAAAGTCTAGGTTATAAATCAAGATAAAAGAATTAGCAACTTTTTAGCTAGATGTTGTATTACTTTTCTCATATCATGCATAAAAAGTATATTATTTCACTCTTGACTTGGAGGGCTTTCACCTTTGCTAGAAAACTTGAGTTGACCTTTGAGAGCCATTGTGGAAACACACCTCATTATCTTGCTAATTTTAGCCCATAATCTAATTTTTCATGCATCTGGCATATGAATCCTAAAGCCCATGTCAAATTAATTGTCCAAAAATAAAAAAAATGTGACAAAATTTGCATTAGATTTAATTCATTAAATCATTCCCTACATGATCTTGTCTCATAGGGAGTGTGTTTAAGGACTTAGTCTCTTTTTAAATAAATAACATCCTAACTATCTTGCAAAAGCATTTGACTTACCTACATATTTTAAAATCATAGGAGGAGTTAGTTGGCGACCACCCCTAGGTGGTTGTAAGTCTAACAGTTAGGGGGTTTATCTTATCTTATGGAGGTAAACCAAATACCCATTTTCATCTTAGATTTAGGTCATGCTTTTATCTCTAGCCAAAGCTCCCTAGATTTAGGTTCAGAGGCTGCTACTTTCGTTTGAGGGCTACGAGCATAAATCCTCACATTTTAGATATTTTCATGACCTTGTATCATGGAATTGTAAGCCCTAAAATTCTAATAAAAATGCACTCAAACAAATCAATTCAATTTCAAATATATAAAGCCCAACCATAGGATAGTTTGGGATGCTTACTGGGCTTCTTAGTATCCTGAGCATCCTCTACTTATCTTCATTTGGCTTCGATAAGAACTCCCTCCTCTTGATCGATCCCACTTGACTTTTCTAAAAATAAACCAATCGATAGATAGTTCTACCTTTCGAAATCTTTGGAGATAATGATTTCGAATATATAAATCCTACCTTCCAAAATCTTTGGAGATAATGATCATTTATCTTAATCGAGTATTCAGAATTTCCTTATGATGTAATTAACTATGCCTATAACTTAACAACCCTTTTAAAATAAACATTGATTTACTTTTTCATGTAAAGGGAAGAATCTCGTACATTCCAAGACCCATAGTCCTTAGAGTCCTTAATAAGGTGATTAGGTTCATGGTGGTGACTTCTATCTTTCGAGATAGTATACCTTTCCACAATACGCATCACTCTAATAAGAACATGGATTCACAAGTAATCTCCAACAAGGCATTTTATATTTCTATTTTCATTTATCCTATCTTTCAAAAAGGGGATAGATGAAGGCAGGAATATTAATATTTCACCATAGTACTATCTTCAAGTTGAGGTGAAAATCAAATGAATTTTAAAAGACATTTTCACTAAAAATGAGCAACCTGTTAGAAAGACTATAAGCCAAATGATATTTGAGGATTAGAAAATCTAGTAAGTAAGCTAATTGCGAGCAACATTTTAAATTACAATCTAAATCAAAACACCACTGCATTTGCCACACTTTGTATAAGCAAATAGACAGCATTAATTAAGGCATTCTTAAATACACTCACATGGGTCTAACTTCTTTAGATTTAAGTGTCAGGATGCTTATCGCTTCCTATTTTAGTCTTTATATAAGTTAACAAAACCCAAAAAATCTATTATAAAAATTTCAACATAAGAAAATATCGAGAAGCTAATTACATGACTAGATCATCCTCTGTTAGATCAAACAAATATATCTAAAGTTCTCAAATATATTCAATTATAAGTAATACCGATGATGGTATTGAATGATGATTTCAACTAGAGGGAATACTTCCATCAAAATGTGATTCTAATATCAAATCAAATTAAGCATCAATCTAAAAAACTAATTAAATGAAATTATATCATTAAAAGCTTAAAGCTAAAATCCAATCCACCCTCCATAATAGTTTATCAGAGTTGACAAATTAAGAAAACTCTAGCTCACAAAGGAGCTAATGTCAAATCAAGTGTTCTACTATATTCACTCTCAATCAATCTCACGCAGTGGTCATGATATTCTCTAACTCATTTGGCAATGGCTCCACATATTTCATTAGACTAGAGTCGATCATTCTTTAAGCAGCTCCATTATATTATGATCATGATCGTACATGCTCATAGCTTTTGAGTGAATCATGGGTATAGATGAAATAACCCTCTATCAACTAAGGTAGACTTGAGTCTATCTTCTTAGAACCACCCCAAGTCTAAGGATTTTTGACACATAACCCATGTATATGAATGATCCTTCTATTAGTCATCACCTCCTCGACTAAGTATAATCTAGGGACCACGATAGCCGGATGATGGAACCATGGGATCTAGATGGCACGCCACATTCCCCAACCATCTTTAAGTTGAAATGATGATTTCATAATCTTAAATTTTAAAACTTTATATGTGTTATTATACACTGGAAAAAAAAAAATTTATATATACATCATTTATCCCCTTTTCTTTTAGAAAAGAAGGATACATGATTGAATATATATATATATATATATATATATATATATATATATATATATATATATATATATATATATATATAATTATGCCTATGGGACACCACAGATCCACAAATGTTTTATTAGGTGATCTATGACATAAGAAACACATCTAGAGATGAAGTCACACATAATGGACCTAATCATTAATAAGGACTCTAACTATGAGTCTTAGGAATGTACTAGAATTCTTCTCCTACTTTACATAAAAAATTAAGTAAGATTTATTTTAAATATTTGTTAAGTTGGTGCTTTGAAAAGTGAATCATTGAATTTTGTATGGATCAATTAGAAAATCTTAACCTCCCCTATTTTAGTTTTGAAGAACAATAAAAATCATTGAGCTTGGGAGACTCAATGATTTCTATCTTCCTCACAATCAATGTAAGAAAATGTAATTAAGTGAAATTAGAGTATATCTCCCTAATCACACAAGCTCTTCTATTTTGATTCAATTGTTCATTCAAAGGGTTAGCCATTAGAGTGTGTATTCAAGGGTGGGAGTGGAAGCTCCATGTGCTCAAAATGAGTGGAGGAATGATTCCCATGTGCCCATGTCATGAGGTGGTCAATTTTGACCTTGAGTGGGTCATGACCCAAATCAATGGGTCATGTGCACCATGTCTCAAGTGACCATTTGGTCAATAAGAGAATGCCAAGTGTCCATGAAAAGAATTCAAATTTCAAGTGACTTTAATTTTGGGTTACCCTATGGCCTTAAAATGATCATTTGGCTTGGATTTCTTTGAATATGTCTAGTATGATTGAAAAATGGTTAAGCCAAGTTTTATCAATTTGAGTTAATTTGATAGAATTAACCCATTTGGTCAAAATGGGTCAACTTCAATCTTTCAAGTTTATATGATCATTTTAAATGTTTTGGTTCAATTTGGTTTACATTTTGATTTGGTTCATTTGATTTCATTTAGTCAAATGAGTCAAGTTATTTCACTTATTTGACTTATTTAAGGGCCATGGGCATCTTTGTTTCCAATCAATTTTGGTTAGATTTGATTTGGCTCAATGATCTTTCAAGGTCAAGTTCATTGAGCTAGATTAGGTCTAATTGGCCATGAGGCTTTAAAGATCAATAAAGTGATTTGAACGAACTTAGATTTCAATCAATTTGGCTTAGATCAAATTTTTGACACATTTTGACTTACAATCAACTTGGGTCACGTGACTAATTTCTTTAGCTCAAAAAGTGACTTGGTCATTCAAACATTGATCATGAATGAGTTTTGATCAATGGTTTCAACCAATTTGGCCTAAGATGGATTTTGGTTAGTTTAGGTTTTATGGCTAAGTTGACTTACAACTCAAATTGACTTGGTTTGACCAAAAAGTGATTGATCAACCATGATTATGTTCACATTGTGAGGTTTAGTTAAAGTTCAATCCAATTTGGGTAGGATTAATTTGCTATAATGGTACTTTAGATCACTTTGGGTCAAGTGAGCCTAAATCAAATGGTCAAAGCTTGATTTAAGTTTGATTGAACTCACATACTTATGATTGAAATATAAATCCATGCAATTTTGAAGTCAAATTTTGATTCATTTGACAATTTCAAGTTCAAAGGGTAACATGAGTTTGATTGATTTTTTTTAATTTAGTTTTTGTTTGGTGAATAAAGTTTATGTATATATTTGGATTCATGATTGAATGATTGATTAAATCATGAATAAAAATCAAGGGTTTGACTTGATTTGAATTTGATTTGGCTAAGTCCATGAATTTAAGTTGAAATTTAGTTAATTTTTGATTAAATTTGAGTTGAGTGAATTGATTTTGATTGATGATGAAGTTTATGTTTATATTTGATTCATGATTGAAGGATGATTGAATCATGAAGAAAAATCAAGGGTTCAAGATTTGAATTGATTTGGCTCAAAAATTTGACTTGAAGGCTTAGGTTAGATTTTGATTGAATTTGATTAGTTTGAATTTAATTTTGATATTTGAATTTATATTTCATTTATATTTGTGAATATAAAATATACATTGGTTATGAGAAAATCTCTTGAATTTAATAGATATATTTTATTTGAGCCAAGTCCATGAGAGGAATCAAGGACTTAGGAAATATTTGGAGTTTGGAACCAATCATGGGCTTCAATCATGTTTCAATTATTTGGAATTGATTCATGATTTGAGAAAATCTATCAATTGGTTCAAGGTTTGTGTTAGAGTTGGAGTTGAAATGAGTTTGGAGAAAATCAATCAAGTTGGAATTGATTTGAATATGACTTGAAGGGAGGAAGTGAGGAATTTGGTTCAAGCTAAAGAGTAGGCAAATTTCCTAATACCCCTAAGGCATGACCTATTCCTATGGCTTACTCTTATAAGTCTCTAGGTTAGGTTGAGTGTCCACCTAATCACTGTGATTATGCTTAAGGATTCTCTTGTCTAGAAGTCATATGTCTAAGATGGAGGTTGACTCATTTTAAAAATGAGGTCAACAACGTAATAATTAAATGACCTAGAATACCTTTAATGGAAAGTTCTCTCACTTATAGGGATAATCAAATTATAGTGCATCTATGGAAAATAAGGATCTAAAGTCCTCACTAAATGAGGTCGAAATCTCTGGGTAGTGTCTTATCTACTATTATATCTGCCTTCTAAAAATTACACTAATATAATACTTAAATCATACTATCTTCATTTGTCGAGATGTCGGTGGCAAATTTTCAAAGCCCACAAATTTTTCACCAAAGGATGGATTCTCTTCTTCTACTATATACATACTATAGTAGCAATAAAATATTTGAAAATTTAAAAAAAAAATGGTTATTTAAATATGTAATAAATTCAAACTACTATTGTATGAGACTCTATGTCGAATGAATTATTTTTGTAGAGCATATATTTATTACACTTTTTTTTTGTTATGTAGTGCCTCTGCATTTTGAAAGTATGGGATGAAATAATAATTATTAATTACTAATCTTCATCTTTCACTTGTGCAAAATGGAGAGCACTCCTTTCAATTATAATTATATAACATGCTATTAACATTGTCATCAACAAGAGATGTTGGCTAAAGATTCAACTTGATAAATTGAGTTTCCATATAAATGTAATGGTACCCACCCATGGTACAAGTAAGGCCATATGGAAGGCCTTGTTAACAAGCTTATAATGTTAATCAATTAGAACCATATAAGAGTTCTCCCAATGAGAACTTTAGTTAAATCAATCTAAAGCCCCTTGATGAAAAGAAAAAGGCAAAATGTCTAATGCCTTATGATACAATTACAGATTGAACCTTTTATTTGGAAAGCATGATCAGGCTTCATCGTGAAGCAAATTAACCGAAGGCCAGAAGAAGAAGAATGATGAGTTAAGGGCTCAGCAGATTTCAAATGACTTAGTGAACAAGCAATATGAAAATTTGTATTCATACAACAACTTGACAATCTAAGTAAAATGGAATAACTCATGAAGTAAAACAAATTCCTTTAACCAACAACATCGAAGCTCCATCACCATGAGGAGACAATCAAAATGCAATACATAAAGTTCTCAAAGTAGCCAATGCTGAGGCTTAATGAAAAGAAGATTTGAGGTGTGATAATTGAAAATACCAAGATCCATAGAGGTTGTCATCTCTAAGAAATCATGAGCCATTTTTGATGAGATCATCAGTGACACTTGGAGCATGTCCAAGAATCAAAAGGCCTAAAAGGATAATATGGAGGCCAAGTCCTCTGATGAATCAAGAATGGAAGAGGTGTGACATCTTACATATACTTATAAATGTCAAAATAACCTATCAAGTATACCCAAAAGAAGGGATATCATGATAAAAGACCTCATTAACAAGACCTCTGGGATCTCATCATCATTCAGATTCATCCCCATAAGAGAAGGTTGACTTTGATCGCAGTACTTTAATGGAAGATGTATTTATTCTACACACTGAACCAAAGATCCACTAGAAACATCGATCATAAATTCATGTGCAAAAAGAAGGTGATGAAGAAGACACTAAGTAGAGTTGTCTATATGGTGAGATATAGATGAACTCTAAAGACCATAGTAGCAACATGAAAACTGAATATTGACATTTATGAAGAAGAATCTTCACAGAAACAAATAGAAGATGGATCTTCAATCTCTACTAAAGATGAAGAAGAAGAGGATCGAAATGAGAAAGAGATCATTGGTTTTGAAGTTGTTTATATGATTGAATGTGAAATAATCACCGTATGCTATAATCAAGAATCTCATCAAAGAAATAATGAAACAAAGGAGAAGAAAATTCTTGTAAGATGAGCAAGGAGCATAACAACAACAAGGAATAGAGGAAGAAGAAGAGCATGTACTTGTTGATGTTGTGATGCTAGCTAGAGAGAAAAGAGAAATGCAGCATCAAATGAAAGTCAAAGATAAGAAAATTACTCAGCTCAGTACCAAATTGAATGACATGATGGCATAAATGAATATCATGATGGATATGTTACATAAGAATATCACATATAATGAGACCGCTAATGAATCAAGCTAATGCAACCTCTATACCACATTACTCTTTCTACAATACACGCATAATAAGGAAATGGTTAACTAACTACTTCATGATATTTAAAATGTAAAGACATGAATAATAACATTTTAGAAATAATAATGAAAAGATAAAGTTATAAATAAAGCAATCAAAATCAAGAATCATTTACCCAAATTAATATGATCAAGAGTCATACCAAAGGTTATTAAGGTCAAAATTTAATACTTTCAATCCAAACAACATCTAACCCATTTAAGGCTACTTGTGGTGACATAAGGGAATAATGCATTTTTTTAATGCTTATCAAGATTATTTAAGGTTGAGTGGTATAATCAAAATGATTCTTAAACTTAAGAGACAATATTCATGAAATTTAAAAACCAAAAAAATAACAATCGCTAATCTTACCTTGCTAAAAAGGAGAAAAGATGAGTTAGATAAATTCATATGTCATTGCATAACAAGCATGAAATGAGTCAATTGGAATAAGAACATGCGATCTAATTGAATATGGATGATAAAATGGCACCATTTCTATGTATGGCATCTTGAATATTTTCACTTGCTAAGGTGGTATTAAATTTAAAAAGTAATCTCAAGTCTAAAAAATCATGCAAATAAAGCAAAGAGAAACAAATTGAAAGAAGAAAGATTTCCTATCTCAAATGGTGAAAAGCTTAATAATGAATGTGGATAAGGAAAAAATGATGTACAATGATGATAAGAGAAAAATCTCTACACAATTAAGTGTGTACGAGGCTCTTTTGATGTCAAGAGACCTCCGAGAAACTTTGATACATGCTTTTAAAGATCCAGAAAGTTATGAAGCATAGTTTACTGAAAAATGCATGACTGAATCATTGCAAACTCAAGACCTCCCACTAATCACATTTTTTTTAAAAAAAAGATCTTATGTTGGGAACGGTGGATCACAATCATCCTCTATATGTTACCGTAAAGAGTGATGGCATCTCGATAAGTAGAATATTTATTGATCCATGTTCTTCTATTAATCTTATAAGTCTAAAAGTATTAAGAGGATTATCACTTGATATTCAACATCCTGGGAGAGATAAGTTGATAGTTCATGGTTTCAATGGAAAAGGGCATAAAACCTTAGGTTTTTTTATTCTCCCACTCAAATTTTGGGATTTATATACAGAAGCCCAGTTTCATGTAATTGATGCTAATATATCATTTAGAGCTCTTGTCATGGTATGCATGAGTATGGCATGGTCCCATCAACTATGCATTAGTGTATGAAGTACCTAAAAGATGGAGAGGAGTTTAGAATTCCTGGCAACATACAACCATTCTCCGTTCATGAAGCAAAGATTTATGAAGATGCAAAGTACTTCATCCCCAAAGAGCCTAAGCCAACAAAGCCTCTTGAACTGGTAGCACCCACTTCAAGAACTAAAAAGCAACATCACAAAGTGAAAGAAAGAAGAGAAGAAAGAAGGCAATGTCGACTCTCCTAAAGCACTTGATTCTACATCTAAATCAAGAAGATTCCTCATTTGGGAAATGACACACAAGAAGAAGAAGATACTCCTGTCAAACCTAAGGGAGCTTATAAACTTTCAAAAAAGGCAAAGTATGAAATAAATGATTCAAATTCAGACTATGACTTTGAATCTACTTATGAAAATAGAGTTCAGATGGTCGCATCAAGAAGGATATCTCATTTGGCAATGTTAGAGGACTCCTTCAAAATTATACCCATCTCTCAGCAATACTTCAAAAAATTCACTCCACTAGAGGTTCATAACATTAACGTGTTGATAACATTCCATGTACTGCCATTGATTGAGAGTGACAGAATAGGAACTCTATTTTATAAATCTAAAGAGTCTCAGCCTCACAATTCTGATCAGTCTGCTCAACATAAAAATTATAATGAGATAGTGCCAACAAGAATACCAATATACTATCCACAAAATTATGAAGAATGATGCATAAGTTTGAAATTTATATTGGAACTACTAAACATAGAACTCAAATATTAAATAGGATGTGGAGCCAAGGAAGTCCTCAAGCATCACAAAGAAGTGATAAGTTTATCACTAAAGATCTTGGGTTCATTGACAAATCTCATCAAAATAAAACTTGTTATAATATAATAGAACCTGAGATCGAAACTAATAATGATGAAGAAGATGATCTCCATGAAATTCTTCTTACAAATGATGTGAAAGCCAGCAAAGAACTCGATGGTAGATAAACAACTACTATGGATGAACTTAAAGAAATTAACCTAGGAGTTGAGAAAGATTCCCGTCCAACTTTCGTTAATGCCCTTCCACCTGATGAGAAAGTTGAAGAGCTAAAAATGCTACTTTATGAATTCAAGGACTGCTTTGCCTAGACATATTCTGAAATGCCAAGTTTATCCCTTGATGTAGAGGTTTATAAACTTGCTATTAAACCAGATGTGATGCCTGTTAAACAAGCTTCTAGGCGAATGAGATTGGATATTGAAGAATAGGTAATTATAGAAACTAAGAAGCTGATCAAAGCAGACTTCATCCGAGAGAAGTAAACATTGTCCCAGTTAGGAAGAAGAATGGAAAAATTCATCTCTCCATTGACTTCCAGGACCTAAATAAGGCGTGCCCAAAAGATGACTTTCCACTTCCAATATCAAAACTACTATTAGACAATACTTCTAATTATGACATGTTCTCATTCATGGACAGATCATCAGGAAACAACCAAATCAAAATGGCACCAAGAAGATACATCATTTAGAATACCATGTCATTATTGTAACATCATACCTTTGGTTTGAATAATTTGGAGCTATACCAAAGAGCCATGATCGTATTTTGATGAGTTGATATTAATGTGAGTGTTATGTTAATTGTGTCAAGAGTAAGCACCATGAAACCACTTCGAAGACTTAAGAATTATATTGGAGAGAATCAAGAAATATGATCTCAAAATGAATCCTCTAAAATGTGCATTCGGAGTATCCTCTGGAAAATTCCTAGGGTACATTGTACATCACAGAGGAATTAAAATTGATACTTGTTAGCCTCAATTTTAGGATGAGCTCTCAACACCTCCATCTTAGACATAGGATTCCTCTTAGACACTAAGAGATCCTTAGTCTTAAGACACATCTAGTGATTAGGTGGACACTCAACCTAGCCCTAGAGACTTAGAAGGGTTAGCCATAGGAATAGGTCATGCCTTAGGGGTGTTAGGAAAAATTGCCTACCCCTAGCTTGAACCATTCCTCACCTTCCTTCCTTCAAGTCAAACCCCAAATCAATCTTATTTGATTTTCTCCAAACTCAAATAAACTCCATGTGATTGAAATCCATGATTGAAATCCATGATTAAAACTCATGAATGAAATTCCTAAGTCCAAAATCTTTCCTAAATCCTTAATTTTCCTCTTAAGGACTTAGCTTAGATCAACTTCAAATCAATTCAAACTCATGAGATTTTCTCATAACTCATTTATATTCTCATTTATATTCACATATATAAATGAAATATAAATATAAATTAATCAAACTAAACTCAGAATTCAAAATCAATTCATGAAATGTCCTAACTCCTTTTAAATTCCCTTTTAAAAGACTTAGCCTAAATCAGGATCAAATCAATTTAAATTCATGATATTTTCTCATAATTTATTTATATTCATATATATAAATTAAATATAAATATAAATCAATCAAACCAAACCAAAAATTCAAGCTTCAAATTCCAAAATTTCCTTAAGTCCTTTAAATTCCCTTTTAATGGACTTAGCTTAAATCATGATCAAATCATTCAAATCCTTGAAATTTTCTCATGATCCATTTATATTCACATATTTAAATGAAATATAAATTCAAACAATCAAAACCAATTTCAAAAATCAAACTCAAATTCAATCAAATTTCAACCTAAGCATTTCAAGTCAAAATCTTGAACTTAGGCAAATCAACTTCAAATCAAGCCAAACTCTTGATTTTTCTTTATGATTCAATCAACCCTACAATCATGAATCCAAATATAAATATAAACTTCAATCATCAAATCAAAACCCAATTCAAAAATCAAACCCCAAATCCATTCAGATTCTTTCTTTGAATATGAAATTATCAAATGAATCAAAACTCATTTAACTTCAAACCACTTGCAAATGGATTTATATTTCAATCATAAGTCCATATACAAGTTCAATCAAACTCAAATCAAGCTTTGACCAAGCCATTTGACCCACTTAGGCTAACTTGACCCAAAGAAACCTAAAGTACCCCTTATGAGCCAAATTCTAATTCTAACCAAATTGGATTTAATCAAACTCTATGTCTCTTATCATGATCAACAATCATCATGGGATGATCAATCAATCAAATTGAGTCAAACCAAGTCAAACCTAAGGGTTGACCAAGTCAACACTTAGCCAAAATGAAATCCAACATAGCCAAAATCTACCATAGGTGAAATTATTTGAAACCATTGATCAAGACTCATTCATGATCAATGTTTGAACTTGACCAAGTTAACATTTGAGCCTAACTTAGCCTAATTGGCCACTTGCCCAAGTTGACCCAACTTGACCTAAAAAGTCAAAATGTGTCAAAACTTGATATATGCCAAATTGATTGAAACCAATGGGTCAAATTCATTCCAAATCATTTTTTGAACTTAACCAAAGCCTCAATTGGCCAACTAAACCTAACCTAGCCCAATTGACCTTGAACCCAACTTGACCTAAAGGGTCATGTTGATCCAAATTCAAACTTAACCAAAATTGATTGGAAATAAAGATACCAATCCACTTCATATACTAACCAAACCTGAAACTACCCATGACCTAGCTAAAATAGGTCAAATGGGTCAAATTGGTCAACTTGACCCATTTGACCTAAATGGTCATATGAGTCTTTTTCAAAACTAAACTAAATTGAATCAAACCGAAGCCACCAAAACATTTCATGGTCATATGAACTTGACCAACCCCTTGAGTTGACCCAATTTGACCAATTGGTCAACTTGACCCAAGTTGACCCATTTTTGACCTAAATGGGTCAACATGAGCCAAATCATATAAAATGAACTCCAAATCCAATGAAACTTAGCCAAACCTATTTTCTCCACATTCCCATCATATTCAAATTCAAAAATTAGTAAAATGACTATTGTAACCTTAGTCCATAGAGCAAATTTTGGTCTAATCCATGGGGAATTTGGTCAAGCCCTCTTCATATTAACTTGATACCTTCCTAATAGGTCAAGTGAACCCAATGGAGAGTGGTACACCCAACCTAATGGGTTTGGGTCAGCCCAAATGGCCCCAAGGGCAAAACTGACCCCCTAGCTCAAATTGGCCAAATAGAAAACCTCCTTCCACTCAATTTCAAGGACATGGGAGGTTGTCAATCCACTCTTTTGGCTTAAACTGACAATGTGCCAACTTCAAACATATCAAACAACCCTTTCCATATGGATAATTAGATCAAAATGGCAAGCCAAGCTTCGACCGTCCGATTGCCATAGGGGGAGATATACTCCCCCTAATTCCATTTGAATTCAACACCCACATTGTCGATTGAGTAAGAGTGAGTGTTAGGAGCCATTAGAGAGCATTCCTAAGCTTCCTAAGAGGGAATTGAAATCAAGCTTTCTCAATTTTCTTCCTTAGAAAATAAGGCAGCTCCTCTCATTTCTCAACTTCTTCTGCACCCAAGCATTCACACAAGTTCTCAAAGCAAGGAGGAGTTAAATTCGATCAAAGCCACAAGCAAGAGGAAGAAGTGTTGGTCCATAGAGAGATCTACTCAACCTCAAGGCTTGAAACTTTCAATAGGGCTTCATCTCCATTAGACGAAGCTACCTCATCGAACTCGAGTGTCGGTGATCACCTTCGGCAAGGTATAGAATTTTTTGACCACTAGGCTTAGGAGGTGTTGGTCCTTTGTGAAAGAAATTGTCATGGCATGATAATTCCACCATTGGATAGGCTTGCCATTAGCATAAGATGGTGTGGGTAAAGTTTTATTCCAATCCGAGCTCAATCGAGCTCAGATCTTCCCTTAGATCATGGACGGTCTCCATTGATCCTCAGGGAAGAACTGGGTAAACCCGACCATCCATTCGTACATTTTGGATGGACGACCGAGATTAAACACACATTTTATAAATCATTTATCCCTTTTAAAACCACGAAGTGATCCCTGGCCATTTGATCTTTGATCAAACTGCAAGGATCAAATCAAGCCCGCCGCCATGCATGCGATACACGTTTAAGTAACCCCACGCTGGTGCATGTAAAGCATGCTAAGTGCCGCCGTGGCTATGATTAGTTAGGGATTTAATTAATTTTAATTAATCCCTAAGCTTCAAAAATTCATATCTCCCTCAATAAAAAAAAAATTGAGGTAAATTTTTATGGAAAGATAACACAATCTAAAATATTCTAAAAATAATTTCAAGGGATTTTAAATTATATTTTTCTCTGATTTTGGGTTTTAATGCAAATATTATTTTACTAATTATTCCTTAGGTAATTCTCTGATTAATCCCAAACTTCTTGAATATATTTTGGGGGATGACTTCTGCCTTCCCTAATTTTCTTAGGATTTATTGAAGGCTTTATAAGGGAAATTATAAATACATTTCTTAATTACTCCCTTTAAGTAATTAAAGGTAATTAATGGTTTTATTAGTGTTTTAATCTTTGATTGAGGTTGATTAAGGTTTGATCTAGTGAATAGAAGAGTTAGGAAATAATTTTAGGGTATTTTTCCTAAGCTATTCTCTAAACCCCACTTTTTTTTCCTTAATCCTCTCTTAATTAAGGGATAATTCATTAATTACCCTCTTAATTAATTTCTAAAAATTTTTAAAACTTTCTAGAACTTAATTAATCTACTTTAGGTAGATGCTTTGGTGTTTAAGAGCCTAAATTCAATTAAGAAAATTAAAACCCAACTCATATGTGTGAGGGGTGTTTGAAATTACTTAAGTTAAACCCCTTAGCTTAATTAACCATTAATCATGAGCCAATTTGTATTAGGCCCTTTTTTTCCTAGGTGCATTGCAAGTTTAAATTCCTTGTGAGATTTTATGTCATCTTATTGTCTCATAATTATTTTGTTAGCTATGTTAAGATGCTCTAGGTAAGGGTTAATTAACTTATTTAATTCATACACTAACCTAATCAAAATTTAAAATAAATTTAATCATCTAAAAATTAAACAAGAATGTCAAACACATGTGAGAATGGGTTAGGAACAGCAAATGCAACTCACATTTTTAAAATTAAATCAAATTTAAAATCAAACAAAAATCACATTGAATAAACTTTGATTTATTTTAAACTTTCTTATTTCTTAAGATTGTCTTTAGGATTTAATTAAAGTGAGTGTTTACATTCTTTCATTGCTTTAGTTCCTTCCCCAACATGCTAAATATGTGTGTCATGTGGTTTCAAGCATTCATACTTTCAAAATTCAAATTTAAAATGAAAATGTTTACTTTATGTCAAATTTGTATGTGTTGGCTAAAGTAGAAATATGAGTGGCTATTATCACTATTAAATTAAAATTATTTTCAAAACATATAAACCAATCATCAAAACTAAAAGTGTGTTACTTATATCTTAATTATAAGCTTGCATGTGAGTAAGATATAAGGATGTGCTAAGTATAGGTTTTCCTTCTCTTCTCTTTTAATATAGTTTTGAATAGGATTTGGTAAGATGTATAGTTCACTTGAAAAGAACCTAACACTTGCCTAATTCTATATCCTATTCATTCCTATACTATCAGTTAAGAAGAATACCTATGCTTGCACATATAAATTGCATAAATAAAACAAATCAACTAAAATAAACTTTTGCATTCTTTCTTTTCCATTCATTTCTTTAGTACACATGTTTGTATTTAAGGAAAGTGGTATATTAGTCTAGACAACCCCGAGATTGTGAGACTTTAAGTAGCCCCAAGTAGGTCTTATGCCTTACACCTCTTGTTAACAATGGCGATGTACTCACTTATGCCTTTCTTACTTTCACGTGTGCATGTGCAAATTGGATAGAAAATCCCTTTTCTACTTAATGAAAACCATGCATCATAAACTTTCAAATTTTCTTAAATGAATTGCTTAGCATATATCATAAAGTCTATTAAACATTCTCATTTGTATGTATAGATATGCTTAGGACTCATTCATATGCATGTTAGACATGTTGGGAAAGAAAAGAAGTGATGTATGTTTTGTGAAATTTGGTTCATTTTATTTAATCTTAAAATGCCTTTCTTTTTGAATGGGTTTGTTTAGAGTTTATATAAACTTAGGATTAATTACAAGACTTAATCAAAACATTCACTAAACAAAATTAAAATATGAATCTACCTTAGAAATTACTTAGGTTAGGGAAGGAGAGAGAAGTTCCCTTCTCTTTCCCTCTCTTTATAACTTAGTAATTAATTATAGGATTCACTTGAACCTAATCAAAACATGAAATAAAATCAATCCAAAATAATTAAATCACTTAAATGAAACCCTCCTCTAAGTTGAATATGCTTCACACTTAGAAAACTTTAACTTAAAGCCATAGTTAAGCATACCACACAAACCTCCAAAGTACACACATTAGGCTAGGTCACCACTTCTAGCTTTAAGTTAAGGCGGTGCATGATTTGATGCTTGCTTTTATTTTTTGATATATATTTTAGACTAGATCTTATGGTGTATGCTCGTAGAATGAATGGTAGGATGATCTTATTCTAACCATTATTTTCTACTGGGGATTGTGCTTAAGGGACACTGTAATATATAAAAATATAAATGCTTTTGCTATGCAAGTGTTTATACCCCTAAGAATAATTCAATAGGCCAAGTGGACTTAGTCACCCATGTGTGGGGTGTTAAGTCCACTATACATTCTTGGGATTTGGTGATTTGTTTAGCTAACCTTTATTTTGTAGATGTTAGCTAGATTTACTTTTCCTTTTCATGTAAATTTTGCAATTAGGATTTTAGAATGATTGTTATGGGGATTAAGATGAGCATTGGTCATAAGATCTTATCTTATGTATCATGTGAAGCTTTTGTAGCATCCACCTTCCAACCATCCAAAAGAAGGAACCAAAAAAGAAAGAAGAAGGGAAGAAGAAAGAAGAAAAGAAAATTGAAGAAATGAAACTTTAAGACCCCCATAACAATGAGTTCCTTGCTTAATTGTATTTAATTCATTTGTAATCTAGGTTATATAAAGATAGAGCTCGGTTACCCAATTCATTTTTCAGGCTTGTGCAGTGGTACCCGACCATAGCGGCCTCTTATTCTTTTTACGTTTAGATTTATAAATTGATTGATGATTTGTTTAACTTTTGCTTTAAGTGGCATCTTTTTTCTAGTTTCTTCCTTGCTTTATGTATGGCCTGGATGTGAATTAGGCTCTTAGGTAAAAATAAATCTTTTATCAAATCTAACAACTCAAAACTAAAAATAAAGAACTCATAACCCCACCTAAAGCTTAGGTTTAAAAATAAGATAAAAGAATTAAAAACTCCTTAGTTGGATGAGTATTTATTTTATAGCATCATGCATAAATGCATCTTGTTTCACTCTTAATTGGAGGGCTTCCACCCTTGCCAGAAACTTGAGCACTTTGAGAGCCATGGTGAAAACACACCTCCCTCCCCTTGATTTTGCCAATAACCTTATTTCTCATGCATTAGACATATAAATCCTATTAGCCTCAATCAAAATGATTGTCCAAAATAAAAATAAAATGAAATCTGAATTACATTAGATTTAGGTCATTTAAAGCATACCTTTTACATGATCTAGTCTCTTTAGAGAGTGAGTTTAAGGACTTAGTCTTTTACTAAATAAATAACCTTTTCTATCTTGCATAAAGCATAAGACTTGTCTATATGAATTTAAAATCATAGGAGGAGTTGGCTTAGTGATACAAGGTTGTAAGTCCAAGCAGTTGGGTGGTTTGTCCTCTCTTGTGGAGGCAAACCAAATACCCATTTTCACCTTAGATTTATATTATGCTTTTGGCCTTTGCCAAAGCTCCCTAGATTTAGGTTCTGATGTTGCTTCTCCCTTTTGTGGGCCCTAAGCATAAATTCTCACATCTTAGGCAATTCCATAACCTTATATTGCGGAATTATAAGCCTTAACATTCTATTGAAAAAATTCAACTCAAACAAACTAAATGAATTTGAAAAATGTAAAGCCCAACCATAGGATAGTTTAAGATACTTGCTAGGTTTCCTAGCATCATGAGCATCTTCTGCTTATCTCCGTTTGACTTCGATAATAAATCTCTGTATGATCAATCCCATTTGATCTTCAGAAATAAACCAATAGATTGATAGTCCTTTCCTATTAAAATCTTTAGAGACAATGATCATTTACCTTAATCGATAGTTTTCTTAAGGAATCCCCATTCCTTAGGATGTAATTAACTATGGGGGCTTGCCCTTGTAGGAAACTTAAAGAACCCAATTTAAAATAAATCCTACTTTAACTTTTCATGTAAAGTAGAGGAAGAATCCTAGAACACCTCGAAGACCCAACGTCCTTAGGAGTTCTTATTTTGGTGATTAGGTCTATTGTAGGGTGGTGAATTTTATCTTTCAAGATAGTACACATCTCCTCAATGTCGTACCCGATCACCCTAATAAGTACATCTGCGGATCTACATGGCGTCCTACCAAGGAGATTTTATATTCCCCTATGTTCTTCTCTTTCATTTATTTCTTTCTTTCCACCTTAGAAAGGAAAAGAGGAAATAGATGACGATGAAGAGGACACTGCACGGAATGTTAAAAATTTTCACCACAATCCTGCTAAAATCAAGACAATTGTGGAGATACTTCTGCCAAAATGTTTGCGTCAGCTCCTTTCATTTCAAGGACAGCTCGCATTCATCCATCAATTTATATCAAACTTATTAGGATGTTGTTGACCATTTGTATGGTTGATGAAAAAGGATGCTCCATTCAAGTCGGGCAAAGAGTGCCAAAAAGTCTTCAATAGCATTAAAAGCTACATGTTAAATCCACCAATCCTTGCAGCGCCTACTCCTAGGAAGCCCCTCATTCTATACACGGCTGCATTAGAAGAGTATCTTAGAGCATTGTTGGTGCAATATAATAAAGAAAGCAAAAAAGAATGCTCTTTATTATATTAGTCAAAGATTAATAGGAGCAAAAAAGAGATACTCTCCAGTAGAGAAGCACTGTTTAGCATTGATCTCTGCAGTCCAAAAGTTCCGTCATTATATGTTATCTCACAAGACTACTCTCATCTCAAGAATGGATCCGCTAAAGTATTTGTTGATAAGACTAGCATTGACAGGTCACTTGGCAAGATGGGCAGTATTGCTTCTACAATTTAATATCACATACATTCCACAAAAAATAGTGAAGGGACAAGTCTTAGTAGATTTTTTAGCTGCACATCCCATCCCTGCGAACTCTTCTCTTAATGATGATTTTCCTGATGAGCAAATTATGCTCATTCATGAAAGTGAAAAATAAAAAATTTGGGAAATGTGCCTTAATGGAGCCTCATTGATCAAACAAGTCAAACTTGTAAGTTACCCAAGGTCAAGAGTAGGAATAGACATTATTTTTTAAGGATGAAATGAGATGATCATGAGTTGGTCAAATCAAGAACTAATAATGAAGCCGAGTATGAAGCATTAGTGGCAAGTCTTGAAGAAGTTAACTCTAGTCTCTCGATCCGAGAATAGCAAAGTTGATTTCTTAGCAAAATTAGCTAAGACAATGATAAGTATGAATGATGATTATGCCATGATCAACATATTTACTCGATGAGTTCTAGAGCCAGTAAAGTATCAATCCCCACAGGTAGAGGGGTTATCAAATTTGACCCAGCAGGATGTGACTCAGGTTGCTCCTCATTCTCCTCAAAATCAACATGGAATTATACCCGTAAGAACATTTAAAAAAGCAATGGGAAGCCTTTATTATAGAAGAGCCACATGGTTGGAGGTAACCCTTCATCGACTACTTTAAAGAAGAAAAATAACCAAATAATAAATAACTGGCAGCTCAAATCGATACAAAAGAATGTTGCACTATGCTTTCATCAAGAATACTCTATATCGTAGATCCTTTGAACAAATATGGCTATGATTTCTAAATATAGATGAAGGCACCAAAGTGATGGTTGAAGTTCATGAAGGACTTTGTTGTGCACATCAGTCAAGTCCCAAGATGGCAGCAAGGATCAAAAAGATGGGCTATTATTGGCTATCTATGGTGAGAGAATGTATCAATCATATTAAGAGATATCACAAATGTCAAATACATGGAATATAATCCATCAACCTCCAAATTCACTACTCCCAACAATAGCATCTTGGCCATTCGAATGTTGGGGTACATATGTAATCGGACTAATTGATCTGCCATCGTCAGCTAGGCACCGCTTCATCCTAGCAGTGACTGGTTATTTCTCTAAGTGGGCTGAAGCTACCCCATTTAAAGAAGTTACTACTGACCGGGTGATCAATTTCTTCACGCATAATGTAGTCTATAGATTTGGAGTATCGCGTCGAGTAATTTTTGATAATGGCATAGCTTTCAAAAATACAAAAATTTATAGGTTTGTCGATCGACACAAAATTGATTGGCGATACTCTTCAATATACAATCCAAGAGCAAATAGTTTGATGGAGGCTTTCAACAAGATATTGGTCAAACTGCTCAAGAAGATCCTCACTAAAAATAAAAGAGAATGACATACCAAGCTAATAGTGGCACTATGGGCATATCAAACCACCTACAAGACGTCGACTAAAGCCACTCCTTATTAATTGGTATTTAGAACTGAAGTAGTTTTTCTGCTCGAAGTTGAGCTACCTTCACTTCGAGTAGTCATCCAATACGGTCTAGCTGAAGGCCAAAATACTCATATAAGAATGGAAGAACTTGACACGATTGATGAAGTTAGATTGCAAGCTCATCAAAATTTGGAAGTTTATCGAGCAAAGATGTACAGGGCTTTTGACCATACAGTGTGGCCTCGAACATTCCAAAAAGGGGAATTGGTTCTGGTGCTAAGAAGATCAATTATTCCTAATTGAAAATTCGGTGGCAAATTTGAGCTTAATTGGGAGGGACCTTTTGTCATTGAAAAAGTGTATCAATGAGGGGCATACCAACTCATTGACCTAAAGGGTGAAAAATTAATGTCACTAATTAATGGTCGATACTTGAAAAAGTACTATATATGAGGAATACATTCTCGAAGTATAATAGAAATCCCCCTGTAAGATAGGAGGAAATTTTTTTAGTATATCTATTTAGGTCGACATCATACTTCATGTTGAGATCCCTAAATAAATATACTCACTCGAGATGAAAAAAGCTCTTCCATAAAAATTCTACTATTACACAGGGGGTATTTTTAGATTTATATACATAGACGAAAGTAATGTTACATGTTAAAACCCTCTTAAGAGCATATCAATTCAAATATTGACGTATTTGTGTATTTTTCATCTTGAAAGTTCTTCTAAATGTACTTTAGAATCCCCTCTACAAAACAAGGATCATTTTTAGTTTATGTCAAGTTTATGTAAGTTGACATCATGTTATAAGATGGGATTCTCAAATATATTTTGATATAGGTTGGCATCGAGCTTTATGCTGAAATTCCTGAATATATCCATAATTATTATTGTTAAGTTGCAGGTTCCTATAGGAACAAGAAGAATTTATTTCTACCAAGGAAAGATAACCCTAAATGTCAAAAATTTATTTCCCAGATTTACCAAATTTTGGAGATCAAGTCAGAAGAACTCTTGATTTCAGAAGCATCAGTCAATTAAGTCAGAGAAATATCAACCTCTAGATCCTGAAGTCTAGGACACAGATGGGTTCTAAAGGTCGGACTCAACAAGCTCATAAATTGCAGAGTTGCTAATGCTCTCCTCACTCAACAAGCCGTAAGAAAAGGTAGAAAGAGTTTCCCGTTCGTCAGTCCGATTACCAAATCACCAACCCATCACAGCTTATGTCAAAAACTCAGTAGGTTCTAAAGATGAAACTCAACAAGCCTATAAATGGTCGAGTTGCTGACTCTCTCCTCACTCAATAAGTTATAAGAAAAGGCCACAGTGAAAGAGCCTATGCTCATCAGTCCAATGATGATAGCTATTCAATCTCAAACCAGATCCAACTTAGTGACTACAAGCCGCCAAAATCCAACAGATCTTTCTACTTGATCAATAGACCAAGATAATCTGAGTAAACTCTTAATTTAGAGCTACCTCAAGTTAATCTTTATATTACCTGTAGGGTGATATTTTAACTTATTTTCCAATGATCTCATCAAGCTCAAAGCACATATCAAAGCCAATCTCCTCATTAAGTCCATCAAAGCCGAAAGCACAAGATCGAGGAAATAATTCCATAGTTCATACAAAGCTGATGGTCGAATTAAAGAAATTGCATGGTTATTCAATCCATTAAATCACACATTGCTAGATTGATAACTCAACATTGATCCTATATAAGCCAGAAGGTTGGGTCATATGTATGTACCCTTCAACGAGTCTGTCAAAGCATCAAGCACAAGATTCATGGCGTACATACACTTCCTCAGCAGTCAATATGGACCAATCTGGTCAGTCATTCATCAAGTCCGTCAAGCTTAAAACTAGGACAGAAGGAATTTCAAATCCGACCAAGCACGAATAAACCAATTCCCCAGCGGAGTCCTTCCTCAAAATAAATAAACCAATTTCTCCAACAAACCCAATCAAGCATGAAGCTAGGATTGAAGGAAACTCGGGTTTACAAGGACATAAAAGAATAAGACTTTTTGCAAAAGCCATTGAAGTAGAGAGTATATGGTGTAAGAACTCTTATTTATCCGACAAGTCAATTCTGATAAATCAGTCAAGCCCGTCATTTAGCATGTCCTAAATAAGACATCATACTAATAACAATCATATCAAAGCTCCATAAGTTATTGTAATCGAAGCTGAAATGATCCAAGTTTTGTAGCCAACACACAAATTAAACCCAAAGCACAAAGCACACAAATCAAGCCCAAAGCATAAATCAAAGCTGATTTTCTCATCAAGCCCGCCAAAGCAAAAAGCATAAAAGTAACAAAGGAATGTTGATGTCCACTAATTTAACAAGATGATACATGACTGATAAAAAAAATGAAGAAGAAAAAGTACATCATGGGAGCCTAGAATGTTGCTCCTGAAGTTATGATGAATAAACTGCTAAAGACTGATGCTCACTCTCAGCCAATTGTAAAGCATCAGTAGCTCTAGTCAAGGCAGCCTTAGCATCTACCATAGCTCGGTGATGCATCTGGTAATGGTGATGCTCATGCTCTATAGTCTGAGCACTCCTGTCATGCTCAGCTTGTAGCTCTCTGATCCTGGCAGTCTGTCTGTCTAACTCAGAAGAAGTATCTATCGAACTCTGATGGTCATGCTGTAAAGCCTCAGCATTCTCCCCAAACTCATCATGTGCTAGGTCAGTTGCCTCCCTACAAAGCCTGACTTGCTCTTGAAGCTCTGCCACTAAACTGTCAGATTGGACAATATTGTGCGATCTCATGTGGTGGATCAAAAACTCTACATCTCTACAGAGAGTCTCCAAGTACCTAAAAACTTGCTCCTCCAAGCCAGTACAATCTAGAAGATCCAAAATAGTGTTCGCATATGATGTGAAACTGTCTACTAACTCTGGTGAATCCAAAGTAAGCCGAGAAACCACATCCCTCAAAAACACCAAGCGGAATCATGCCCTCACGTGGATGTATGGATATCAATGGTAGATCTCAGACTCATAACCTACATCAGGCACTGCAAAGAACAAATGAAAATAATCAGCATAAAGCAGAGCAGTAAATGTAAATAATTGCAACTAAAGAATAAAGAGAGGAAGATAGTAAAACATGATGATAACTGGTATCATGGTATAGTCCTCCTTCACCCGATAAGCCGCGAGCTATATGTTGGCTCAAGAAGCCACTAGCAAGATCTCACTCACCTAAGTCTCCCAAGACAATGGCAAGAGTCAGGCTCAGTAGAGAAAAGTGGCTCCACATAAGGAGTAGCAAAATTTGAAGTGGAAGTATCAAAGGCCAGCATGCGTGACAGCCTAACTCCAAAGTCCTCAATAATATCTCCAGTGCTACCTGACACTTGTAGCACCTCATCAGAAGTCATAAACTGCAGTGGAGGCGGACTCATGGAATAATCAACTAAAGCCCACGCTCACAGGTCGCTACCCTACGTCTGTCGGTGAAGAAATTTGTAGAAGGAACAAAATTCCTAGCTCTAACTCTACTATGAGGAGGGGTGTCCTTAGCTATGACCCGCTCATCAACTATTGTATCTATCATGAATCAAGTTAAAATATCAGATGCATTGAATATATTTTAATGATTCAACAAAGAAGATGGTAGAAGTATTGAAAAGAAGAAAAATAGTAATTATACCTCCCAGATATTGTCTTATGGTGATCGACGCCTTTGACCAGGAACTCCCAAAATCTCACCCTACACATATATCCTGGCACCACACTCTAAGAAAGGACCAAAGGATAGTCGTACCCAGGTGAGGTAGGTATAACTAACCCTTGTGTGACTCTGTGGAGGAGCTATCTAAAAGTAAGCATGAGTACCAAGCCTCAGTAAATATAGCCAAACAACTGAAGTAGTCAAGTACCGTGTCTCGAGGGGAATCATCATGATCTTCTTAATGTCTACTACACTAGGGATGAATGGCCTACCATCACGAGCAGTCGACTAGAAGAAACCAAACTATTGTACAACTCGGTTGGGCTGGTAGCCCTCTATAATAACTAACTATCTAAATCGATAACATAACCATCCTGGACGTATACTGAAAAAGTACTCAGATACTCTCAATGTCCAACATCCATGAAGCAATGAATATATGTCATTCTCATCAAGACTATTAATAAGATCAACCTCTATCAAGTCAGATAGTAAACCAAATATATCTGACTAGTGAACTAACAAAAATCGATCTTTGACCAAATGAGGAGCAAAGAAGAACATGTGAATCCGCTCCATCTCTAAAGTAGATGATGCTCGGTATAAATGCAAAACTGTAAGATATTCTCGCCCTCAAAAGAATGCAGGATACTTGAAATAAGTAAATGCACCATGTATGTGGAGGTGAACTCAAGTGTACAAGTACTGCCACGGCATAGTCACATCTCGTAACTCTAAAGAACCAGCCTCAGAAATCACCCCCAATATCCTATAAATCCTAGCTAACACTATGGGGGCTAGAGAAATCCACTCACCTCGAGAAATCCTAGTGGCTGCTAATAAACCACCTGGACGAACTTATCCCTCTATAATGGGAAGAATGAAAATGCAGAGCCATGTCATTATAAATCCAGCTAAGAAAAAATCCTCACTCAATCCCTATAGGACTGGAGAAGTCACTCCTACTAATAAAATAGGCTCCATGGTCTCCTTAGATAAGTAACTTCCATCAAACACACCCAACCGATAAGGGTCATGTAGTGCTACAGTCTCCTCAGATAGAGCATAATCCTATAAGAAGCTCTAAATCCATGTACTCACAGGTAGTGCAGCTCGTGATTGTCTAAAACATCATGATGTCATGAAAGTCTGGTGATAGTGGTTCAGAAGATCAATATAAACAAAAGGCATAGCTAGCCTACCTCGTCGATCACAATCATCTAAATCCTACTGCAAAATAACTTCTCATCAGGTGGAACGCAATCCTCGTAGTGGTAACCAAATATCGAGAGACCTGACACAACCTGTAAGTCCCAAAGGGTAACTGTCAACTCCTCTAGGCTGATCCAACAAGTGTTACTACTGACATCCCAAAACTTTGCTACTCCAGGAGCCCAAGAAGAAGGCATACCACCAAAATCAAATAAAAATATATACACTAGAAATATTATCAATAGATGAATCTTTCCAATATAAATAGAAGGTATAGCTAGCCTACCATGTCGATCACAATCATCTAAAGGCTGCCTGCAAAATAACTCCTTATTAGGTGGAACATACTCCTCGTAGCAGTAACCATATATTGAAAAACTTGACATTGTATCTTTATCTAACAAGTGTTATTACTATACCATAACTCCGCTACAATAAAAAGAGGCATACCTCCAAAATCAAAATACATATACCGCCTCATAAATATCCATAGGTGTCTCATGTAAACCTGTGGGAAGAATAGATGAATCTTAGCAAGCAGGTGAGTGAATGTAACCGATGGTCTAGAAGTCTGGGACTGCTTTCGCCAATGTCAGCATGATCACGATTTACGTATCCAGGGATTATGGTCCTCGCATTTCAGCTTAATGGTAGTCACTCAATCTATGGGATCTTTAGAAGTAACAAAACTTGAAGTATAGTTAGGAAGTATGGAAGAGCGTGCAAAGAAACCCTGGTAAAAGTCATATCCCCTCAACATATCGGTGTGTTGCATAATCTTATCCCTGATATCAACATCTCCACAAGGATCGTGTCTGTCAATCTCTGACCAAATAGCCTCCTTGTTAGGCTCAGCAGATGATAGATCATTAGGTCATCTCCAACTGAACATTCTTCTGTCAAGTGATAATAGAAATGACACATAAATATTCAAATGACAGCATAATAAAGCGTCAAATAAAAAAGAGGGAGTTATACTAAGAAGCAGTAAAAAGAAGTGGAATAAAAAAAGAAGGGAGAGAAGAAAACCAAAGGGTCAACCAATTTTTAACAAATGTATCTCATTCTATACGTGAATCACATTTGTTGGGGGACATTTGTTGACCTCCATATATATGTCGTAAGTCGAGTCAAGCTTATAAGTCGAATTCGATTGACTTTAGAAGTGACAATGCACAAATCGGGGATCAGAATACACTAGACGCCACCAAAAATAGTCAAAATGATCTTTGATCGATGAACAGACTTCACCATTGCATTCATAACATCAAAGTTGATTGGAATATAAATATTTCACAATCTAATGATCAACCAATCAAGCAATCAAGCTATCAATGTGTCGACATGCGTGTTAGAGTCAGGAAGCTACGATGATATCCGAACGATCTCCATTCATGAAATTGATCATGTTGTTAGCTTTAAAATGCTGAAAACTACCAAATGAGACTATCCACGCTCAATTCAGGCAAGTCTGTGCAAATGTCGAATGATCGGAAGTGACATCACATAAATCGAGGCTAAAATACACAAGATGTCGCCAAAAGCAACCCAAATGACCTCTGATCAATGAACAGACTTCACCATTGCATTTAAAATATTAAAACTAGTCAGAATATAATATTGCATAACTTGATGATCAACCGATCAAACGATCGAGTCGTCAACACGTCTACACGCATATCAAGATCAAGAGGCACTGACACAAACCTAAATGACCTTCGTTCATGAAATTGATTGTGCCATTAGTTTTAAAATATTAAAATCTATCAAGTAAGATTGTTCACACTCAATTCAAACAAATCTGTATGAAAATCGAGTGGCCGAAAGCCGCGACATACATTTTGAGCTAAAACTGACTCAATTTGACGCCGACTGGAACCTAATGGCCTCCAATTATGAAATGAACTGAGCCATTGTGTTCGAAATATTGGAATAAGTTAAGATTGATATAAATTTACTATGTAATTTTATCATCACAAAATTCATTTTTAAGTGCGATTAAGTACTTAAAGAAATTAAATAAACCTTAATCTTATCCTAAAACTCAAATCCCTAAATCCCACTGTGGTGAAAAATATTCATTTCTCTAAGTGTATACTTCCATCTTCAATCTATGTGGATAAAATGAAGATAGAAATATACTCTTTGCATTTGGACATCACGTAGATCTACAGATGTTCTTATTAGGGTGATCGGGTACGACATTGAGGAGAGGTGTACTATCTCGAATGATAGAAGGCACCATCCTATAATGAACCTAATCACCTGAATAAAGACTCCTAAGGACAATGGGTCTGCATATGTACCAGAGATTCTTTCCCTACTTTACATGGAAAAGTAAAGTAGGGCTTTTATTAAACCGGGTTTGTTAAGTTCCTTATGGAGACAAGCCCCCATAGTTAATTACATCTTAAGGAATGAGATTCCTTAGGAATACTCTCCATAAAGGTAAATGATCATTGTCTCTAAAGCTTTCATTAGGTAGGACTATCAATCGATCAGCTTATTTTTATCAAATCAAGTGGTATCGATCAATAGGAGGGAGTTCTTATTGAAACCAAATGAAAACAAGTAGGGGATGCTTAAGATTCTAGAAAGCCTAGTAAGCATCACAAACTACCCTATGGTTGGGCTTTACATTTTTAAAATTGAATTAATTTGTTTGAGTTGAATTTTTATTAGAAATGTAGGGCTTACAATTCCATGATACAATATCAAAGAAATACTTAAGAGGTGAGAATTTATGCTCGTAGCCTGCAAAGGGAAGTAGCAACCTCTAAACCTGAATCTAGGGAGCTTTAGCGAGGGCCAAAAGTATAACCTAAATCTAAGGCAAGAATGGGTATTTGGTTTACCTCACAAGAGATAATAAATCACCCGATTATTTGGACTTACACTCACCTAGGCATGGCTGCCAACTAACTCCTCCTATGATTTTAATTCATGTAGGCAAGTCATATGCTTTATGTAAGATAGCTAGTTTATTATTTATTTTTAGAAAGAGGCTAAGTCCTTAAACTCACTCCCTAAGAGATTAGATCATGTAAGGGCATGAAAAATGACCTAGATCTAATGCAAATCATATTACATTTTATTTTTATTTTTGTACAATCATTTGACTCAGGCTTATAGAATTCATATGCCTAATGCATGAGAAATAAGATTATGGGCCAAAATAAGTGAGAAGGGGAAGTCTATTTTCACCATGGCTCTCAAAGGTCAAACCAAGTTCTTTGACAAAGTAAAAAAGCCCTCCAATCAAGAGTGAAACAATATGCTTTTATGCATGATGTTAGTAAAGAAATACTCGTCCAGCTAAGGGGTTGCTAATTCTTTTATCTTGAATTTTAACTAAGGCTTTAACTGAGGTTATGAGTTATTTATTTTTAAATTTAAGTTGATTAATTTGGTAGAAGATTTATTTTTTTCTAAGAGCCTAATCATCATCTAGGCCATACATCAAGCAAGGAAGAAACTAAGAAAAGGATGTCATCTTAATGCACAAAGTAAACAAAACATCAAACAATTTATAAAGCTAACACAAAAAGAATAAAAGGCCATTTGTGGTTGGGCTCCACTGCACAAACTTGAAAATAATAAATTGGGAGCTGAGCTCTACCCTTATACAACCCATATAACAAATGAATTAATTACATTTAAGCAAGGAAATTCATGTTATGGGGGTCTTCATTCTTCATTTTTTCATTCTTCTTTTCTTTTTTTCTTCTTCTTTCTTTCTTCTTTTTGTTCCTTCTTTTAGATGGTTGGAATGTGGATGCTCCAAAGGCTTCACATGGTATATAAGATGAGATATTATGACCAATGCTCATCCTAACCCCCCATAATAATCATTTTAAAATCATAATTACAAAATTACATGAAAAGAAAAAGTAAATCAAACTAATACCTACAAAATAGAGATTAACTAAGCAAATCATATAAATCCCAAGCATGTATATTGGACTTAGCACCCCACACATGTGTAACCAAGTTCACCTAGCCTATTGGATAATGCTTAGGGGTACAAGCACCTGGATAATAAAAGTATTTATATTATTATTATAGTGCCCCTTAAGCACAATACTCTGCAAAAGATAATGATTATACTGAATTGTCCTACCATTCAGTCTACGCACATTCATCCTAACATCCAGACTAGAAATAATACATCACAAAATAAAAGCAAACATCAAGCCATGCACCATACTAACCTGAAGCTAAAATGGTTACTTTGCCTAATGTGTGTACTATTTAAGGTTTGTGTGGTATACTTAGCTAAGCTTTAAGGTTTAGATTTTCTAAGTATGAAATGTTCAACTTAGAGGGTGGTTCCATTTAAGTTGTTTAGTTGATTTGGGTTAATGTTATTTGATGATTTTTGTTTGGTTTAAATGAACCTACTTAATTACTAAAGGTTATAAGGAGAGGAAAAAGAGAAGAGAACTTCTATTTCCTTCCCTATCCTAAGTAATTTTTAAAGTAGATTCATGTTTGATTTTATTTAGTAAATGTTTTGTTATGTGTTTTAATTAATCCTAAGTTTAGATTTTTCCCTAAATAAAACTATTCAAAAATAAAGGTATTTTAAGATTAAGTAAAGAGAATTAACACAAAATACACATCACTTCATTTCTTTCCCAACATGTATAACATGCATATGAATGAATCCTAAGCATATATATACATACAAATGGAGATGTTTAGCACACTTTATGATGAATACTAAGAAATGTTACTTGAGAAAATTGGAATGTCTTATGATGCATGATTTTCATTAAGTAGAAAAGGGGTTGTTCTTTATCCTTTATTCATATGCACATGTGTATGTATGAAAGACATAAGTGAGTACGGTGTCATTGTTAGCACCAGGGGTGTAAGGTACAAGAACTAATTAGGGTTACTTAAAGCCTTGCAACCCCGGGATTATCCAGACTAATATACCACTTTCCTTAAATACATATGCATGTACAAAAGAAATAAATGGAAAAAGGAAAATGCAAAGTTTATGTTTATTTAATTTTTGGTTTGTTTATGTAATTTATGTGTGTAAATGTAAAGATCCTTCTTAAGTTATAACATGGAAGAGGATAAGAGTAGATTGTAAACAAGTGTTATATTCTTTTAAAAGAACTATACACTTTGCAAATCTTATTCAAATCCATGTTAAGAGGAAAGAAAAGAAGCAAACATAAGACACATTTTTATATTCACATGCAAGTTTATAAATAAAGTATAAGTAGCATACCTTTCAATTTTGATACTTGATTCATAAGTTTTGAAAATAATTTTGAATTTAATAGTGATAATAACCATTCATATTTTACTTTAGTCAATACATGTAATTTGACATAAAGAAAACATTTCATTTTTAATTTGATTTTTAAAAGGAATGAATGCATAGTTTTCCTATGACGTACACATTTAGTATGCTAGGAAATAAATAAGTGATGAAAGTAATGTAAATACATTCACCTTAATTAATTCCAAAAGACAATCTTATGAAATAGGAAAGTTCAAAGTGAATCAAAGTTTGTTTAATGTGATTTTTGTTTTTAATTTGCTTTGTATTTGATTTAGGAAATGTGAAAGAATGTTTGCTGGTCCTAACCCATTTCCCCCATGTGTGAGTTAATTTAGTTTATTCTTAGGATCATTAGGTGATTTTTATATTTTTTTTAGGTTAAGGTATGAATTAAGTGTGTTAATTACCCCTTACCTACACCACCATAGCATACTTAATCAAATAATTATGAGCCAATGATATGACATAAAACCACACAAGAAATTTAAATTGGAAATGCACTTAGGAAAGAAAAGTAACTAATGCAATTGGCTCACAATTAATGATTAATTAAGCTAAAGGGTTTAATTTAAGTACTTTCATAACCCATCTCACACATGTAAGTTGGATTTTGATTTTCTCAATGTACTTAGGTTATTGAACACCTAAGCACCTACCCAAGATGAATTAGTTAAGTTCTGGAAGGTTTTAGAATTTTATCAAATTAATTAGGTAGGTAAATAGTGGATTAATCCTTGATTGAATTTAGATTAAGGAAGAAAGAGGCTATTTAAGAAATAGCTTGAGAAAAATATCCCAAAATTATTCCATAAACCTCCCATTCACTTAAACAAACCTTAATTAACTCAATCAATGGATTAAACCACTGATTACATACTTAATTAAGCTTAATTATATTAGGAGAGTAATTAGAAATGAATCTAATAATTACCCTAATTAAACCATTAATAATCCCAAGAAAATTAGGGGAGGCAGAAGTCATCCCACTAAATACATATGAGAAGTTTGAGATTAATTAATGGAATTATCAGAGGGCAATTAGCCTAATTATATTTCCAATAAAACTCAAATTCAGAAAATAATACTGTTCAAAATCAATAAAAATTAATTTTATAATATTCTATATTCAATTATCTTTCATATTCAATTTATTTCATATATTTCTTTTATTTTTTTACACTTAGATATCAATATTTGAAGTTTTCATGATTAATTAGGTAATTTAATCCTCTAATTATATAATTAATCATGTTGGTGCCACATGGAGGCTGACGTGGTGCGCGCTTTCCATGTCTATTTAAGTAGTCACATCGTAGAGCCGCATCAGTAGCAGTGCTACGTGCTTTCTCCCTGTTCATCTGATCAAGGATCGAACAGCTGAGATCAAGCTCGCAATTCTTAAGGGTTAATCCTTGGATCCTACATGTTTTAATCATGGATGTCCATCCAAAATGCGTAGATGGATGGCTCATGACTCATCTCTGGTCTTCCCTGTGAGAGATGGACACCATCCATCTTCTAGGGGAAGATCCAAGCTCGATTGAGCTCGGATTTAATCCAAATTCAACCCACACCATCACCATGCAAGGGAGATCACATCCAATGGCTAGTTTCTAATGAGATGAACCTTCGCTTCATAAAGGACCACACTATGCCTAAATTAAGCTTGGTTTAATGGCATACCTTGCCAGAGACTATCACCGGTGCTCGATTCCCTTGAAGTATCTTCGTCTAGTGGAGACAAAGCCTTATTAAAGGTTAGAGGTGTTGAAATTGGATGGATCTTCCTATGGACCAACTTCACCTTCACTTGAGCTCAGACTTGGTCAAGAGTAGTCGTCCCTTGCCTTTGGAGCTTATGTGAAGGCTTGGGTGAGTTCAATCGAGCTCCCTAATGAAGCTTACAAAGTAAATTAGCTTGGTATTGAGTATGGAGTGAGATTGAATTTGGCTTGAGCTCCCCTAATTTCAGTTTGAGAAAATCTAAAAATGGAGAAGTTCAATTTGATTGAGAGAGCTTAGGGAGGCTTGGAAAAGGTTTCTCTGGCTTCCCTTTGCTCAATCAAATTGGAGACTAATGAATTCAAATGGAATTAGGGGGAGTATATCTCCCCCTAGAGTAATCAGATGGTCGAGAAGGATCTTGCTATTTTGATCCAATTGACCTCATTCCATGGGTTTGTTAGGCTATTAGGAGTGTCCTTACATTGGTCGAGAGGAGTGGAGTGGTGAATCTCCCATGTGCTTAATTCAAGTGGAGGAGGGATTCTATGTGCTCATGTTCAAGCAAGTGATCGGTTGTAGCCTTAAGTTGGGTTGGGCTGACCCAAACCCATTGGGCTAGGTGCACCACACTAACTAGTATTCACTTGGTCCACTAAGAGGGTGCTAAGTGGTCATGAAGAGGATTTGACCAAATTCTAAGTGAATTTGGCCAAAATTTACTTTATGGCCTAGGAGTAAAATGATCATTTGGCTTGGGTTTCAATTTGAATATGTTTGGCATGATTGAAAAATGGGTTGGGCCAAGTTTCAAAGGATTTGGAGTTGGTTTGATATGATTTGGCTCATGTTAGCCCATTTAGGTCAAAATGAGTCAACTTGGGTCAAGTTGACCAATTGGTCAAATTGGGTCAAACCAAGGGTTGGGTCAAGTTTATATGATCATTTGAAATGTATTGGTGGCTTTGGTTAGATTCAATTTGGTTTATATTTAGTTTTGGTTCAATTGAGTTCATTTAGGTCAAATGGGTCAAGTTGACCAATTTGACCTATTTGGGTTAGGTCATGGGTTGGCTTAGATTTCATTGGTCACATGAAATGGATTGGTATCTTTGTTTCCAATAAATTTTGATTTAATTTGATTTTTGGCTAAATATGACCTTTTAGGCCAAGTTGGGTTCATGGTCAATTATGCTAGGTTGGGTCTAATTGGCCAATTGAGACTTTGGTCAAGTTCAACAAGTGATTTGGAATGAACTTGGCCCATTGGTTTCAATCAATTTGGCTTAGATCAAGTTTTAACACATTTTGAATTTTTAGGTCAAGTGGCCAATTGGGCTAGGTTAGGCTAAAATGTTGACTTGGTCAAGTTCAAACATTGATCATAAATTGGTCTTGATCAATGGTTTCAATCAATTTGACCTATGATGGGTTTTGGCTATGTTGGGTTTCATTTTGGCTAAGTATTGAATTGGTCAACCCTTAGGTTTGACTTAGTTTGACCCAATTTGAGTGATTGATCATCTCATGATGATTATTGATCATGATGAGAGGCTTAGATGGGCTTAGTTCAATCCTCTTTGGTTAGGATTAGAATTTAGCTCATAAGGATACTTTATATCAGTTTGGGTCAAGTGAGCCTAAGTAGGTCAAATGACATGGTTAAAGCTTGATTGGAGTTTGATTGAACTCACATATGGACTTATGGTTGAAATATAAATCCATTTGCAAGTGGTTTGAAGTCAAATGAGTTTTGATTCATTTGATAATTTTAAGTTCAAAGGGTGAACATGAATTTGACTTAGGTTTGATTTTTTGTATTGAGTTTTGGTTTGATGATTGAAGTTTGTGTTTATATTTGGATTCATGATTGTAGGATTGATTGAATCATGAATAAAAATCAAGAGTTTTGCTTGATTTAAAATTGATTTGGCTAAGTTCAAGAATTTGACTTGAAAGGCTTAGGTTGAATTTTGGTTGAATTTGGACTTGAGTTTTGAATTTATTTTTGGTTATTTGATTTATATTTCATTTTTATTTGTGAATATAAATGAGAATATAAATGAGTTATGAGAAAATTTCTTGAATTTGAGCAGTTTGAACTTGATTTGAGCCAAGTCCGTAAGAGGGAATCAAAGGACTTAGGAAAGATTTTTGTGAATTTGGAATTTCAATCATTGGTTTCAATCATTTGGAATTTCAATCATGGGTTTCAATCATGGATTTCAATATTTTGGAATTGATTTGAGTTTGGAGAAAATCAATTAAGTTGAAATTGATTTAAGCTTTGATGTTAATTTGATTTGGAATTTGACTTAAAGGAAGGAAGTGAGGAATGTGGTTCAAGCTATAGGGTAGGCAAATTTTCCTAACACCCCTAAGGCATGACCTATTCCTATGGCTAACTCTTCTAAGTCTCTAGGGCTAGGTTGAGTGTCCACCTAATCACTAGATGTGTCTTAACACTAAGGATCTCTTAAAGCCTAAGAGAAGTCTTATGTTTAAGATGGAGGGGTTGAGAGCTCATTCTAAAAATGAGATCAACACCCACTCAAATAAACCTTTCGCTGGCCATATTCTTCCTCATGACCCGATCGACCCTAACACATCACTCGGATCCCTCTTCACATGATCAAACCGCACGAGCTCCTCCTCCCTTCACATGCAGTTTCTTCTTGACGAAGCTTCCCTCCTTCACGCCAACTCCCATGCTTTGTGCTTCCACCTTCTCCACGTAGGAACCGTTCCCTCAACTACTCCCGCTCATGATCTCTCCTTCTTCTCTTAAAATCGAATGGCAAGAAGGGTTTGACTTCTTCCACTTCTTCCCTCCAAACCCGAAAAAACACTCTCCCCACTTCCTCCTCTCTTCAAACCGCAACTGATAAGTTTCTCCTTTTGTCTCCTTCTTTCTTCTCCATTCTGAAATTACTTTCTCCATTTTTCTCTCATTTTTCACAAAACTGAAATTTCCATCTTTATCTTTTCTCATCACTCTCCCTCTCTTCTTTGTTTTCGATTAAGTCAAAGTCGGAACATTGCTATCCTTCCTTCTCCCTTTCTTTTTCATTTTCCGATATCGAGCCACAAAACCCAATTAATTTTAGCAAACTGAAAATCTAAAATCAGATTTCAGTAAATGCAAGATTTGAAACTTTAATTCCTCTTGTATCAATAATAGGCCGAACTTCCTATAAGGATGTACAAGTTGGTTATTGTGGCTAATTGTAGACGTGTAGGAATGTGAATGTGAATGTGGAAATATATATGCATATGTGCTTGTGTTTTCTTTGCGTTCAAGACCCATAATGCCATATAGAGCGTGGCAGATGCATATGTTGTGGTGTATAAGATGCACTCGCTATGCTCAATAGGGCGTACCAAGCAAGCCAAAAAAATTTGTTAGATGTCGCTCCCCTAGCCGAAATGCTACCGAAATTTCGACTGAAATTCGAGACTTAGACAAATTCAAACGAAAATCATCGAAGCTTAAATTAAGTAAGAAAATACACAGTAAACATGAAGATGAACATTAAATCAAAGAGAAATAAATGGAGAATACTTAAAGGGAAACAAAAAAAAGAAATATAATAATGAAGTAAAATACTTACTTTAAGTGTAAGCAAATGCCCTTCCTTTCTTCAAAATCTTTAAGGGCTATAAAGTATTTTTAAAGCAAATGACATGAAAGTCAAGACCCCTGTTAGCCTTATTTATAGGAAAGGAAAGCCATCTTTGTGGGACCCACTTATAATTAAACTAATAATTAAGTACAATGACGGGTCCACATATGTAAAATATATCACAACAACCTTGTTCCACGTTTATTATCAAATCAAATGCAAGTGAAACTTAAGGAGGTTAATACCAAGCTCATAAGGGATTTACAATAAACTTAAAGTCTAATTTTCAAATAAGCATGGAGCTTGATGTAGAGTTAAGGATGAATCCAGATTGGGTTTAATAGCTCTTATATGAATATGTATTGATTACGATGCTAGCCAATAAACATAAACATGATTAAAGCAATAGACACTGAAGTTATTATAACTTATTCCAAGTGAATTAAAAGTGATTTAAATTGAACACAATCGAGGTTGGAAAATGATGATGAAACTTGATAATTCATTTATATTATGTAGCAAACTATAAGGGTTAATAGTTAATTAGTTAAGAAGAACTAATTGAATCTTGTGGCTTATGTTCTATCATGTGTGAAAAATGATTGAAATAGGACAAGCCAAGTGCAGATATAACTTTAAATTCATGTTATACTTATAAGGAGGTTACATGAAGCTAGAAGGTTAATTTTCAAATGAGATAGAGCTCAATTCAAACCCCTAAAGTGAGATTCATAAGGAACAAGTCTTCTTATGTAATCCATATATTGAAATGTCTAATTTAAAATGGATTTCTAAAGAAGGCTTCCATTGAACATAAAATTGGCACATATGAAATTTGTTGAGTACTATCTTCAAGTTGAGGTGAAAATCAAATGAATTTCAAAAGAGATTTTATTAAAAATGGGAAACCTGTTGGAAAGACTATAAGCCAAATGATATTTGAGAATTAAAAAAATCTAGTAAGTAAGATAATTGTGAGCAACATTTTAAATTATAATCTAAATAAAAACGTCATCGAATTCGTGACACTTTGTATAAACGAACAAAAGACATTAATTAAGGCATTCTTAAATACACCCGCATGGGCCCCGACACTATGTTGAATGTTTAGATTCAAGTTTCTAAGGATGCTGAGTGGGTTGCTTCCCGGTTTAGTCTTAGGACTGGGTTCGAGTTAACCAAACCTAAAAATCTATTATAAAATTTTCAACTTAGTAAAATATCTGAGAAGCTAATTCTGTCATGTGATAGTAGATCTGATCTTCTATTATGAGCTAAATAGAGTTAACATGATCTAAAATTTTCAAATATATTTGATTAATCATGTAACTACCCCGATGATGGCTGTGTTGAATGGTGATTTCAACCGGAGGGAATACTTCCATCAAAATTTGATTCTAATTTTAAATCAAATTAACTCAAATTAAGCATCAATCTAAAAAACTGCTTAAATGAACTTCTATCATTAAAATCTTAAAGCTAAAACTCAATCCACCTTCTGCAATAGTTTATCGAATGTGACAAATTAAGAAAACTCTAGCTCACAAAGGAGCTAATGTCAAATAAAGTGTTATGCTATGTTCACTCTTAATCAATCTCACGCCAGTAAGGATGTGGCACGTGTCCTCCCAGCTGCGTTGCAAGTAGGCTCACATATGATGCGATTACTAGTCCTCAGTCAGTGATTTGGCCGAGGCTCCATTATATTACGATCCGGCCGTAGCATATGCTCCTGGCTCTTTGAGTTGTAAATCATAGGATATACTTGATAGGGCAAACAACTCTCTATCAGTTAAGGTAGACTTAAGCATGTTTCGCAAATGCCACCCAATTCTTGATAAGGATCCTTCTATCAGGTTGGATCAATTACCTCCTCTGACTAAGTAGACTAGGGATCATGACAGACCGAGATGACGAAACCATGAGATCTAGATCGGGCATGTCATCATTCCCCCAACCATCTGTTTTAAGCTGAAATGATGAATTTCATAATCTTAAATTCTAAAACTTCATATGTTGTTATGAAACGCTATGCATTAAGCGACCTAACGGCTATCCTTAATCGAAAGTTTTTTCTCACTTATTGAGAGAGGTAATTAACTATAGGGGCTTGCGCCTATAGGAAACGTGGAACCAGATCTAAAGTCCTCACTAAATGAGGGTGAAATCTCTAAGTAGTGTCTTATCTACTATTCTATCTGCCTTCTGAAAATTACACCGACATAATACTTAAATCACACTCTCTTTATTTATCGAGAGGTCGGTGGTGAATTTTCGAAGCCCGCATGGACGATTTTGGCCACCAACATAAGTTGGAATAAACTTATCATCAACTCTTAGTTCGCCTCCGTGGAATAAGATCAACGAAACCAACTCTCTACTAATTGTTGACAAGATAAGTCAAGACAAAATAAATATCTAATAAACAACCAATCACATTAAGATTACGTAGATTTGGAAATAGCTTGCTCCAGTGACTTTTAATTTAGTACAGGAAGCGAAAGACTTAACTTAGCAAAATTTATCATCTAATTAGATTTTAAATTAAATACAGATAAGATATTACACTAGTCCTTTAAACTCATTTGCCAACAGAAATAATTGAATTGCTATTTAAGCATGTGATATCATTTGTGCTAGATTACACAAGGCAACTGATATTTAATTCTAACGATGTGTAAGCTCCATCAGTGGTAATCCAACCCTAATTCAGCTAATCTAACGATGAGTAAGCATACACAAACGTAATTTAGTTACTAAATGAAATCCAACCCTAATTCTACCAATCAGGATAACTTAAACAACTACACATGCAAAAAAATAGAGATTTATTGTGCATGTAAGAAGATCGGCGTCAATGTGCGATGCAAACAATGGAGGGAGCCACCGGAAACTTCGCTAAAAGGTACGGAGCCACCGGAAGCCGCTATTCGGCTTCCACAGGCTGTCGGACGAAGGAGAAGGTTGTCGGACGCGGGGGATGCCATTGTCGACCAAGGAAAATGCAATCAGATGCTTGAGGAACCGCTCTCCGCTAATGGTCGCGATCGAGTGTGAAGCGGCTATCGAGTGTGGGGAGCCTTGTGTCGGTTGTCGAGCTTGCGTTGTCGATCGAGCAGACGTGGGATCGCATCTTGTGAGACGGACACTAGTCACTCGTGGGTCACGGTCGGGTAACGAGAATAGAGATTGGGAAATGAAAATGGGGTATTCATTTTATTTAACCTAGAGTAGTTGCTTTAACACTATCTAAATTTAATTTTTTAAAAAATATACTTAATTTGTTAATTAAGTTTTAATCTATACCTAATTTTAAAATTTTGTTTTATTTCTTTCCAAATGGACTCTTATTTTAGGTGCATAAACTCATACTGAATTCAAATATTAAAGATAGCATAACAAAACTAAAAATCATTCAGAATATAGTTTGTGCATTCTTGATCACATTATTATTAATTAATTAATTATACATGATACAAATAGCTCGATCAAACATTGCTAATAACTAATTAACTACGGACTGATGATCATCCCCTCCCTCGCCTTTTGAACTTCAACACCCTTAACTCGCAACGGCTTATAAGTATAACAATTCGCACACACGACGTAATAACCCAAATTCAGGACCTGCAAACCCGTTATGATCCAATACAAAAACTCCAATCTCCCCTCGTTCAAATCATCCGCCAGCCAATTAGTATGCCTGTGCACTGCCCCCACCAACAACGTACTCACGTAGCTCCCGACCGATATCGACAGCCAGAACAGTCCCGCCGCCGTACTCCTCATGCTTTCCGGCGCCTGATCGTAGAAGAACTCCAAATGCCCTATTGATGTGAACGCCTCCGCCGCCCCAAACAACCCGTACTGCGGCACCAGCCAGAATACTGACATAGGATCGGCTGAGTTCCGGCGCCGGCGAAGTTCGACGAAGCCGGCGGTGAGAGTGGCCATCGCGGAGAGAGCGAAGCCGATGCCCATGCGGAGGAGGAATGAGATGCCGCGATCGAGGCCGGTGAAGCGGCGGGAGAAGGGGACGAGGAGGCGGTCGTAGAGGGAGATGGTGAGGAGCATGGAGAGCATGGTGAAGACGGTCATGGAGCCAGGGGGGATCTGGAAAGTGGAGGAAGGGGAGATGCGGCGGTTCATTGTGCGGGCTTGTTGGAGGGAGAAGGTGTTTTGTTGGGCGGCGGCGGTGATGACGAGGATTCCGGCAGCCCAGATTGGAGCCATGCGGATCAGGGATTTAAGTTCTTCGACTCGGTGGACTGTGCTGAGATGCCAGAGGTTGGGAAGGTTGGTGTTGCCGGAGGAGGAGGGTTTCATGGCCAGCTTGTCATGTTCGGTGAGGATGGCGGCCTTGTCCAGGAATCTGAACATGGTTCATATTCATGCAAATCATCGAGCTTGTTAGCGGTGGAAGAAAATATGCTGTAAAAAATTTATTAGTATGAAATAAATTAGTATTTTTGAGTATCTATATATATATATATATATATATATATATATATATATATATATATGCAGATTCTATAGTGAATTATAATTGATTTTATTTTGGGATACTAAAATCTATCACTGCTTTAGTTAGTGAGGATTAGTAATTCATTAAGCTCGAAATCTTCAATGAGAAATTATGATTTTTTTTTTTTTTTTTGGGAAATATCCAGAGTGAAGTTGCATTTCTTGAAGAATGAATAGCGAAAGAATTTGCACATTCCTTGTTTTAAAAAAAAAAATTATTTCTTCAAGATATTAAACTTAACTAATACACCTTCATTTAAAAAAAGGAATGCTGTTTATTTTGCGTCAAAATTATTACATGAAAAAAAAAAATTCTAAGGCTGGACTCAAATGAAATAATATGCTATGTACTTAATGATTATATAATTCATCCTTCTTTATAATTGTGAAAGATGGGACAATGGGACTACAATATACAAAATATCTATCATGAACTTATCCTCTATAAGTGTAGTGGAATCAAGTGAAATATGATGACACTGGTGTTAGTTGACGTTCATCAAAGATGATGAGTGCAATAAGAATAATTAATGTCAGACGATGGGGAATGATGATGATTAAAAAATATCAATGTAGTTTTGTAGAACTTTATGAAAGTTGGGAGATATCACTGTGACTGATGAAAAAAAGTTGGGAGATGTCACAATGATTGTTGATGAAGATCGTCGACATCGATTAATAAGTAAAACTCAAAAAAATTTTAAAGCCCTTTCTAATTTTATACCCTTTCATCTATAAAATGAGGTCTATTCATATTTTGGAGAGGCATTTTAAATGTTTTTAGCCAAATTCCCAATACCTTATTCGAGGATCTGCATTAAATTACCTTGTTTACATAAACATCCAAGTATTTAAGTGCAATAATAACATTAAAATTGAGTGAGCCGGAGTGTGGGCTCCGAAAATTCGCCACCGACCTCTCGACATATGAAGAGAGTGTGAATTTGAGTGTCAGGGTATAATTTTCAGAAGACAGATGGAATAGTAGATAAGACACTACTCAGAAATTTCATACTCATTTTGCGAGGACTTTGATCTGGTTCCAGCTTTTCCTATAGGCGCAAGCCCCTATAGTTAATTACCCCTCCCAATTCTGAGAGAGAACTTTCGATTAAGGCTAATCGTTAGATCGCTTAATACATAGCGTATAGTAGCAGCATGTGGAGTTCTAGAATTTAGAATTTATGAAATTCATCATTTTAACTTAAAGCGGATGGTTGGGAATGATAACATGCCCGATCTAAATCTCATGGTTTGTCATCCCGGGTTGTCGTTGTCTCTAGTTTACTTAATCAAAGGAGATAGTCGACCCAACCTGATCGAATGATCATTATCAGCAACACATGGGTTACGTCATCCAAGAAATCCTTGTAGACCTCGGATGGTGTTATCTAAGGAGACAGGCTTAAGTCTACCTTAGCTGGCAGAGAGTTTTTTGTCCTATCAAGTATATCCTATTGATATGACACTGAAAATTCTACTAGTTGAAGCACGAATCTTGGTGTTAAAAGTAAACTAATCCAAAGTTGAAACTGGTAGAGATCAAGCACTTAAAATGTCATTGGAAACTTTGGGATATCAGTTAAATCCCTAAATAATCCTAAAACACGAAGTGTTTATAGACAAATCGGCGTCTCGACAGGATCTAACAAAGATCTCACAATTACTTTGAGCATTCAAATACTTAAAATACATCAAATGATCAAAGGAATCATTTTGAGCCGTCCGATGAAGTGGAGTGGTTCGGATTTTGCATGTATTTACAGAGACGCCACTCCTCCAATCTATAAATAGCCCCTCATTCCTCATATGAGGGGACCCCCAAGAGAGAGGAGAGAGCAAGATCCTCCAAGCATTGGCAACACTCGGCTCGTCAACCACCACCGCCGACGCCATTGATCTCGTCGTCGTCAATCTCACGTCGATCTCCATCTGATGACGCCGTCGTCAGTCGATGTCCCTCGATGTTCACCATCATCTACTACCACTAAAAACTGTTACCACCTGAACGTGACTACATAGTAGTTGTTCCCTTCTCATATACAATCCTGTAATCCCGTTATCGGGAAGATTTTGTACTCTGAAACAGATACATAGTGGAAGATTTTTACTGGGCTAGGCCCCGTGATTTTTTCCCTCTTTTCGAGGTTTTTCACATAAAATTCTGGAGTTTTCTTGTTCACTCTTTAAATACATGTGTGTGTGCTGAATTTCACAACAAAGCTAAGGCATAAACTTTCACTCTACCGCAATTGGTTTTCTAGCACGCAACGGTTTGGCGCCGTCTGTGTGAAAAGAACCATTCAATCACAATTTCTATGAACACCCTCATTATGGCCAATAGGCGCAACACTCGTAACAACGGAGCCTCCCGCTCCAACTCCCGTCACTCTCGAAACCAATCTTTGAACCAAGGATATCAAGCTTCTGCCTCACTCCCCCCTGATAGGCGTGACCCTGTCGATGAAGGCACGATAAGAATCTCTTTAGAAGATCGTGTCCGCTGAATGGAAGAGTCTCAAAATGAGATGATCCACTTTGAGAACATACCCATTCTGCGGCAAACACATCTCCCCAAGATCGATCGTTGGTGGGAGGTCAAAATGGTAATCTCCTTGACGAAGTTTCTCCGTAGAGGCGGTGATCTCTCCTCGACACGCTAGTTCTACTCATTCATAACGTCGATCAACGCTTAATCCAATTATTCTTTGGTAGCTTGACACATTCTCGTCCTATTGACCACTCGTCATGTTATACGTGCAGAATTACGACACTTAATGCAAGACAAATTTCACCTTCAAGACAAAAATCATCTTCCCCCTCACCGCGGCTATGAGGAATCCTCACCTTTAGCTAAAGCTATTCTTCAACATCCTATTCCCGAGGGTTCAAGCTTCCGAGCATTGATTCCTTTGATGGGGCGACTGACCCACACGAACACATCGACCATTACAGGACTATCATGCATATCCAATGAGCTCCAAACACACTACTTTGTCAGGTCTTTCCCGTTACCCTCAAGGGGCAAGCTCGCACTTGGTTCTACTCCCTTCCAAGGGGATCCATCCGTACCTTTGATGAACTCGCCAAGATTTTTGTGGAACAGTTCATTACAAATAAGAGGATCATTAAAGATTCCTCCCATCTCACTGGCATTCATTAGAATGAGGGTGAATCACTTAAGGAATACTTCTAGAGGTTCTCCTTAGAAGCTCGCCAAATACCTAGAGTAGACCCTGAACTATTAAGAGGAGTTTTCTTGGACTCATGGCCTTTTACCGTCTAATATGAGACGATCGACTTATATGCCAACTTAGTTCATCATGTGGAAGCACAAATCTCTGCGATGAGGCTATTAATGCCCATAACAATTTGAACAATCTAGAAAACGTAAAGCCCAGGGAATGCGAGGTCCCTCAAAAGAAGCAATAAGGCAATTGATCTCCCTCCACATATCAATGACGTGAACCACCAAAGAAAGGAATACACTAAACACATCTCGTGTCAACCTCCTGATGGCTATTCGAGATGAAGAAAACATCAAGTAGCCGCATCCACTGAAACTAAATTCAGAAAATCAGGAGCAATATTGTCACTTCCATCGAAGTCATGGACATACTACTGAGGCATGCAAACAACTCAAAGAAGAAATCGAGAGGCTCATTAAACAAGGATATATACATTGATTTGTGAAGAATCAATCGAATCAAACAAACATACCTCCAACTGGGGGGCAACTAGGACAGTCATCACAAAAGTAATAAAATAATCATCAAACAATTGGAGAAATTGAAACAATCGCAGGAGGACCAATACTATCTAATCAAGTTCTCATTACCACCTCTAAAGAGCGAGTTAAAGAAGTCTCAGATTGATCATTCCATCACTTTTAATGACTGACTTAGAAGGAGTCAATGTTCCTCATCAAGATCCACTTGTCATCGGTAGCAGGGATTGGACCGCTATAATGTTAAAGAGAATTTTGATTGACAATGGGAGTTCTGTTGATGTCTTATTTTACTCCACATTTCTTAGCATGGGTCTGGCTAAGGAAAAGCTCCAACCCGCTGTAGGACCATTATACGGGTTTGATAATCACCCTGTGCAAGTAGAGGGGACAATCACCCTTCCTGTTATCCTTGGTAAATTTCTCGACAAGTGACTCATTTAATCAAATTCATGGTGGTCAAGTCACATAACGCTATCTTTGGAAGGCCCTCCAATCAATTTTCGTATAGTCTCATCTCAAGATGAAATTTCCAACCCCGGAGTTAGTGTGGAAAATCAACAAATAAAATGCTACATCAGATAAGCTCATCCACGCCTTTCTGTGACCTTCAGCATCAAAGATTTTAATTTTTGAGATGGAGTACCCCGACTTCTCTGTCGGTTTTTATCGATGACCAACCATTACGAGCGTGCAAGTTGGATCTCTGCTCTCGGAACAAAGGGAAAAATACATGACTTCTTGCAATCAAGACATCTTCGCTTGGAGTCGGACGGACATCGGTCGATGTGATCATGCACTCCTCAAGATTGATCGACATTCAAACTATCATCCGTAAGAAGCGATGTTTTCTCCGATCTTCTATTTAGAAGTTAATAAGCTGGCGGGATTCATATGAGGAATTACTTACCATGGCTACCAAATGTTGCCATGGTTAAGAAAACAAACGAAACATGGAGAATGTGTATTGATTACACTGACCTCAACAAAGCTTGACCGAAAGATAGTTTTCCTCTTCCCCGAATTGATCAATTGGTTGATGCTACGCCCGACATCAAATGCTCGCTTTTGGATGCTTACTCGTTACAATCAAATAAAATGGACCCAACATATGAAGAAGCTACTGATTTCAAACATATAAAGGTTTATCGTTACCAAGTTATGTCATTTGGGTTAAAAAATCGGTGCTATCAACGCCTTATGAATAAGGTTTTAAAGACCTATTAGACCACACAATGGAGGTATATGTGGATGACATGTTAGTAAAAAGCTTGGAAGAATCACAGCATATTTATGAATTAGAAATATGCTTTAACCTTCTTCAACGTTATAACATGCGACTTAACCTGACCAAGTGTGCTTTTGGGGTTACATCGAGAAAATTTCTTGGATTTATGGTAACCCACCGTGGGATAGAGGCCAACCCAAGAAAATCAAAGCTCTCAAAAATATGACTCCTCTGAAGAATATCAAGGAAGTTCAAAATTTGAATGGACGAATTGTTTGTTATCCTTCTAGTCCGCTTGGGATAAATACTTGTCATTCTTTAAAATATTAAAGGGAGCTAAAATAATAATTTCCAATTGACCGATGAATGTCACCGCTGAGCAACTAAGGGAGTATTTAGCATCTCCACCCCTACTATCCAAGCCTATTCAAGGAGAGATGTTATACTTATATCTCGCAGTCTCTTCCCATGAGATAAGCTCAGTTTTAGTGCGAGAAGAAAATGGGACACAACGACCAATTTATTATGTCAGCAAAATTCTTCCTAACATAGAAAGTCGTTATCCACTTGCAGATAAGGTGGCTCTGGCTTTAGTTTTCTCAACGCAAAAATTGTGTCCATACTTTCAAACTCACACTATCGATGTTTACACTCATTTACCATTAAAATCCTACGAGAAACCGTATCCGGGAGGTTAATCAAATGGTATATAGAATTGGAGAGTTTGATATAAATTTTCTACCACGCTACTATAAATTGTCAGTACCATGAGACTTTATAGTGGAATGCGCCTAACTCGGAGGAGCTATCTGCTACATGTCTTCGTCTCCTCAATGGACCATCTATGTTGATGGAGCTTGAAATCAGTGCTAGTCAAAATCTTACTTATTTCCCCGATAATACCTGAGTATGGACTTGCCTAAAATTCTTGCAACTAATAATATGGTTGAATATAAGGCTCTCATCAGGGTTGAGACTAGCCATTATGATCAAGACTTAGTGATCCACGACTCTCGTTGTCAGCCTCCCAAGTTGAGGAAACTTTAATACTCATAATCCTCGGTGGCCATACCTCCACTTGGTAAAGTCTCTTCTAGCTCATTTCAAGACACATCAAATCATTCACATACTACGAGAGAAGAATACTCGAGCTAACGCTCTCGCTAAGCTTGTTACATCTGCTACTAGGGATCTATTTAAGAGAAGACATGTTGAAGAAATATATTTTCCTAGTATCCAAGGGTCATGGGTAATTCAAGCAATTAATGAGATAAAGGAACATTTGTGGATGGACCCCATCATGTCTTTTCTACAAGAAGGAACCCTTCCGAAGACCCCCAACTTGACTGTCTCAAGACAAGCTTCAAACTTTACTATTATGGGGTCAACTATACAAACGAGCTTTCTATGGACCGTACCTCAAATGCCTCTCACCTTCAGAAGCTGATTACGCATGAAGAGAGGTTCACTCAAGGATATGTGAAGAACACCTAGGAGGAAGGGCGCTAGCCCAAAAAATTATAAGACAAGAGTTCTATTGGCCTACGATGAAACAAAACGCCTTGGAGTTCACAAAAAAATGTGCAAGTTGTCAGTTGCACTCTAACCTCCCTCACATGCCCGTGGCCTTTTGCTCAGTGGGGGATTGATATCATGGGTCTTTTCAATAGCATCAGGACAACAAAAATTTATCATTTTAGTCGTCGACTACTTCACTAAATGGGTGGCAGCCGAACCACTCGCTAAAATCATGGAGGTAAATGCTAAACAATTTGTTTGGAAAAATATAGTATGTTGATTCGGTCTTCCTGCAAAGATCATCGCTGACAATAGAACCCAATTAATTGGAAAAATCTTTACATCCTTTTGCAAAGATCTTCACATTCAGCTGTTGCATATGGCTGTAACACATCCTCAAACTAATGGGCAGACTGAAGCTACCAACATGACTATACTCAAAGGACTAAAAACATGTCTTAAGAAGGCTGTGAGGCAATGGGTTGATGAGCTTTCTAATGTTCTTTGGGCTTACCGCACTACATCGCGCACCCCGATTGGTGAGATGTCATATAACTTGTGTTTCGAAGCTATTATACCAAGTAGATGTCGGCTTCCAAGTCCAAGAGTTCAATTATTCGATCATGGTAATGAAGAAAACTCCACGACACACGGACTTACTCCCTCGTGACATGGCCCTACTTTGAGCTTCCTATCACCGGAAGGTAGCTTCACTTCAAATGTAAGAGTAAAATCGTCCATATCTCGGTGACTTGGTCTTTCAAGTCTCAAGTCAGAGCAAAGACCCTCAATGCAATAAACTCTCACCTCTTTGGGATGGCCCATATGTGGCTATAGCTATGGTAAAGCTAAGAACATTCAAGCTCAAGGATCCAGAGAGAAAAACTTTACCTCGAACTTGTAACACTGAGAATCTTGAAAATATTATCAGTAATTCTTACTGCATAATTATTGTAACTTTTATTTTGTATCATTTGTCATTTCCTCTTCATGTAGCCGACCCCACTTAGTGAGAAAGACTTATTGTTGTTGTCATCATTTTTTCTTGAAACTCATATACGTGTTAAAATCATCTTATGATTGTATCACCGAACTTATTAGAGTAATGAATTTATAGCTTTTTTTCTTATAAGCTTGTTTCTTCTTCATTTAATCCTCCCATTTGAGAAATATCGCGTTGTATCTCAATCGAGCATAATCAATCCCAAGGGGTTGATCGGACCTCTTCCATATATGTAAGTCAGTAACACTTTGGTGATACCAGGATAGGTCAAAAGGTCCTTGGTGGATATCCGACCTCTTCCATGCGGTAAGAAGTCAAGTAACACTTTGGCGATACTTAGGATAGTCAAAAGGTCCTTGGTGGACATCCGCGATCTCTTCCATACGGTTAATGTCAACACTTTGGGATACCTGGATAGGTCAAAAGGTCCTTGGTGGGCATCTCGCGACCTCTTTCATACAGGTTAACGTCATCAAGTAATACTTTGACAAACATCCTCGGATTGGTCAAAAATCCTCAATGGATTCAATTCAACCTCATCCGTACAAGTTAGCGTCGTCGAATAATATTCCGACCAATTATCCCGGATAGGTAAAAATAAAATAAGAGCGTATCATCTAAAAAAAATATATTTTCATTGACAGCATTAACATGATGATATAAGAAAGAATCAAAATTCTGATACACATTAATAACAATACATAGATAAAAAAAATGCATCCTCAAGTGAAGCTACATCATATCAGTTGGTGATATTAACGTCCTCCTCACCACTAAGAGATGCTCCCTTGGACTCACTCTCAACTCCTTCATCTCCTAAATCTCACGAAGATTCTTCAGATACTTGACTGGGAGATAGATCCTCAATACTAGCTCCGGTCTTGCGATGCACTAAGCGGATTCCTTTTAGGAACCCTCGGATGAAGCCCTCCTCTAAACATTGGTGCTCCAAATCCTTCACTTCAACATCAAGAATATGATTACGAGCTTCCTGGACATGGACTTCGATTGTACCGCAATAAGCTAAGCAGTTCTTAAAGTCTTCCACTGCCTTCAGATTTCATTTCATTCTTTTCGACATTATATGCTCCTTCTCGAAAGACAATCTTGTAATGCTTTCTTCTCCGTTCGAGCTCTCTTCTCCCCTGCAGTGCCAGTCTTTTCTCTGCCTCTGTCCTCATCTCTCATCCAGTGCACTTCCTCCACCAGAAAGAGAAGACATGTTAGCTCGATTCACCCGGTTAGCTGATCCTCCAAAGTAGCCACTTCTTTGGCCTTAACACTCATCTTTCTCTCATACTCGCCTTGCAGATATTTAACCAATCACAAATTCAGTATTCAACTTGTCTAAAGAGACACCCAAATGAGTCATCAGCCCTAATGTTTGAGTTACCTATAAAAATAAAAAAAAAATCATCACAAATATTACATAAAAGAAAAGAAGGATGAAAAGAAGAAAAGAAGAAAGAATGGAAAATAACGTACCAATTCATATGCTCGTTGACGCCCAGTGCATATGTGATTTAACACCTCTTCAGGAATGTGCGGCTTCGAAAAATGAACTCCCCCATCAAGATTTGAAACAGCTAAATTCTCAGAGGCCAACTAGGGGCGAACATCTTCTTTGTAGATATCTGACGTAGTCACTTCAGCACATGTCTTCTTTTCTTTAGGAAGAAATATTGCCACCACCGATTTTTTGTAACGCTTGAAAGAACCCTATGAATATGAGACCTTTCACATTTACTTGACCTCTTTAGTGGAAAAGAATGAGATCTCCTGACCGGATGAAAAGGCCAACCTTGAACATTCTATCTTCAACTATATACTGCTAATGTGACGTAACTCATGTAAGCTACATCGACATTAAGAGTTGCCAAGATCTCATTCTCTTCAATCAGCAATAGATCTGGAAGGTCATTCAATCTTCCCCATCTCTCAGGAAGGCCCCACTCATTTTTCACAAAAAAGAATCTAGTAGACCAATTTTTAGAGGGATCCCGTGCTGAAAATTCTATCCAATTCTTTATAGTCCGATAAAAAATACGTCCCTGAGTATCACATGTGAATCTACAAATTCAGCACAAGTATTTGATGTTCAAAGTAACACGCTCTCTAAAGAAGATAGTCAAATCAACGATGACCACTAAAGCTCGAAATAAAAATTGTAACAAAGCTACACCACATATTTTGAAGATCTTAATCAACTCGGGAGCCAAAGGGAATCGTAGTCCCGCAAGAAGAATCATCTCGAATGAAAAATCCGGTGGAGGTGAGCGCTCGATCGACTTTTAGCAACAATGACCACTCATTAAGTGAAATTTTTTTTTTGAACATCATTAAACTATCGATGTGATAGTGGATGATATATCTTCTGTCATCGCGTTATGGGTTTTCTTCAGCCATCACCTGAAAATACATGATAAATAAAGAGAAAGAAATGACAAAATCAAAATTTTGTGAAACCTACTTACTAATACTTGGGTGTATCCTTTTGACTCTCGTTCACCGGATAGCTTGGGATAAAATTTTTTTCTGATCGGGAAAAGATACACATACATATGAGAAAAAAAGAGAGAGAGAGAAGATACTCCCCTCTAATGATGCTCAGAAATTACCTGCCAAAATTTCTGAGTCATTTGAACGATGGTTCCTAGCTAACGCTTCTCCGCCACCTTGGCGGTTATCAACTGTTGAACCATCCATTGAAGTTTCAAGAAATCCAATTTCCTACAAGAAGAAGTAGGAACTACGGGCCTTGATCGCCTCCAAACTCGATCGGTCCGACAAGGGCAGTTAACACCTCTTTTGATGAAAATCGGGTCGCGTATGAACTACACCTTGATCGCTCTCCAAACCGGTCGGTCAAATGGCAGTCAACGCCTCTTTCGAAGGAAAATCGAAGCCTCGTCATATGAACTACGGGCCTTGATCGCCTCCAAACTCGGTTGATTCGACAAGGCGTCGCTCTTTCGAGGGAAAAACAGAGCCTCGTCGTATGAACTACGGGCCTTGATCACCTCCAAACCCGGTCGGTCCGATAAGGGCAGTCAACGCCTCTTTCGAGGGAAAATCGGAGTCTCGTCATATGAACTACGGGCCTTGATCGCCAATTTTCCATCCGATGAGGGTATTTTCGTCCGTTTTTGTCCGTTTTGCACGGTTTTTCGCAATTTTGAGCAGTTTTAAGCCGTTTTTCTTAGATTTTTGACCTTTTTGCCCCTATAGGGGTATATAAAAACCCCTAGGGCTAAGGGAGAAGGCACTTGCTCTTCTTCTTGAGAGAATATCGTTTGTAGCGTCAAGGCCCGTACATCTGACACTCATTTCCCTCGAGAGGCATCAACCGCCTTGTCGGACCGAAGCGGGTTGGGCGATCAAGGCCGTAGTTCATACGGCGAGGCTCCAATTTTTTCTCGAAAGAGGCATCAAGCCTGTCGGATCGGCCGGGTTGAGGCGATCAAGGCCTTCATCTGGCGAGGCTCATTTTCCCTCGAAGAGCGTCAACTCTTGTCGGACCGACCGGGTTGAGCCAGAAAGCGTAGTTCATACAAGAGCTCGATTTTCCCTCGAAAGAGCGTATCCTTGTCGGACCGGCCGGGTTCGAGGCTCATAGTTCATCGACGAGCACCGATTTTCCCTCAAAGATCGTCAGCGCCTGGTCGGACCGGCGGGTTGAGTCGATTAAGGCGTAGTTCATCTGGAGCTCATTTTCCCTCGAAGAGGCGTCAACTTCCTTTGTCGGACCGGCCGTTGCGATCAAGCCGTAGTTCATCTGGCGAGCTCAATTTTCCTCGAAAGAGCGTCACTCCTGTCACCGGGTTCGGGCGATTATCAACGACGATAACCGTGATGGTAATGGCAGGCGGTGGAAAGACGTCGATAATCAGCGAGATGACGGCATGTATTAACCGCGGAATTCGGCGATATCAGTGGTAGCGGCAGTGGTTGCGCGGTAATCAGCAACAATACCAACAATATCAACAAGAGCCGTCATGTAATGGAGATAACCAGCACGATGGTGGTGACCAATGAAGATGCCAGCGTTTCAGCGTGTACCAGATATGATGATAACCAGCGATGCGGTTAATTATCAGCGAAAAACCGGCGATAATGGTAATATCAGCGGAGATTACAGCGATAGTAGCAGTGGTAGCCGGCGATAGTATTAATGGCAGCGGTTGCAGCAGTGGCGATAGTAAAATGCAATTAGTCGCGAGATAACCAGCGATGATTGGCAACCGCGAGAGTCGAATGGTCGCGGTGGCCGCGATGGTGCGCAAATGTGGCAGCGGCAATTAGCACGATAGTCGATAATACGTCATGTCAGCGGATGACCACAACGATGGTGGTAGCCGGAGATTGCCAATGGTGATGATTTTGACCTATCGAAGTTGTTTGTCATATGTGACTCAATGCGTTAACGATGTTAACTTGTGTGGAAGTTTGAATTGAATCGGGAAGATTTTGACCCATCCGTTGTTTGTCGAGTGTTACTGCTTAATGGAATAAAGTGGAAGTCCACCAAGGACCTTTGACTATCTGTTGTTTATCGACTTCGATGTTAACGATGGCGTTAACTTGTGTGGAAGAGATGCATTAAATCCGTAGGATTTTTTGACCTATCCGGGTTGTTTATTAGTGTTTGCTCAATGATGTTAACCCGATGACGTTAACCTATGTGGAAGAGGTTGAATTGAATCTGGCGAGATTTTGACTATCCGAGGTTATTTGTCGAGTGTTACCGTTACATCGTGTGGAAGAGTGAAAAGTCCGCACCGCGACTATCCTGGTTATTTGTTAGAGTCTTTGCTCGATGATGTTAACCTGTATGGAAGAGATCGAATTGAATCCGCTGAGGATTTTTGACCCATCTGAGGTTGTTTGTCAAAGTATTACTTGTTGACATTAACCTGTGTGGAAGAGGTTGAATTGAATCCGTTGATGATTTTTGACCTATCCAGGGTTGTTTTGTCGAGTGTTCAGATGGCGTTAACTGTATGGAAGAGATCGAATTGAATCCGCTGAGAATTTTTGACCTATCCGAGGTTGTTTGTCAGAGTCTTACCCGATGACGTTAACCTATGTGGAAGAGGCCATGGGAAGTCCACCAAAGACTTTTTGACCTATCCTAGGTTGCTTGTTAGAGTCTTTGCTCGATGAGTTAATCTGTATGGAAGAGATCGAATTAAATCCACTGAGAATTTTTGACCCATCCAAAGTTGTTTGTCAAAGTATTACTTGATGACGTTAACCTGTGTGGAAGAGGTTGAATTGAATCCGTTGAGAATTTTTGACCTATCCGAGGTTGTTTGTCAGAGTGTTACCCGATGGCGTTAACCTGTATGGAAGAGATCGAATTGAATCCGCTGAGAATTTTTGACCCATCTGAGGTTATTTGTCAAAGTATTACTTAATGATGTTAAGATCGAATTGAATCCGCTGAGAATTTTTGACCCATCCGAGATTATTTGTCAAAGTATTACTTAATGATGTTAACCTGTATGGAAGAAGTCGAATCAAAACATTCATTTGTGATTGTAGCCAAAGTTGCTCCTTAACCTTGGTCTTTTTCATTAGTATTGCTGACTTGTTTCTCTAACTGATAATCAATTAAATATCCAGAATATTGATTTGGATAATCTTTTGAGATTAAGAGTCGCCCCCCAATTTCTGACAGAATCTGAAGAAACTAAGTTTGATGAATTTTCATTCTTCGCTTGCGCTCCTTAAAAGCTTGAAATGCTCCACCTCGATGGTGGTTTTGATCTTGTTGGGAAACTTGGTTGTCATCTGAATGAAATGATAATTAGTTTCCTTGGCGTCAAACTATGCGTCTTGAAACCAGTGATAGAGTGAAAGTTTAAGCCTTAGCTTTGTTGTGAAATCCAAAGACATACTGTATTTAAAGAGTGAAAGAAAACTCATTTTTACGTGGAAAACCTCGAAAGAGGAAAAAATCCCACAAGAAAATCTTCCACTATGTATCTTTTGAGTACAAAATCTTCCGATATAGATTACAGATTGCGTATGAAGACAACAACTATGTAGTCACGTTCAGGTGGCAACAATTACTAGTGGTAGCAAATAATGGCACGACGGCGGCGATGAAGGTCGTCATGATAGACAAACGAGGTTGAGGCAATGAGATCAACGCGGCGGACGGCGGCAAGCGACGGCGGCCGTGGCGGTGGTTGGCGGCCGTCAGTGGTGGCACGATTGTCTTGGAGGATCTTCGCTTTGAGCTCTCTCTCTCTCTTGGGCCTTCATATATGGAATGATTTATTTATAGATTGGAGGAGTGGCGTCTCTGTAAATACATGCAAAATCCGAACCACTCTCCTCCATCGGACGGCTCAAAATGATTCTTTTGATCATTTGATGTATTTTAAGCATTTGAATGCTCATATGAAGTCAGAATTATGAGATATTGGGCTTGTTAGATACGGCTCGTCGAGACGCTCGATTTGACTATAAACACTCCATATTTAAGAGTCATTTAGGGATTTAATTGATATCCCAAAATTCTAATGATATTTTAAGTGCTTGATCTCAACTAGTTTCAACTTAGGATCAACTTACTTTTGACATCAAGATTCGTATCGAATTCTCAAGAAACTGCAAGAACTTGCTGGGAACGGCCTCATCCGACTGAAGCAACGCTTGAGTATTCTCTTTTCCAAACAACTTAATGCGGCCATCGGTGGTAGCAATGGCAAGAATTTGCTGGATGGAGTCGTAAGCCCTGGAAGAAGAGCCCGACGGGATGCCATACTAGAATGCAATATGAGGATTCAATTCCTCTGCTCTGAGACCGTTGACGCTATTACCTATATATTTTTTGGAGGCTTTCTCAACGAGCTTTCTCACGAACATCGCCGGCGTAAAAAAAAAACTAAAGCCCTTTTTCATAAACTCTTGTTGCCTGAACTATAAAGATCGATGAAATATGTATTGCGAATGGAGGGAACCGTTGCTCCTTTGCGGTTCCTCGACCGAACGAAGAGGAGATGAGGCGGGATCGGTTGCTCGGCTGGAAGAGAAGCTTGTGTGCAATTTTGGCAGGAACGAATCGAGCCAGTGGAACGAGCAGTTCATGGGCTTTTTTAGGGCTTAATTTGGGTTGTTAAGAATAAATAGTCATTTTAAATAAATTTTCTAAACGTTTAATTATTTTTTATATGAATTTTATGCCGACATTAATATAGGGTTAATATATATGTTGATTCACTTATTGATGATCGAGCGTAACGCCTTGATCGTTTACGTCGAGCATTGGTTAGTCGATAACCAATATGTTAAATTTGAAAATGTGTGGTCACGTCGCTCACTTGCCGGACTTATTGAATTGAGTGCAACGATCACGATGATTTGACGTTTGAACTAACAACACAATCAATTTCACAAACGGATGTCTTTTGGGCATCGTCGCAACCTTCTGACCTCGATATATTTGTAAGCGCGTTGACGGCTTGATCGTTTGATCGGTTGATCATTAGGCTGTGCAATATTTATATTCTGATCAATTTAGATGGTCCGAACACAATGGTGAAATTCGTTCGTCCATTGGAGATTGTTTCGATTAATTTCGGCGATGTTTGGCGCTCTTCAGCTCCAATTTGTGAGCTGTTACATCAAAAATCCGTCAAATTTGAATTTTGAGGTCGACTCGATTGATGTATTACATATAGAGGTCAACATGAAATTTATTAGATTCCTCTCATCGATGCTCATTTTTAGCTTATGCATGCAAAATTTAAAAATCATTTAGCCTTTCAAACAATGTTTTGAAGTTTTTAACTATTTTGAATGCATGATTTAGTTTCAGTTGGATTCAAAGGGTCGCTAGGCTCATTTAATTGTAATATTTATTTTTAACTATAAATATGTTAAAATTGGAATTGGATGGTTCTACGAAAATTTTAGAAGTTTCTAATTCACAAACGTGTGCCAAGATTGGTGCTCGATTGGAATTCGATGATTCTACTCATATTTTAATCAAGATAAAATGTTAAGTTAGTATCAGTTCAATATAAAAATACTCTAATTAGAAAAATTTTATGCGTTCATATATTAAATAGGTGGCTTATTCTCTCTCTACTAAATAAAATTATATTTTTATTCATATATTTAATTTGATATAAATCCAGGCTGGAAAACACGTGTGCTTGTCACTGATAACATCCAAAACTCCAAAGATAGGATTTCACGTGGGAGGTTCAGTGATCGTAAGCCGTGACAACGTGTCTCTATACTCTCCATCCATTTATCCTTTTAGAATATTTAATCCATGCAATCTTTTTGTGTATGTACGACTCATTATATCCTAATTGGTGGCTGCAAGCTATGTTTTTTTAATGAAAATCTTAATAATTATTGCTAAAATTTTAAATTTAAATTCCTAATGCATTAAATTTAGATTTAATCACTTATTATTGTCTAATAATTTAATTTTCGGTATATTTTAAACTTATTTAGACCAAAATATATATAGAGTAAAATTAACTAAAAGTAGCTTATTCTGGTGAAGAAATATAATAAGATGGTAATAAACTTAATATAAGTTTATTTCAAAATAACTACAAAATTCTCTCTTAAGTGTTCTTATTTATAACCATTTATACGTGAAGTCCAAGGTTTATCATATTATGTTAATCTTTTATCAGCATAATAATAAGATTAAGACCTTTTAATATATCATATTAAAAAATTTAAACAGGGATTTATATATATGCGAAATATTTTTTATGTATTTATATATTAAATATCTAAATTTAAATTTTAGTATATATAATATCTCAATTTTCAATATCATATTAAAAAAATTATCATCACTTATTTTAAAAATAAATATATTTTTTTTAAGTATAATAAAATAGAAAAATAAATATCTAACTTAAGTGTCTCATATTTAAGGTCTATTTGGGATAATTATAATATTTTAAAAATTGACTATAAAGTTACGATAGAAAAAGTAATTTTATGAAAAAATTATTATGTATCACAAATATTTTTCTTTTTAAAAAATTAAAAAAAATAACTTTCAAACAGTCATCGTATTCTAACAGTTTTAATTTTCAAAATAATTTTTTCATTATAAAAATTTTTTAAAAAATAATTAAAAAAATTGATAATCAAATAAAAGTATTTTGCTTTCTCTCTGCTTTTGAGAAAGTAAAATAGTAAGAAAATTATCCAAATGCATCCTTAAATTCATAAGAATTGTGTGATGTGTGTGTAAATCTTTCAAAATTAAAATATTTTACAAAAGTTTTCTTATATATATATATATATAACATAATAATTTTTGTTAAAGCTAATGACTATTTAAAAAAAAAAAAATTTTGAACGAAGATACGGACATTCAAAGTAAGAAACTGACCTCATGGAACTGGTGTGCCCCAGCTTCCCGCCAACGAAATTTCCCTATCAAGCTCATCATTCTCGTAAAGCAATCCCGGTACCATCTCCACCGTCAGACTCCTCTTCCTCACCGCCGCCACGGCCACCTGCGCCAACCTCGTGAACGGGCTCCCCGCTGGCTTGCCTTCCTGTACATCGGATACCCAGCGACGAACGAAATCAAAGAGATCCCCATGGCCACGGTTGGAACCCCTAATCCCCATCCCCAGCCAACGTTGTCCTGCACGTACACCACAACGGTTACCGCCATCATCATCGATGTCCCCATACAGAAATAATACCAATTGAAGAATCTCCAAGTTCTTCCGCGTTCCCTTTGGTTGGATTCACCGAATTGCTCGGCGCCAAACGCGACCACGCAGGGCCGTATGCCTCCGGCCCCTAAGGCAGCGAGGAGGAGAGAGGCGTATAGGACTGCGATCTGCCATGTTGATGCCTCCTCGCAGGGGTGACCGTCGCCGCCGGAGCAAGGCGGTGGGCGGAATTGGGGGAGAGTTGCTGAGGTTGTCAAGCTTGACATTCCCTGTAAAAGGAATGGCAAGAAAAAAAATTTGAATAAATAATTACGGTGGAAGTAATTAATATTATTGTTCTGAATTACTCAATATTTATATCAGAAATATATAATCAATATTATTAATGAAAATTATGTGTCAGAATATTGGATTATATTTTAGTTAAGATGTGTTTTAAATTTATTGAATTTATTTTTGAGATGATTATGATATTAAAATTTATATTATACTCATTTTAAAATAAAATCAACAAAAGCCAATTTTTTCATAATGCTATGATTGTCTTGTTTTTTGTTTTTCAAACACCAACTAGCCGAACTAATTAAATACTGAGGATTAAATTTGTACTGATCCTTAGTCTAATTCATGACTTTTATTTTAAAAAGTGAATAATAAATATTTTTTTCAAAATTTTAAATGAGTGAATTTATATTAATTTAATATTTCTATAACATAAAAATTGAGATTTATCATACATTATTTTTAGAAAATATTCAAACTAATTCTTTCCATTTTGAGTGAAAGGAGATCGATTAATTAGAAGTAGAGGAAGTTGATGACTTAACTATGAGGTAGATGAAGGTGGCGGTGGCGATGACCCAGAAGCGGCCGATGTAGGCATCGGCGAGGAAGGCGCCGAGGAGAGGCGTGAGGCTGGCCGTGCCGCCGAAGTTGGTGAGGGTGGTGGCGGCTTTGGCCACCGGCATGTGGAGCTGCTCTGTAAGGTAACTCATCATGTTTGCTGAGAACCCCACCACCGCTAACTTCTCCGAAACCTCATTAGCTACAGTTCAACAAACAAATTCACTAATTTTACCTTTTTGAAACCATTAAGAAGAAGAAGAAGAAGAAGAAGAAGAGAAGAATGATTATCGGTCTTTAGTCTCTTCACCGAAGATGAAAGGCATGGTTTTAATCCCTCCTTTCCATTCTTCTTGATGACCGGCGTTTTCCTCCTCTTTGCCCACCTCCATTAAAGTCTCTGTTATTAGTAAGTTCTGTGGTGAACTGGTTATAAACCCATATATATGGAGTTTTAGGAAGTTGACTTGAAATAGCAAACATATAAATTATTAAAAAATTACTAAATGATTGATCACTATCAATGATTAAATTTGATTCTAAATAATTTAATCATTGATATATCTAACCTCAGTTTCAAATCCCCTTTGATTGATGCCATATAATAGTAACAACAATAATAGAGATTTTATATAATACTTCTCATCAAATTAGTCCAGCGTATTTATCAAAATGATAATTGAGCACAATTCTAGCAATTGTATTAAATAATTTACAATAATAAAATAAATGATAATCAATATTACGATATTGATTAGTTATATATTAAATAAGGAATCCGAGCAGGTGCAGAGAATTAATGAGGAAAAGCACTCTACCTCTCATTTATTTCGAAGGCCCATATTTTTCTTTATTTCATGATCACAAGACATATAATTAATTGCCAAAATATCTCAAAATAAGTAGATATAATCTGGAGCGCTCTAAGTGATCGCTTGGGATCATTTTTTTTATTTTTATTTTATTTTATTTATATTTTGATTTAAAATAAAATATATTTTATGATTATAATTATTTTAAAAGTACTCAAAATGTTCAAGAATTATTTTGAGTATTTTTAAATATAATGTGATTTATTTTGAAAAATAATAAAAATTTTAAAATAAATAAAAATAAAATCCAAACAGGCCCTAAAAAAATAAAAAAATAAAAATAAAAATAAATCCAAATTCAACCCTTTTAGACACTTCTTGCTCTCCATTGACACCAAATTTTTTTTTTTTTTTACCAAATTAAGTCATAAGGACAATTAAACTCACACATCAGATGAGCCTCGAACGTGCATCTCGATCTTGAGAGCGAAGCCTTCAACTGATGGATCGCACAATCTTGCACGTGTTTCATCTTTCTTTGTTTCAAAGATTACAACACTTCATTAATGCTAACATTTTCTTAAAATTTCGCTGAGTATGATGTCATCACTCTCATTCTTAAGCTTCTTCATCCTAATAATTTTAGGCTTACATCTATCTCTTCATAATACATATTATAAAATAATTGTTAAACTTGTGATTAATCGATTGAAATATTGCTAATAATGACTTTTTTTTAACTCATCAATAATATCAATTTTATATACTTACCTAAACTTATTTATACTATAATTGATCTTTACAAGATGATTTTTAATAGTAACATGATAAAAATCCTTTGTTTTAATCTCTTTTGATTTTTATGAACTAGGAGGCCATTTATATCAATGATGTATATTTTTCTATCATCATTTTTGGGGATATGACTGATTAAATTATAATTATATTGAATTTATTAAATTTAGTTTCAATAAAATGAAAATTTTCCAAAAAAATATATATATAAAGAGATAAAATTTCTCTCGTCAGTCCCCGCCTACACCCTCAGACAGAACATGCTCTATTATCTTGCGGATGTAGGACAGAGAGAAAAGTACAACATGTGATTTCACTTCCGGCATTTAATACCACTTGTCTTTTAGCTAGCCTGATCCTCCGCAAGAAGTCGGAGAAGGATGGCCCCTGTCGGCTGTCAGGCCCTTCAATATATTTTATTTTTGTCAACTTGTTATCCTCATATTTTCGCATGATTGAATTTAAGTATTGTTGCATGCTAGAGAATTTTATTCGATAGATGCGAGATCTTCGTCGTAGCCCAAAAATTATCCAACACACGAGCAGATATGAACAGGGTTATATGTGAAAACCCGTTAAGGAAAAAAACTACCTGCTCTGTAGAACTTTTATTTATGTGTTAAAGATACTGGTCGCTTCTTACCGTTAGTTAGAGAAGAAGAAGGTGTTCTGGTACAAAATACAATATCGGTCAACTCTCGAGGAGAAGTTCCATGGCGAGGCGATCTTACGGGACCTCTGATCTTGAGAAAGAGGCTGAGTTTTCCCTCCTGGCGATCTCTGAAATCGATCTTGGTATGCGGTGGTAGCGGTGGTGATAGATCGTCGTCGATCGACCGTGGTTCTGAGTCTCCTGCTTCAAATCGGTCTGGTCTAAGGTGAGAATGAAGCTTTATAGATGGAGTGGCAGGCGTAAATTGTGAAAACTCCAACCACTCCCATGACTGACGGCGTCGATCCCCCGATCGACGGTGTATTTTGATGATCCGGGCCTTAATGATGCCGGTGATCTTGGATTCGTTGGATTCGTCTTGATGGCCGACTCGTATGTCGATTTTGACCATTTGATCGGGATCCATTTTCACTCATAAACGATCCGTCGATTCTTCGGATCGATCACTGATGTTCATGTTCGTCTCATCGAGGCGATCATTTATTGTAAGTTTCAAATCTGATTAGATGGCGTTGAAAATGCCTTGAGATTCGTGCTTGATCAGATTAATTTTCTGAGGATGTATCAAGTATAACTCAAAATTGATTCAAGCCCAAATAGATTTAACTTAAATTTAATCCATTTTTAATTTAATAGATCTGAACATAATCTAAATAATCTATTTATACATTAATTTTAGATTAAAAAATAAGTCAAATTCAAATTCATGAATAAAAATTAAATTAATTTTAAATTAAAATCGAATCAAATTTAAATTAGTAGATCAAAATTGATTCAATTTCAAGTAAACGGGACAACTCAAAATATTAAACGAATCAATTTATTAAATCCAAATCCGATTCAAAAATTAATCAGATCAATCTTAATATAAATTTTTTGAGTCAAATTATCACATTCGATTAATTTTTGACACCCCTACTCATATTTATATATTTTCTTCAAATTTAATTAAGTTGATTACTAGTGGAGTTTCCAGATTAAACGTTAAATTTTATTTTTAACATTAATCTGTAAAGCAATAAGTGAGTTTTATAGATAATAATATAATTTTATAGTTTAATGTAACAGCTAAAATAAAAAAAAAGCCTTCTTAAATATATTTATGCAAGTAGGATAAGAAATAATTCGTTGTGGCAGCGCCAATTCAAAATTGTGATTAGGTGCATTCAATTTGTCCTAGTCAAGAATACTATAGCTAGAATTTAAATTTTGACTAGATTAGGGTTACTAAAATTTGAAATCTTATTCCAACTAAGCAAATAGATTTGTTGCCATAGACAAATTCTTACAAATTCTCATTGAACCGATTTGGTTTTTTTTTTTTTTTTTTTTAAATTGAACCGATTTGGTTTGTCTTCGAACTAATAAAATTTACATCTCTCTAGTGAAAATGACGACAGTTCACAAACTCCGGTGGTGCCTAAATAGATGGGCTTGGCATAACAAAATTTAAAACATATAGCAACTTATTCTTCGATGCATACGTAATAATATGTGTTATATAACTAATAATATTTATAAAATTAATGAGACCGCATCATAAGAAAAGTATAGCGATAGAGGTTTAAAACTTAACAGCCAGAGGATGTTTCTAATAACATTTTGGTATTGTATGTATGTATACCTATAGTGTTAAATCTTCAGTGATCTCACACCACATAGGCAACAATTAAAAAGAGAGAAAAATAGAACAAGAAGGGAGAAAAAGATCTTTTGGAGGAAAAAAGATCTTTTGCTTCATGAGTCCTTCCCTATTTATAGATTTGGATCAATCCTCGAGTGAGATATTATCAGCTATAGAACAAAGTGAATTCGCTATGATAGATAGCTAACTAAGTCGCATAATCAACTTCACGAGTCAATCTATCTTGTATGACAGTTGCGATATGTCGAGTTTAGATTGAATATTCTTGAAATATTCTTGTTAAAACATGACTCTTGTCTTGAACCTGGCCTAAAGGCGCTAAGCCTTGTCTTGAACCCAGTCCAAGATTACCCGAGTTATTCTATCATGTTATAACAATTTCAGTATGTTGAGCTTAGACTGAATATTCTTGAAATATTCTTGTTAAAACATGACTCTTGTCTTGAACCTGGCCTAAAGGCGCTAAGCCTTGTCTTGAACCCAGTCCAAGATTACCCGAGTTATTCTATCATGTTATAACAATTTCAGTATGTTGAGCTTAGACTGAATATTCTTGAAATATTCTTATCAAAATGTGACTCTTATCTTAAACCAGACCTAAAGGCACCAAGCCTTATCTTGAACCCGATCCAAGAACGATTTAACTATACATATAGATAGATAGATAGATATAAAAAAAATATCTACTTACGTCCCATAACACACACACATACATGAATAAAAAAAAAAATTTTAAAAAAACACATACACATACACACACTACAAGTAAAATAAAGACTATAATCGATAAGGGAAATTAAGACTGTATATGTATACAATTTTATAACTTTGCTAACTACAGGAACTAAACCAAGAGGTAAAAGCACAACTAATAAGTGTAAGGAAACTGACCATATAAATGGTATAACGAATGATTATGAGGGAATATGTTAGCCTGAATTGTGAAGAGAAAAGCCAATTATATTCTATAAACTCGCCTCAAGATGAGTACTCAGGATTCTGAACATGTTCGATAGTTTAGGGCAGTTCCCTTCCAACCTCACGTCTCGCGTTCGATGAGTATTAGGTGTGTTCGAATTCTGAACATCCTTCTTGTCAAGTAAATTATGGAGCAGATCTGTTTCAAAAGTTTTTGCAATAAATTATTATTTGGTGCATAACTATCTTGCAGAAATTAATCCCTATCTGATCTTTTCACATTGATGTATTTGATATACTCATGAAAAATTAATATGATGCAATATAGCTTTGTTGTGACAATAAAGCTGAACTGATTGCGAGTGATGCATTCCAAGATATGTTAACAGGCATAATAGTCAACTAATTTTGCAATTTGTTGCCTTCATGAAATAAGAGATCTTACAATCAAATTACGAACAGAATGATGAAAATTATTATATCAAGAAAATAATTCAGAATGTTAGTATCTCATGCCATGAGATGATTTTGAAGAATCACCTTTAGGTTCTAAATCCCTTCAAGATTATTGCCTGCAAGAATAATGTCATCATTGTATACAAGAATAATAACAGAAGAGTTGCTGAACATGTTAATAAATAAAGAATAATTTGCATTTTATTGCAGGCAACGCAACCAGATAGAAAACTTGGGGCATGTTTGGGATCTTAATTTTTTTTTTAAGTTATTTTTAAAAACATGTCTGTATAATGTGTTTTTTTATTTTTATTTTCTTGTTTTTGAAAACAAATCACATTATTTTGAAAAATACTGAAAACAATTTTTAGACTTTTTGTGTTTTTAAAAACTGTCACATTCAAACATATTTTATTGCAAATCAAAACATAAATAAAATAAAATAAAACCAAAAAAAAAAGCTAACAAAAAAATAAAATTGATCCCAAACAACCACCCCTTGGCAAACCATTGACGAGAAGCCTACCTGATATGGGAACATGATGTCGAAAACCTTGCAAAAGGTGCATGCAAATTTCCTCATTCAAATCACCATAAACAAAGGTATTGCTAATGTCAATTTTATGGAGATGCCAATTCTTAATAACTATAATGGCCAGCAAACAATGCATTGTTTTAAGTTTGGCTTCTGATTAAGTATCTTCATAACTTAAAACCAATCGAGCCTAATAGTGTCCTCTATTCGTAATGCCAAAAGTTTCCCGTCACCAACAATGCCCACAGCACTGGAAAAAAAAAACAGAAAACAACATATTCCTTATCGAATCAAGAATTCAAATAATCGAGCCTATCTAAGGAATATTTCACAGAATATGAGTAAATTCAACTAGTTAACCAACTTAATTTATCTGGATTTTTATATATTATTTTTGAGTGATTTTTTATCATCACTGTTAATTTCTACAGTTGTGTAATAAACTTAACAATTATTTTCATTAAATCATTTATGAAATCAGTGTCACTCTTCAATTCTCATTTCCATCTAAAATTCATTTATATCCAGTAAGAGGAAATGATATAATTTCTCTGACTCCAAGAACCTATTCAACCACATTGTTTCCAAATTAGTTTTGATAAGCTTGCAGAGGATCCCGATCCGTCTTCAAATGTCACGTCCTTCAGCCCCAAGTCTCTGTTACTAAATCATAGTTTTCACCTACTTTCAAACCACCTACAATAAGATACACAACAACAACAACAACAACAACAACAACAAGCCTTAATCCACTAGGTGGGGTCGGCTACATGAATCATTCGTCTCCATTGTGTCCTATTATGTGTCAAATTCTCATTTAATTCAAGTATACTAAGATCATTTTTATACATCTTAACCAAGTCTTTTAGGTCTACTCTACCTTTCTTAACATAAATCTAATGCATCTACTCTCCTAATCGTCGGACGGCCCGGCTTTATGTGGCCTAAAGGCGACTCTCCTAATCTTATCTACCTGAGCTACTCAACTATTTCCCGAACATACTCATTTTGCATTCTATCTCTAAGGGTAAAGCCACTCATCCACACAGCATCCTCATCTCTACAGAACTTGTCTTATGTTTCTCTTTTATTGGCCAACATTCGCACTAAGTCATTGTCTTACAACCATCTTATAAAATTTTCCTTAAGTTTGAGTGGAACTTTTCTATCACATAATAGGCCGGACATTCCTCCACTTCAACCATCCAACTTGAATTCTACTAATAATATCTCCATCTACTTCACCATCATTTTGAACAATAGAGCTAAATATCAATCGCTCTTATTAATGACTTGATCTAAAGTCACAACACTACCACTAAAACTTCTACAACTAAAATTACACTCCATATATTCGCTTTAGATCTGCTCTAAAACCTTTAGACTCTAAAATTAACCTCCATAATTCAAGTTTTACTTGGACTCCCTCTCTAGTCTTATCAACAAGAAGAATGTCATCGAAAAAGCATACACCAAGGTACATCTTCTTGTAAATGCCTAAGAACATCCATAACTAAAGTAAAAAAGATAAGGGCTTAATGTTGATCCTTGATGTAATCCAATTGAAATAGGAAAATATTTTGTCAATCCTCCTTGTGTTTGGACACAAGTGACACTCAGTATACATATCCTTAATGACTTGAATATAACCAATATTAACTTCTTTCGTTTCTAGAACTCTCCAGGAACATCTCTTGAGACTTTATCATAAGCTTTCTCTAAATCAATAAATATCATATGTAGATCCTTCTTATTTTCTCTATGCTTCTCCATCAAACCTCTTAACAAATGTATAGCATCCATAGTAGATCTACGACATGAAACCAAAGCGATTGTGAGAAACTGTCACATCGTAACTATGCTCAATTACTCTCTCCCATAATTTTAATGTATGGCACATTAACTTAATTCCTCTATAATTTGCACACTCTTGTGCATCACCTTTTTTTCTTAAATATAGGAACCAACAAACTCTTTCTCCACTCATCGGCATCTTTTAGTCTTTAAAATAACATTAAAAGATTTGTAAGCCAAGAAATTCCTTGATCTCCTAAACATTTTCACACTTCTATTGGAATATTATCCGTCCTCGCTTTTCCACATTTCATTTTCTTTAAAGCTTCACTAACTTCGATTTACTAATCTGACGATAAAAATGAAATTCTCTATTTTTGTTTAGGATATTAAGGTTGCTAAAATCAATCGTACTTTCAGATCCTTCATTGAAAAATTTATTAAAATATCACCTACAATAAGATGATGAGGATATTTGAATGGAAAGAGATAGATTCAAGGACTTAACTTCCAACTCTCCGTATGAAACATGGGCAAGTGATTCATCCTACACAACAAAACGAATTTGATCCTCAATTATATTTCTAATAAATCAAAACTTTTCCTAAATATTTCTTGACATATATCAAAAAATTTAAGACAAACTCCTACTATATATTTGTTGTGAATTTCAATATGAACAAAGAATATATCAAATTAAGCAGCTATTAGATAGATAAGTTTTGCCTTGACAAGGCAAGGTGTAAGCCTTGAGATAGATTAAGGCATTATTAGACTCGAGGCAGATCGAGGCGTAAGCTTCAAAATAGAAAACAATTATCAAATTAGAAATGATTCATTAATATGATAAATTATTGATATATTTGCTTAGTTTATCATCATAAGGATATAAATCTCAAATTTCAATCTTAATTATTAATATAAAATGAAAGTTTGATATAAGATTAAAGATATTTTGGGTTCAACTACTCATTTAAAATTTAAATATATCATGATAATCAAACTATATATTTTGGGTTCATCCTCATGTTCATCATCTTCAGAAAACCCACCATACTGTCTCATTAGTAATTTTCAAATTTTTTTCAATGATTATATTTTTCTCTTCTTACTCCTTATATCAACTAACATCTAATTTAATATTTAAAATAAAATAATAAATTAATAATAGAACTAAGTAATATATTATACTTAAATTATCTTTGAATTTTAAAAATATTATATAAATATATTAAAATTAAGTATAGTATAATATAATTTATATTATATAATATTACAATATAATTTAATATATATTTTTTCAATAACCTTATTGAGGAGCAGCCTCAAACTACTTGAGGCACGCAACTTCGAGGAGTATGCCTTAAACAAAAAGTGTAAGCCATGAGGTACACCATGAAGTGTGCACCTCAAACACCTTTTTAAACAAAGATCTCAACAACGAATTGATCAATTAATATTAATAACAAGAGTCTATAATAATTAACACGTTAACTCGTAAACATAAAAAATAATAATGCAATGCAAGGTATATACTTCAATTCTCCAACTAGGATAACACTGATAGCAATGAGATTAACCACACTACAACCTACTTTTATAAACAGGTTCATAAACAATCATCTAAAGATATTCCATCTAAAAGTACTAATAAAAAATGGCCCTGTTAAATATAGATGAAAATTATAATAAGAAAACACTCTGAATTTAAAGATTGACGTAAGCATGGGCATTCCCTATACCATTTCAATCATTCCACCATTATACATCTAAAAAATCAACTGGTGAATTCTTTCTCTCGTGACCTCCATATGTGTGTAAGTTGATTGCCCACAAGTCGAATTTGGCCGACTTGAAGTGATAGTGCATCGGATCTCAAAATGCTTGGGCGTCGCGAAAATGGTCGCGACCTCCGTTCGACGACGGACTTCAGCGTTGAGCGCCGAAATTGATCGAATAAATATTGCATAATCTAAATATCAACCGCTCAAGCGATCGAGCTATCAATGTGTCGACGCGCATATCGGAGTTGAAAAGCTGCGACGATATCCAAACGACCTCCGTTCATGAAATTGATCGCGTCGTTAGATTTGAAACATCGAACTATCAATTGCGTCCATAATTGGACAAATCACGTGCAAATATCGAATAATCAAAAGTATGCGGAAATCGAGGTTGAAATACCGGGGCCAAAATCAACAAAATGACCTCCGTCGGCGAAAGGACGTCATCGCGTTGAATCGGCGATCGGTATATAAATACCGACTCGATGATCAATCGATCAGCGATCGAGTCAGCAGCGCTATATCGAGATCGAGTTGCGCAACCGCGATCCGTTCGTGAAATTGATTATGTCATTAGCTTCAAAACGTCGAAATCTATCGAATAAGACTATTCGCACTCAATTCGGACAAGTTTGCGCGAATGTCGGCGTAGAAACGGACGCATTTTGAGTTGAAATGATGTAATTTGGCCGACTTGACAACGGCTCCTAAACGGCTTTGTTGCGTTGAACATAATAATCTTGAATTGATATATCTATTAATTATCTAATCTTGTCGACGTAAAATTCAATTTAAAGTCAATTACTCAATTTAAAAAAAAAATCAATTTCAAAACTTAATCTAACCCTAGCTCTAAAATCCCACTTAACCGACCGGCCCCATCCCTATTTTCCTCTCCTTCGCTCTTCGATTCGCGACTAAGCGCTCCTCTTCAAGCACGCGAGCGAGACCCTCTTCACGATCGAGCCATAATGCATCCGATCGAGCCTCTCCTCCCTTCGCGAGCCGTCAACATGAGCATCTCCCTCCCTTCATTCAAATGGTAGGCAACCGTTCCCTCCTCCCTCTCTTCAACTGCGGCCCCTTCCCTTCAACCGCATGAAAAGAGCAAAAAATGGCAAGGAGACTTTTCCCTCTACTCCCCTCATCAGAAAAAACCCTCTCCGATCCTCTCCTCTAACGAGAAGAGAAAGGTAGATCGCTTTTTCTTCTTCTTCCTTCCTCTTTTTCTTTCCTTCCCTTTCTTCTTCCTCCTTCTTCTTTCTTTTTCTTCCTTCCTTTTCTTTCTCCAATCGGAAAATTACTTTCCCTATTTCCTTCCCCTCTCCAAAACCGAAAATCTTTTTTCCCTCACTCTTACAAATCCGAATTTATCCTCTTTACCTTACCCTCGATCCAAAATTCCCTTATTTTTCCCTCATTTTCATCAAAACCGAAAATCAACTTTCAAATTTACCCATTTTCCAAATCCGAATTTTCTACTTCATTTCAGTAATCTCCTTCACCGCAACCGGAGAAGAACACCGTCATGAGGCGGATTCTTCTTTCGGTTTTCGGCGTTGCCCTCTTGCATTACATTTTCAATTTCCTTAGAAGAACGCGTCATGGAGGTTCTTCTTCGGTTCCGGCTCGCCTCCTCTCTTTAATTTTTACTATGACCGAAGAAGAACACTGTCATGAGACGGGTTTTTCTTTCGGTTTCCAGCGTCGTCTCCCCTTTCTGACCCTTCTCTTCGTCGTAACCAAAGAGGAACACCATCATGAGGCGGGTTCTTCTCTTGATTTTCGGCATGCCTAATCTCGTTCCCTTGTCAATCATTGCAACGTGCAAAAAAATGAGTCATAACATGTGAGATGTGTGAATGTGGATATATACGTGCTTGTGTTTCTTTCGGTTGAAGGCCTTGTATGCTCATGAGGCATACGAGATGAAAAATCATTCTGTTGTCATGAACGCTCTTCTTTCATGAGGCGTCAGAAAGCCAACATCCGTTAGATGTATTACCTCCAGAGACGAAATCTTTGAAATTTTATCTAATTTCTAGACTTAAAAAAAATGAAATGAATACACATGTATTGTATTTTTTTTTTTTTTTTGCGGTTTAAGACCCATTAATGCATTAGAGTGGTGTGAAGAAGGTTGTGGTGTCATAACTCATTCTTCGTGAGCGTGAGAAAGCCAAACACTCGATGCATCCCCTACGTGAGGGATGCCAGGAGGCCAAAATTATCAAATCTTGACAAAAATAAGTAATAAACTAAGCGTCAAGTAAGAAACCTAATTTAAACTAAAGCATCAAAAGAATAAAACAAACATAAAACAAAGAAAAAAAAAAGAGGAAAAGTATTTACAAAACTTATTTAAGTTGAAAAGATTAAAATCATTCCTCTCTTTCTCGAGTACTCTAGCTGAAAGCTCTCTTAGCTTACTTAGAGGATTTGAAGTAATGAATGAGTTCTCTTTTCTTGAAAATTCTTCAAAATTAAATAAGCTTTAATTAGAATTTGGGGAGACCGATACTAAACTCATAACAAACTTACAATAAATTTGAATTTTAAGTTTCAAATAAATAGGGAATTTGATATGAAGTTAAAAATGAATCTAAATGGGGTCTAACAACACTTGTTGTAGAAAATATCCTTAAATAATAAAATTAGAAAGCCTTGTTTTTTTTGTGAACTCATATAAAGCAATATGAATCATAAATGAGTATGCAAAACATATCATATAGCGGTCACTTTGGATCAAATATTCCAAAATACATTGAATCTTGAATAAAAAATAAATTCATTACACATATCTAGAATGAATATATTCTTATTCAAAACTTGTAAAAACTTTCAAATCTCACGCCACCAGATCTGCAATTTTTTGTATAAATAACAGACGATTAAATTAAATGTTGGCGAATGAATGAAACTTTTCTTCAATACAAAAATTAAGAATTTCATTTCTAAATTATGATTTTCAAAATCAACAAAATCACTAATTAAAACTTTCAAATCTCCACCGGATGCAATTTTTTGTATAAATGAGCCAATGGAAATTAAATGTTACGCGAATGAATGATTTCCTTATTCTACAAAAATTAAGAATTTCATTTCTAAATTATGATTTTCAAAATCAACAAAATCATTAATTAGGTGAAATTAGTATATAAAACATGGATCAGAACCTTATCTTTGAATGTTTAGATTCAATTCTCATGAGAATAATCTACTGCGGGTTGTTCATTTAGTCTTATAGGTCAGTTATAACTTAAAATTTATTATATAAATTTCAACTCGTAAATATCGAGCTAATTTTGTCATGTGATGATATAATCCTCTGAAGAGCTAAATGAGTTGAAATATATTAGTCGATCGATTAATACTAATGATCGTTGAATGGTGATTTCCAGGATCCATCAAAATGTGATTATTTTCAAATCAAATTAACTCAAATTAAATATCAATCTAAAATATTTAAATAAAACTTCTATCATTAAAAGTTTAAAGCTTCAATCTATCCATATGATTGTTTGTGGTGACAAATTAAAGCATATACGCACGAGGAGAGATGTCAAATCAGTGTTATGATATGATCTCTCTCTCTCTGTCGGTAAGGGCATATCGTGTCCTCGATTGTGGCTTGGCGACTCCAGGATGAAGCGATTCACGAGTCCTCGATGGAGGAGGTTTCAATACGATCTTGTAGCCGTGTATATCCTCCAGTAAGCTCTGCCTTATATCATATTTGATATGGCAAAAGCTCTGTCGGTAAAGTAAGTAAGTATAATCTCTTAGATATGCTACAAGGTTCTTAGGCAGCGTAATATGTGTTGTTAATAAAGATCCTTGTCGAGGTTGGGTGACTACTTCTCTACAAGGAGGGAGGTAGGGAGGGTGGCAGAGATTCTGGGGCAGAGATCTAGATCAGGGCGTCATGATTCTCGAAATCATGGTTTAAGCTAAAATGATGAATTTCATAATATTAAATTCTAAAACTATATCTTCTCTTTATCTCCTTCGCGTTAAGCGACTTAGCGAATAGACTAAATCAAATTTTCTCTCAACATGGAGGGATAATTAACTTATAGAGGGCTTGCATAAGAAACACAGGCCAGATCTAAAGTCTCTTAAAATAAGGGCAAAATCTGCAGGTAGTGTCTTTTGCTTATTTCATCTATACGAAAATTACAGGTGTTAAAATCAAACTCTCTTGATTCAAATATTGTCGAGAGATCGGTGGCAATTTTAGCTCGCATTCTGGCGACTCATTTGGATTCTCTTTCCATCTTTGGTTAGTCACATATGTGTTATAGTAACAATAAAATTTTTTGAAAATTCAAAACAAAAAATGGTGATTTAAGTGTGTAATAAATTCAATATGAGGTTCTATATAGAATCAATCGTTATGTAGAGTATATCTTTATTACACTATTATTTGTTCTGTAGTACCTCTGCATCTTAAAAATATGAGGTGAAATAATAATTACTAATTACTAATCTCTATCTTTCACTTTTATAGAATGGATCTATAAAGCACTCCTTTCATCGTTCAACTAGGTGCGAGGTCTGAACATCTTTGCCACAATCCTCATCAACCGACGAGATGTTGGGCTACAATTCAATTTGGTAGCTTGAGTTTTAGGTATCGTTATGCTAAACTCTAAAGTACCCACTATTAGATAGAGGTCTTCAAGTCACCAAGTCCTACTAATAATATGCATGACCAGTTGAATAATGCATTTGTCAGGAGTTCTCCCGACAGAGAATTTCAATTTTCAAAAAACTAGGTCAATCTGAAGCCCCCGTGATGAAAAAAATTGTCAATGGGCAAACTGTGTCTTTAATGCCTCGTGATACAGTTGTTGCGCTGATTAAACCTTTTGTATCCGGAAAGCATGATCATGAAGCTTCCTCATCGAGAAGCAAGTTAACCAGAAGGTAGAGAAGAAGAAGAAATGTTGAAATTTGAGGCGACGAATTCCCTAAAGACCACAGTGAAGCGATCTTAATGTGAATATTCATACACACGACAACTTTGACAACCTAAAGTGGTAAAAAATGAATAGCTCTGTGAAATAAAGTCATGGGACCAACCACCGCAACCACCACCATGACGAGCAGAAACATTGTTTGTCGGGATACATAAAATTCTCAAGAAAGCATGAAAGAATGAAGAAGAAATCTGGTTCATCTCTTACAGTAGTCATCTCTTACGGTATTAGCCACCACGATGCATCCAGTAAACGGACCGTGCCCAAGAATTACGAAGGTCCGGTGAAAGGACTGGAGGTAATGAAACCAGAAGAATGGAAGAGGTGTGACATCTAACACTAATACTCAGAAATCTGTCTCAAAAATAACTCATCAGAAGTGGATACCCAAAAGAATGGATGTCATTAATGAAAGACATGATGGTCAACACCTTGGAGAATCCTCTAGGGGATCTCATCATCGATCAGGTTCACCCCCACAAGAGAAGGTTGATTTTGATCGTAGTCCTTTAATAAAAGAAGTATTTGTTCCGCACATTGAACCAGAGATCCACTGGAAACGTCGATCGGAAATTCTTGTGCAAGAAGAAAATAATGAAGAGGATATGGAAGTGGAAATTGTCATGGTGGAGATATAGATGAACTCTCCTCGGCAAAGTAGCAAAAAAACGAACCGGAAATCTAAGAGATTGACATTTATGAAGAGGAGTCTTCACATAAGCAAATAGAGGATGGATCTTCGATCTTTGCTGAAGATGAAGAAGAAGACGACCAGAATGAGAAAGAAATCATGCGTGTCGAACATATGTATGAACGAAAAAAATGATTAGCTGGTACCGCTTTTATACTCGACATCGTCTGATACGGTTTGTCGCAAATGCATAAGGAGAAGGGGAGTTCTTCACTAAAATGAAAGGAAGCAAGCGAACGAGAAGAAAGAAATAGAAGAAGAATTATCTTGATTGTGACTGCTAGAAGAAAAAAGAGAAATCACGTCAAATGAAGGTCAAAGACAAGATTACCTGACAAGATGAATGATATGATGACAAATGAACATCATGATGAAAAGTTCTGAGAAGAATATCACATCAAGTGTTTGTTTACTAATCAGTATTAATACTACAACTTATACCACCGACTTTGGTGCTACTGATCTATGCATGAGCGAAAGCAGTTAACTACTACCTCTCCGGTAAAATTCAAAATCGGCATGGAATGATATACTCAGTTAGAAATAATAATCAATGAAAAGATAAATGCAATCATAACTTCAAAGCAATGAAAGGCGGTGAGTAAGCAATTTGAATATGATCAAGTGTCGTGCAGGTTACTCGGTCAGAAATTTAATACTTTCAGCGGGCTTGATAATCCAAAACATCTAAATTTAAGGCTACTTGTGGTAACAGGAGGAAGCGATGCACTTTATTTTCGGATTCGTTAGTAGTCTGACCTCAATCGCATTCGAATGCTATGCAGAATTGTCAAATGATTCGATTAAAACATTTGTTAAATTAGAGACTATATTTGTGAAGAGGTTCGTCAGTGCAACCGAGAAAATCACAATCGCTGACCTTGCCATGCTAAAAAGAAGGAAAGATGAGTCAGTGACAAAATTAATAAGTTGTTGCATAATCGTATGAAGTAAACCAGATTGCAAGAAGAACATCGATCCAATTCTTGTCATATGAACAATAAAATGATGTCATTCTATGCACGTCAATTGCAACATTCGGGACTTTCGATAATAATTTGAATTTGAATTTGATCGTCCACAAGTCTGAAGTCATCGAGAGAAAATAAATCTTCAAACTAGAAATCTTCAAACCATGAAATGAATTTCTCAAATGGCGAAAAAATGGGTGATATATAATGTGAATAAAGGAAAACAGCCGATGTACAAAAATGATAAGGATAAGAAGCCTGTTTATTCTAATACACAGCCAAAAATTAGTATTATGATGTAATGACAAACCTCGGACTTTTTCAATGATGGAGAGCGTCCAAAACAAGCAACAAGAGATGATGAACGAATGCGGCCATCTCTTAAGGAAAAGATGAATAAAGATTATTTCTTTAGAAAAGACAGTGTGGCCAAATTATTTCGGCAAGAAGTTAAAGCTGGTTTACAATTACCTGAAATTAAAATGTCTGAAGAAGATGATCAAATTATTATCATATCATTGGATGATGATCATCATCTATCGAAGACTATTACGTCTTTAAAATTGGCTAGAAAAGAAGTATCAAGGTGAATTTACGATGTTACAGACAAAAAGAGTATCTAGGATGATTCGTCCTCTTACGTATCATCCGGAAAGACAAAAGAAGGAGAAATCAGTTGAGGCGAAGAATGGAAAATGGTAGTCTCAAAAAAATGCGTGAAAATCTTTGACGGTTAAAAATGTCCACTAGTGTTAAGTGGAAATCACGCTCAGAGCTATATTGGACTTAAGAGATGCTAAACCAAGTATTTGGGTTTCTCGGCATTCGATAAGCTACTTAAATCCATGAGAAATAGTCTACTAACGTCATAAATCAAAGAAGGCTAAGAAAAAGAAGATCAAGAGAACTACAACTCAAAGATCATTAACAATTTAGATGAGCATCACCGATTCACAAGACAACCATTTAAGCGGACTTCATGCTGCACCGCATTCTTTGAATCGGATGAAGATAATGGTGAATCTTGTCCTAGAGACATGCCAAATCATCTACGTGATCGGATGTTTTTTGAGTTACTCCAAAAATGAGGTAGTACAGACTCGACCACCCATCAAAATTAAATCGGGAAAGCAAGAGGAGCAGGAGTTAACATCGAATTTTGTTTAATGACTCAACAAGACGATAACTCAGATGAAGATCTATGTTTTCCCGGTAGAGAAGAGTCAGACTCATCGATATCATCGCGTATGAAACGTATGACGTTAAAAAATAAGTCTAGCACTTTTGGCCAATTTTCCAGAATAATAAGAGAATTTGAAAAAACTACCTCTTCAGAAAAATTTGAGCAAGATAAAATTATTCAAGTTCGGCTGAGAAGTGGTAAAGTTTTACCACCTTCATCAAAGAAGGGAAATGTAAATAAAGACAAAGACAAATAAATCGAAGTCAACGAAAATATCATTCCCAAAAATCCTAAACCAAAGCCTAAATCAAGCGAAAAGATAGATCATAATATTCTATCACATCGAGAAAGATCCTACCTGAGGTGTATGAGGCTCTCTTGATGTCGAAAGATCTCAGAAACTTTGGGCTCTCGAAGATCCTGAGAGTTATGAAGCTGCGAAAATGCATGACCAAAGAATTTGCAAACTCAAGATCTCCAGGTAATCACATTTTAAGGAAGATCTTATGTTGGGAATGGATCACAACCGTCCTCTTTATGTTACTATAGAGATGGATTTTCGATCAGTCAAATATGATGTCAGGGTTCTTATCAATCTTAAAAAAAAGTATTAAGAGGATTATCACTTGATATCCAACATCTTGGGAGAGACAAGTTGATGGTTCATGGTTTCGATGAAAAAGAGCAGAAAACTCTAGGATCTTTTATTCTCCCACTCAAGTTTCAGGATTTATATACAAAAGCCAAATTTCATATGTCGATCTTTGATACATCATTTAGAGCTCTTTTGGGCCACGCATATGTGCATGGTGCATCAACATATCATGTATGAAGTACCTAAAGAAGGAAGAATTCGAATTCACAGTAACACAACCATTCTCTTCTCTATGAAGCAAAATTTATGAAGATGCAAAGTACTTCATCCCTAAAGAGCCTAAGCCAACAAAGCCTCTTGAAGTGGTAGCATCCACTTTAGGTACTAAAAAGCAATTTCACAAAGTGAAAGAGCAGAAGCAAAGAGGAAGGAAAAAGACAATGCTGACTCTCCATAAAGCACTTAATTCTGCACCTAAATCAAAAAAATCAATTCCTCATTTGGGAAGTGACACAGAAAAAGGATAAGATATTAATGTCGAACATAAGGGAACTTATAAGCTTTCAAGAAAGATAGAGTATGAAATAAGTGATTCTGATTCAGACTATGATTTTGAATCTACTTATGAAAATAGAGTTCAGATGATTGCATCAAGGAGGATATCTCACTTGGCAGAGTAAGATGACTCACTCAAAATTATACCCATCCCTCAACAATGTTTCAAAGAAATCGGTCCTTTGGAGGTTCATAATTAAAGAATTGATAACTTGTTATTGTGAGTGTGAGTGGCGAAGAACTCTATTCTACAAATTTGAGTCGATCACAATTTTGATGTCACCACATTATGATGAGAATGTAGAGAATACCAATATACTATCCACAGAAACTGCGAAGAATGATGCATAAGCTTGGATTCATATTGGAACTACTAAATATAGGACTAAAATCTTTAACAAAATGTGGAGCCAAAGAAGTCCTCAAGCATCACGAAGAAGTGACTAAAGGTCTTGGGTTCATCCACAAATCTCATCAAAATAAAGCTTGTTATAATATAATAGAAGCTGAGATCGAGACTAATAGTAATGAAGAAGATGATTCCCATGAAATTCTTATTAAAAACGATGAAGAAATAGAGCCAAGTTTGCACCTGAATAACTCGAAGATGGTGGACAAATAGCTATTATGAATGAACTCAAAGAAATCAACCTGAGGCGAAGATCCGTCCAACTTTACTTGTGCCTTACTAATGAGTTGAAGAGCTAAAGCGCTACTTTGTGAATTGAGATTGCTTTGCCTTGACATATTCAAATGTTTATCTCTGATGTAGCGGTTCCTGTAGCTATAAAAGCTGTCTGAACTCAGGCGATGAGATTGGAGATTATGAGAAATTGCAAAACTAAAGCGATGAAGCATGCTTCATCCAGGAGGAGAAATAAGTAGATTAGATAGCCAACATTGTCCCAGTTAGGAAGAAGAACGGTCAAATCCGTCTCTGCATTGATTTTGGAACTCAAATGCGTGCAAAAGATAAAGATACTGCTTCGACTAGTAGTGAGCCTTTATAACATGTTCTCATTTATGGACGGATCATCAAGATATAATCAAATCAAGATGAATATGAAGATGAAGACATACATCGTTGAGAACACTATGGTATATATTCTTACACGATGCACCTTTAGCTTGAAAAATCTACATACCAAATGGCCATATTTTTGATCAGTTGATTCATCAGAAGGTGGAATGTTATGTTGACGATTTGGTGGTGAAAAGCTTAAATCATGAAAATCACTCCGAAGACTTGAGAATTGTATTAGAAAGAATCAAGAAATATGATCTCAAAATAAATCCTCTAAAATATGCAATCGGGATATCCTTCGAAAAATTCCTTGAATATATTGTACGTCATAAATGAATTGAAATTGATCCCGCTAAAATCAAGGCAATTGTAGAGATGCCTCCACCGAAGAGTTTACGTCAGCTTCGTTCTTTATAAGGACAGTTTGCATGCATCCGTCGATTCATATCAAACCTATCAGGACGCTGTTAACCATTTGCAAGGTTGATGAAGAAGGATGCTCCATTCAAATGGGACAGTGTCGAAATCTTGATAGCATTAAAGTTATCTATTAAATCCACCCGCGCTACTCGGAAAATCACAATTTTATACACAGCTGCGTTAGAAGAATCCATCAGGGCATTATTAGCACAACACAATGAAGAAAGCAAAGAGAATGCACTTTATTATATCCGTCGGAGGCTGATTGAAGCAGAAATGAGATACTCTCCGATAAAGAAGCACTATTTAGCATTGATCTTTCGGTCAAAAGTTTAGTCATTATATGTTATCTTACAAGATTACATCTCGAGGATCGATCAGTTGAAGTACTTGATGATGATTGTGGTCGGCTTAGATGGGCAATATGATTTTACAATTTGATATTACATCGTTACATAGAAAGAAGAGACAAGTCTTAGCATTTTTCTGCACTCCATCTTGACTCTTCCCATGCGATGATTTGTCAGATGAAATTATGCTCATTCATGAAGAAATGCATTTTGGGGAGCATATGGATCAAACAAGTCAAACCTCGGGCAAAAGCGGGAATCGGCATCATCTTCATAACACCGAAGAGGAATAATGAGGCGATCATATGGATTGGACGAGAACTAATAATAAAGCATGAAAGCATTGAGAAGTTGAAATTTATTTTCATAGGCATTCAAAACTTGCACATTTTTCGATTCTCGACTTATTATAAATCAAATATATATAACATATATATAATAAAGCATGAGTTCTTCTATCACAAGCGAGTTTTCGAAGCTTATGAAGCAAATATCAAATATCACACTAACTCGAAGTCTCTCGATCCGAGAATAAAAGTCGATTGCTTAGCAAAGCATTTATGAATGGTGATTATGTCATTATGATGATTATTCGATGAGTTCTAGCCAACAATGTATCCTCATGAGATAGAGGGGTTATCAAATTTGACCCAGCAAGATGTGACTCAAGTTGCTCCTCATACTCCCCAAAATCAACAAGGAGTTATGCCAAGAAGGGCTAAAAATGATATTGCCTCAGAAAAGCAATGTGAAACTTTTATTGTAGAAGAGCCACATGATTGGAGGCAACCTTTCATTGAGTACTTTTAAAAAGGCAAATTACCAAACAATAAATCACTGACAGCTCAAATCGAGAAGAGAATGTTGCGTTATTCTTTCGTCAACAATACTTTATATCGTAGATCATTCGAACAAATGAGGCTACGATGCCTAAATATAGATGAATGTACCAAAATGATGGTTGAAGTTCATGAAGAACTTTGTGGTGCATCGTCGGTCTGATGGAAATATCAAAAAGATTGGCTATTATTGGCAATCATGGTGAAGACTCAATCATCTAGAGGTGTCATGAATGCATACATGAGAATATAATTCCTTCATCTTCAAATCCACTATACCCAATAGCATCTTGATAATTCGAGGCCATCACAATGGGCGATTATGATTTCGCATTGTTTCATTTACTACGTCTTGTTAAGTACCTCATTTAAAGAAGTTCTTATCGGATGATTCATCATAATGTGATCTTTGGAGTGTCACCGAATAATTTTTAATAATGTACGATCTTCAAAATGCAAAGATTATAGATTCGATTGATACAAATTGATTGGAGATACTCTTGATATACAATCCAAATGGTTTCGCGGAGTCCTTCAACAAAATATTAGTCAAATTGCCTAAGAAGATTCTTATTAAAAATAAAAGAGAATGTCATACTAAAGTAATAGAGACATTATGGGCTCCACCTACAAGGCCAAGCTCCCTTATTCATTGGTATTTGGGCTGATTCTCGAGGGTGTCTTCACTTGAATAGTCATCATACAATTTAAGCGATCAAAATTTTCGTCCGAGAATGGAGGAACTTCGGCAGATGAAGTTAGATTGCAAGCTCATCAAAATCTAGAGATTATCGAGCAAAGATGTCCAGAGATTTTGACAATACGGTGCGGCCTCGAACATTCCAAAAAAAAGAATTAGTCCTGGTGCTGAGAAGACCAATTATCCCCAATCAAAAATTTGATGACAAATTTGAACCTAATTAGGAGAATCTTTTTGTCATTAAGAAAGTGTACCAAGGAGGGGCATACTAACTCATTGACCTAATGAAAGACCAATGTCACCAATTAATGGTCGATAATTTAGAAAGTATTATACGAGGAATACATTCTCGATGTTTAATAAAATCCCCTGCGTGGGGCATTTTTTTGGAATTCGCTATAAAGATCCTAAATAAATATACTCCAAATTAAAAAATTTCCACTTGAAAATCCCATTTACATAGGGGCATTTTAAATTTATATACATAGATAAAATCAATATTACATGTTAAAACTCTCTTAAGAGCATATCAATTCAAATATTGATATATTTGTATATTTTCATCTTGAAAGTTGTCTAAATGTGCTTTAGAATTCCCCTTGCAAGACAGGGGATATTTTTTTTGTTTATGTGAAGTTTATTTGAGTTGGCGTCCTCTTATAAGACAAGATCCTCAAATATATTCTGATTCAGGTTGACATCGAGCTTTACGTCAAAATTCTTGAATATATCTATAATTGTTATTGTTAATTTGCAAATTTTTACAAGAAAAAAAAAAAGAATCCTTTCTACGCATGAAAATACAATCCTAAATGTCAAAAAATTTATCTCCCAGATTTGTCAAATTCTGGAGATCAAATCAGAAGAACTCTAAATTTTGGAAACTTCAATCAACTGAGTTGGAAAAATATCAACTCTACAAAGTCCCAAGACATGGATGGGTTAAAGGTCAAACTCAACAAATGGCAGGTTCTGATCTCTTCTTCAATAAGAGAAGAGCGAGAAAAATGATGAAAGCATTCGTCGTTAATGACAAAACCACCAACCCACAGAAGACTGTATTAAAGTTCGCCAATGGCGATGTGTGAGTTCTTTGACACTCGCTCAATACAAACCATAAGAAAGTGATGAAAGAAAAACTCGTCATCCGAGGGCGATATTGTTCAATCTCAAACTAAATTACAATGATTACAAGCAATCGAGATCGAAGAGATCTTTCTACTGATCGATAAGATGAGATGTCGAGAAACTCGGATCGCGCAAATCAATCTTTATATTGCCTTGAGGGATCTCACTTATTTTCAAATGATCTGATCAAGCTCAAAGCATAGATCAAAGCCAATCTCATCATCAAGTCAGTCAAAGCAGAAAGCACAGGACCGAGGAGCAAATTTCATAGTTCATACAAAACCAATAGCTAAGCTAAAGGAATTTCGTGGTTATTTATTAGGCACACCTCTGTTCGATCTCAACATGTAAGGGGAAGGTGATTGTCATCTGTATATACCATCATCAATTCAGCCTGACACCACCATGGCGTTCATACAACAAGTAAATATTATAATAAATTCATATAAAATAGATCAATCATTCATTAAGTGAAGCGGAAGGAATTTCAAATCACCAAAGCGGAAAACCAATTCCCAACTCCTTCATCAAAACAAATAAACTAATTCCTCCATCAAACCCAACCAAACACGAAGCTAGGATGAGAGAAAACTCAAATCTGCAATGAAATAAAATAAAGAAATCATCAGCAAAGACATTGAAGTAGAAAATAAATGGTGTAAAAACTCTTATCTATGATAAATAGATCGGTTAACTATTTAACGTATTACAAATAAGGCATCATCTGACAAATCTTATCAAAGAACAGTAAAGTATTTCGATCAGTTAAAATGATCCAAGTTTTATTTGCCAAGGATCAACCGGTTTCAACAACGCGAAGTCCATGCTGAATCATATTTGTTGGGGTAGTTGATCTCCACATATGTGTCATAAGTTGAGTCAAGCCGCAATTCGACGAATTTGAGTGATTGATCTGTCAAAATGCGGGCGTCGCGAAAATGATCGAAATGACCTCCATCGATGAGCGGCCTTTGCGTTGAGCGTCGAAATTGATATCTGTATAATAAGATCAACGCCAATCGATCAGCGAAATGTGTTGATGTATTGTCGGTGCCGGGCGGCGCTCAGATTCGTGATCCGCATTATTAAATTCCAGCTATCGAAATTTGATCAAATTTGGATGACATGTAAATGTCAATTATAATTGCTTGTATCGAGGTTGAAATACAGACTGTCAAAATCAACCAAAATAACCTCTCGATCGGAAGGCGTTCCAGTCGATATAAATATTGCAACTCGATCATCAAGCCGTCAAACGTCGCATGCATCTGCCAATCGATCAAGCCTATGCAAATGATTGATGATCTGTTCGAGGTGATTTATTGTCATTGAAAAGCCCGAGCGGAGAATCTGTCGGTGATTACCATTTGGGTTAAATGGTTGGCGAACGATTGCGGCATTCGTCGTTGCATTGGAATAATCTTGAATTAATATATATATTGATTATTTAATCTTGTCGACGTAAAATTCAATTTAAAGTCAATTACTCAATTTAAAAAAAAAATCAATTTCAAAACTTAATCTAACCCTAGCTCTAACATCCCACTTAGAAAGTAATCCATTTTCCTCTCCTTTGATTCGTTAATGAGGCGGCTCCTCTTCAAGCCGCGAGAAGCAGAGCCCTCTTCACACGATCGATGGGCCGAGCCTCCTCTCTCATCACATGCAGGCATCTCCTCCTTTGTTGTTGGTAATGACCCTCCTCCTCTCTTGTTCAAGCATGGTAGGAGACCCTCTGCTCCCTCATGGAAAAACCCTCTTCCTCTCTCACCAGAGAGAAAGATGGGTCGGCTTTTCTTCTTCTTCATCCTTTCATCCTTTCTTCTTCCTCCTTCTTCTTCTTTTCTTTTCTTCCCCTTTTTCTTCTTTTCCTCTTTCAATTACTTTCCCACATTTCCTTCCCTCTCCAAAGTTTTTCCCTCACCCTTACAAATCCGGATTTCTCCTCTTTACCTTACCCTCGATCCGAAATTCTCTTATTTTTCTCTCATTTTTACGAAAACCGAAAATCAACTTTCAAATTCCCCCATTTTCCAAATTCGAATTTCTTACTTCATTTTTTGGGAGAAGAACACTCATGGTAGTTCTTTCGGTTCGATCGCCTCAGATTACATTTTTCAATTTTAAACCTGGAGAAAGAAAAAAGTCGGTGAGATCTTCTTCGGCGGCTCTCCTCATTCATCACCTAATTTTAAACCGTCCATGAGGAATAATAACGCCATCGTGAGGTTCTTCTTTTTTGGTTCGTCGTCTCCCCTTTCAGACCCTTCTCTTCGTCAGAATCGCGTCGTAAAGGCGAGTTCTTCTCTTAGTTTTCGGTGCTAAGCTCCTTGCCGATCATTCTGGCAAAAAAAAAGTCACATGTAGAATGTGTGAATGTAGATATATACGCTTGTGTTTCTTTCTGGTTTGAAGGAGCGCATCGTCTTAATGAGAGCGAGATGAAAACCGCATTCTGTTTAAGATCGCTCCTTCGTCGAGAAACCAAACATCCGATCATGCTCCCAGATAAAATCTTTGCCAAAATTTTATCTAATTTCTAGAAAAAATGAATGAATCACATGTTGTATTTTTCTTCTGCGTTTCATTGACATTAATGCCTCATTAAAGTGAGTGGGTGTGAAGATAGATGTGGTGTCATGAAGACACCAGCTCAGCTTCAGAGGCGTAAAACACTCCGTCGACCCTTGGGGATGACAGGATTTATCAGATGCGTCAAATCTTTTGACTTAGAAAAATAAGAGAGTAAAATGTTAAAAAGTGGGAAACTTACATTTAAACTAAAAACGTCAAACAAGAAAAAAAAAAGAGGGAAAGTAAAATGACATACAACAAATACAAAAGTAAAATAAAGAAAAAAAAGATGAAAAGTATTTACAAAACTTAAGCTAGTTGAAAGCCTTCGAGTCTTTAAAATCTTTCTCAAGTACTCAAGGTCTCTTAGTCTTATTTAGAGGAATTTGAGGAAGTAAATGAGTCTTCTTTTTCTTAAATTCTTTTGATTGAAATTTGGGAAATTATCTTAAACTTCATAACCTGATAAATTTGAAGTTTAAGTTTCAAATAAATAGAGAATTTGATATGAAGTTAAAAATGAATCTAAATGGGGTCTAATAACTCTTGTTATAGAAAATGTGAAAAGTCCTTAAATAATAAAATTAGAAAGCTAGAACTTTCTTTAATTGAACTTATACATGTATGAATCTATTTGTCTGCAGTATGCATATCTTATAATGGTCACTCCTTTGGATCAAATATTCCAAAATATAAAATCTTGAATAAAAATAAATTCACTTATCTGAATGAATATATTCTTATTCAAAACTTTAAATCTCACACCTGGGATCTGCTTTTAACAGAGAATGAGAAAGAATTAAATTCTTAAATCTACAGATGAATGAGCTTTCCGATACAAAATTAAGAATTTTATTTTTTTTTTTCAAAATCAACAAAATCAATATTTGAAATTAATTTAAATAAATATCTGCGTGCTAACATTATCTTTGAATGTTTAGATTCGTGTATGAGGATCTTTGCGGGTTGTTTCGGTTTAGTCTTTGGATCACGAGTTAACAACAATGACGAATCCCTTAGGTGGAATTTACATGAATCTCTGTCTCCATTGTGTCTTTATATGTATCAAATTCTCATTTAAATCAAGTATCTTAAGATCATTTTTTATCATCTTAACCAAGTCTTTTTTAAGTCTACCTCTCCATCAATCTAATCATCTCCAATCTTAATGTATGTGACTTTATGTGGCCATAAGGCGACTCTAATCTTATCTTTTAACTTTTCGACCAATATACTCATTTTGCATTATATCTCTAAGAGTAAAGCCACTCATCCACCACCATCCTCATCTCTTCACTTAACTTAGTCTTTTTCTCTTTTTGTTGCATTTTTTAGTCAGAGGTCTTACCACCATCTTATAAAATTTTTAAGTGGAACTTTTACATCACATAATAGATGCACTTCAACCATCAATCTTGAATTCTACTAATAACATCTCCATTTATTTCACCATCATTTTGAATAATAGAAATAAATATCAAATGCTCACTCTTATTAATGACTTATTTACATGTCACAACATCACTAACTTATAACTAAAATTACACTCCATATATTCAATTTTTTCTACTTAAGCGAAAACCTTTAGACTCTGAGTTGACCTCCATAATTCAATTTTTTGTTGGACTCCTCTAGTATTATCAACAAGAAGAATGTCATCGAAAAAAGCATATGCAGGGAACATCTTCTTGTAAATGCTAGTAAGAACATCCATAACTAAAGTAAAAAGGTAAGGGCTTAAAGGATCCTTGATATATAATAGGAAATATGTTTTTTTGTCAATCCTCCTTGTGTTTGGACACAAGTAACTTGACTCTAGTATACATATCCATGACTTGAATATAATCAATTAACTCCTTCTTACGTTAGAACTCTCCAAAGAACATCTCTTGAAACTTTATCATAAACTTTATCTAAATCAATAAATATCATATGTAGATCCTCCTTACTTTCTCTGCTTCTCCATCAAACCCAGCAAATGTAAATAACATCCAGTAGATCTACGGCATGAAACCAAACTTACTTATGTATCACATCGTAACATATGCTCTCTCTCCCATAATTTTAATGTATGGCACATTAATTAAATCTATAATTTGCACTCTTGCATCACCTTCTTAAATATAGGAACCAACAAACTCTTTCTCCCACTCTTCTTTTTGACATGAAAAGATTTGTAAGCGAAATTCTGATCTCTAAACATTTCATAGAATATTATCGGTCCTCGCTTTTCCACATTTCATTTCTTTAAAACTTCGGTTATTTAATCTGACGATAAAATGAAATTCTCTATTTTTTGTTTAGGGTATTAAGGTTCTTAAAATCAATCATCGTCTTTGGATCATTGAAAAGTTTATCAAAATACTCATCTATTTTCAATATCATTTTCTAAAAAGTATTTTATTATTTTCATCCTTAATCTCACTATCTATATATCTTTCTTATCTCTTTGGTTGGCTAAATCATACATCTTTTCATCTTAACTTGTCTATCAGAGTAAATCACTAAAGTTAATTTTTCGTCGTCTCTACACTTAATCTCTTTTTATATCTTTTAATTCTCAATTTTTTCTCCAAAAGTTTTTATATATTTCTTTTTTTTTATATTTTCTTTGCTGACTCCACCATTATCTTATTAAAGGAAGTTTTTCTTTTGATTCTCCATATTTAGCTGATTTGCAATTTAAACTTATTTTTTTTCACATGTTAAATTTAGCATCCCATTCTAATCTCCAAATTCTTAATCTTTTTGTATTTAATTTTTTTTTTTTATTTTAGGATGATCTTTAGTTTATTTTTCTCTTACAACCTTTCATCTTAAAAAATTTGATCGATGGGTCTTAAATTTTTAAATTTTGGAATGATCTACAATCTTTCTGATTTAAAGCGATCTATTTTTTTTATCGGAAAATAATTAATCGTGTTTTCTTAGATCATTTTTATAAGTAAGAATATGTTTCTCTTAAATAAAATATTAATCAAATTTAAAAGCAAAGAAATCTATATCACCTCTTCATTAAACTCCAAATCCATAACCTAGCGTGAATATTTTTAAAATCTTCTACCTATCACTATAAATCTCCTCCGATAAATATTTTTTTCTTGAGGTATCTTTTGTATTAATCCCTCTCATTCATTATAAAATTTTTCTCAGCCTCTTGAGGGGCGTCATTTATATGATAATCTTAGTATCAATAATCTTTAAAAGTATAATTATCTCATCCCAATTATAATTATATTATCATTATTTTCCATAATCCTTTCTCTGCCATTTCAGTTACCTACCAAAATTTCTCTTCTATCTTTAGTTCTTCACACGTAAAATATTTATCTTTTTATGATAATATCTATAATTCCATTAATTTACAAGAGTATCTATTCCAAGATCTGCTCCTAATTATCTCATGGACTAACTTCTTTAACAGCTTATTTAATGTGGGAACCTTTTGCTTAGGTAGATCTAAAGATTTTCATCAGTATTCAAGTCATCTGGTAGCGTCAGGACATAACGTCTTCTGATGATTTAAAGGATTCATGTCATGATTATTTCAAGTTTACTTATTTGTACTATCTGACTCCACTTTTCACATCCAGGACTTGGGATGAATGGATGGTAGTGTTGTGAGGTTATAGCTAAAAATCTATTATATAAATTTATTTCGATAAAATATCGAAACTAATTTTGTCATATGGTAGATGTCATCTCTTAAATTTTGAGTTAATGACAAGATCTAAGTTCTGAATATATTATTCAATTCACGATATTATGGTATGTTAAATGGTGATTTCAACCGGAGGGAATACTTCCATCAAAATATAATTTTATTTTCAAATGAAATTAACTCCAATTAACTTAAGTTAAATATCAATTTAAAATCTATCTTCGTACTTTCAAAAACTGATGTCAGATTATTTATCGAGGTAATTAAGAAATTGTATAAATGAGTCGATGTCAATTTGGTATTATACGCCATCGATCTCTCTCACGATGGGGCGTGCTCGTGTCCTCACGTGAATTAGCAGATAGCCATGGATGAAGCGATTCTGAGAGTCCTGATGTGGTTTGGCGGTCGACCCCTCCTCCGATATATTACGATCATGCGGCCATCTCTTACATTTGTAATCATGGGGTATATTTGATAGAGTAAGCAGTCTTATCGGAGGTAGACTTAAGTCTGTCTCCTTGGATGGCATCATAAGGATTCTTGGATGAATGGCGAGTATATTGATAAAGATCTCGGGGTTAGGTTTCCTCACTAATAGGATGGGATGGGACTAGATCCCGGGCACGTCATCATTCTCCCAACCATCAGTTTAAGGTGAAATGATGAATTTCATTAATCTTAAATTCTAAAATTCATATCTCTTCTTATAGCATTAAACACTTATTTAAAACTTTAATCGAAAGTTCTCTCTTTTGGAGAGGGTAATTAATATAGGGGCTTGCTTTATCTAGATGAAGTTCTTAGCAGTGAAATCTTTGGGTAGTGTCTTATCTACTTTAAATCTACTACATTACAGACTTAAAATCAAACTCTCTTGATTCAAATATTGCCGAAGGTGTTCTTTCACACTCTCTTTGTGTGTGTGTGTGTGTGTGTGTGTGTGTGTGTGTGTGAGAGAGAGAGAGAGAGAGAGAGAGTATTATGGCTTCTCCATCTCCTCTTAATAAATTGTAAATATTCTCAACAACTGAAGCCACAAATAAATTTAATGATACCAATTATCTTTTGCAATTGACACCTATTTTCATTTTTGTCAACTCTCATGATAAACTCTATCATCTTGATACATTTACTCTAAGTAGTAGTGACACCTTGAAGCTTTCCAAGATACTTTAATATCTCTCATAACTCTCCAACCTAGATAAATATTTCATTTGGGGCAAAGTTTAACTTTTATCCATATTTTGTAAAGCTAATTCAATGTCATTTTTTGGATCAATTATAATATAATTCATGGATCCTATCAATTTTTCTCTTCTATAAAAAATTCTTCTTAAACCTCTCACTTAAAAATTCTCAAAAATTACCATCTTTACTCTTAAGTATTTATCTTTATCTAAGATAAAATTATCTTCCTCTTAGCATATCTAATTTGATCAAAATCTCTACCTCTTTTATCTAACCTTAGTTACTTCAACATTTTATTTACTCTTTCCTTAGTGCATAGTCTTCCACATAAAAGAATATAAGCAATAGCTTTAATTTTTTTTATTACTCACTTTGCAAAAGTTCAACCTCCTTAATTACATGTCTTAATATTATTGTGAAAATAGCACTTTGTTTCCCACAATGATTTTCAATGCCTCCTCAATTTACTACCTAGAATCCTAAGTAATATAAGATTAATTTATGGAGCTAGAACGTGTGTTAAGTTCTCAATGCAACTAGTAATTTTTATCAAAGTCAACTTTAGTTGAACTTTAAAATTCCTATTTCTCTCTCTAAAAAATCCATCAATTAATGACTAAACGAGGTTTAAAAGCTAAATCGAGAACTAATAAATTTTACTTTAGCAAGGAGAAGGGTAAGCCTCGACACCAATTGAGGCATTAGCCTCGAAATATAAAAAAAAATTCATAAAATTAAAAATAATTTATTATTTCATGTATCATTAATAATATTTACCTAGTTAATTATTATAAAGGTATCAATCATAAATCTCAATTTTAAAAGTTAATGCAAAATGCAAGTTTGATATGAGATTTAAGGTAAACAATTACCTAAAATTTAAATACATGACGAAGATCATGATTTATAGTAGCGTCATCCTCACATTTATCATCTTTAAAAAGTCATCATATATAATAATTTTATCATTATCTAATTCAGCAACATCAACATCTTTTAAATTTCCTTTGATCACTATGTTTTTCTTCTTACTCTTTATATCAGTTAACATTGGATTTAATATAATTTAAAAATAATAATAAATTAATGCACAAGTAAGTTATCCATTAAACTTAAATTAACTTTTAAAATTTTCAATATGTTATATTAGGTATATTAAATATAAGTATAATATAATATATATCAATATGATAATATAAAATAATTTTTTGATAATTTTATTGAGACGACACCTCAAATGACTTTAAAAGACATAAGTGTGCTAGTGATAGTGAGGCTTAAGCCTTTAGGTGTTTTTTGTGTGCCTTCAATCAAGGAGCACCATGATGCAAATTTCTTGAGCATTTTTTCAAATAGAGTTTTACAACTGTTTTTTCAATTCCACCATTCTTCTACAAGATAAGCACTTCTTCATAACTTCTTTTATTTTTAAATAAGTATTCATAACTAATATGTTATATAGTGTGGTTAAATTTTCTTTAGGACTTACCTTAAAATATTCACAAAAAGGTATTTACCTTCTATATCAAAAAAAAAAAAAAAACTATTTGTGATATAATTGATTCACTTTTAAGGAAATTAGGATGCCAAAGCTTTGAATATCTTCTAATCAAAAGAAAAGGAGAGAACATTAATCGATGCAAGTACAAAAAGTAATCCACACTATTAGTCAATTCTTTTTACTTTTCTCAAAATGTGTTTGTTATCATAGAATCATATGCTGCTACAAAAGCAAATATCGTTTATCTAATCAGATTTTTATTTCTTATTGCATACCCACCAATGCATTCATTCTCTCATAATACACCTTACTAAATTTTACATGTACCTTTAAGTCAAGAAAAATAATTGTACTCTAGTCTTCCAATTATATGTTGTAGTAGTCCGCTCACTTCTTCCCAATATTGGTTGCTCAAAACAATATTTATGTGCCCATATATAGTTAATTTAATAGCTATCATCTTATCACTAGTTCCATTCACCTCAATATTTTTTCTTTCAAATTTCTATCCATATGCTAACTCCATTTCTCCCAACAGATAAATAACATTCCCCGTACATCTCTGAACCATTTCCCTTTACAGATAATTTCATATAAGCATGATCAATATCAATAACAATAGCAGCGATAATATCCTCATACCATCTACGAAGGGCTGGTTTAACTTCTAATGAACACGTGATGTTTATTTTTCTTCAATCATTATGTCAATTATTTCACAAGGCTTCACATTCAAAATTCTCAAAAAGTCCATAAAGAAACAATAATTTTGGTTTTATGCCAAAGAGTCAGAATTTGCCTACTTTTCTCCATAAATAAGCTAATTTGTGATGCATTTCTTAAATAAGAAATAACTACAATCAAGGTAACTTATAAGGTGACACCTGAAAGTGATGGTCTACTCCCTGCCCTCTCTCGTTTCTCATCATAATAAGAGAAAATCACGGCGCATAGCTTCCAAAATTTTATTTAGTTTTGAGGTGACTGTCAAGCTACAATCAAGGCTCAAACTTTCTCATCTAGACTTCAGACCGACGATAACAGCATCTACATTCCAATGATCAATTATTTATGCAACTCTTGATAATATACTGCTCACCAAAAACATCCAGAGAAAGAAACCCAACGATAAACAAGGAAAAGCTTTAAGAAGACCAAAGAAGAAGCCCAACTAAGGCGAATAACCATTAATCACAGCGGAATTCGAAAATGGTTTGGAATAGCCAAAACCCCACTTTCACCAAATTTCAGGCATCGTCGTTGTTAAAACAAGAAACCCTACAGCCGCACGGTTTACGGTGCCCCATTCATGTCTAGAAAGAGAATAAAGGGAGAAAGGAAGAGATTAACCTGGTCATTCGAAGAACCCAGAAGACAATTCAGGCGCCTAGAGCATTGCCGAAGTAGAGGAGTGGTAGTGGCGGAAGAGCTCGTGGATATCCTCATATCCCGGCCATTGATCCCCCTCATCCTCATTTTCTTTCAATATAATTTTGATTTAATGTTTTAAAAAAAAAAGAAATTTACATACACAGCACACGATTCTTATGTATTTATATACTTAACATTGATATTTACAAAATTGCAAACCCGGGCCAACTTAAACATATGTTCAAATTATGATTTTAATTTTAATAATTTTAATTTAATTTTGGTTGAAATTAAAATATTGTTGAGGAACCGTAAGCGACAATTTGTAAGCTCAAAATCGTGGTATAGAAGAACCACCTCCTACTTCTAAAACCTACAAATATTGTCAATTTAATTCAGTTTTAATAGTTTCACCAAAAATTTAGGTTTTATAAAATGTTGGGGGTTATTTGGAATCAATTTTATTTTCTATTTTATATTTATATTTATTTGGTTTTATTTATATTTTATTTCAAAATAAAAAATATTTATTAATTGTTGTTTTTAAAAGTGCTCTGAACATTTAATAGATATTTTAAATATTTTTAAAAATAATATTATTTATTTTTAAAAAATAAAAAAATATATCAAATAAATATATTTTTAAAAATAATTTAAAAATAAAAATAAAAACATAAAATAAAATTGATCTCAAATAGCTCTTTAGGAATATTCAAAAATTTACTTGAAATTTAAAAATTTTGAAAAGATTTAAAAAAATCAAGATAATTGTCAAAATTATATTATAAATTAATAAATAATCTTTGATCATTGATTAAAAAAGCTCAGCTCACATTTCAAGTGTGCCTAATTCCTATATTCTTGAGTAAAACGTAATAAATTATACAAAAGGCAATTAATGTGCACATTAAATTTTTTTTTTTTTCAATGGCTATCCACCCAACTAGGGCTGTCAAAAAAGCTCATTGTTACAATACTCATGGCCGACATATTCTTCTGTTAAGTAAACGAACACCTAATAAATATCGTGCTCGATGAAACGAAATAACACCGTGTTCGATTTAGCTTCGAAATAAATAAATAATTTATATTAAATTTTATTTAAAATATAATTTATGTCATTAAATATTTTTAAAATTGATATTTAATTTAATTATAAAATTAGTTAAAAAATTTTAAATAAAATAAGCTAAAATATATTAGTAATTATTATAGGTTTTTTATAATTATGCTTACTGTTTACTGTTTAGGTTTTAGCTCGTATTAGTTAATCCCAGTCGTAGGAATTTATATTAACGGCTGGGATTTAAAATAAAACGCAAGGGCGATATATTGCCCTCTCGACTGTTTCAAGATTTCGACCGCCTCTCGAGTCTCGACTCTCCTCTCGACTCTCGCCTCTAATCCTCGTAAGCTCACTCTCTCTTATCTCGTGTTTTGCCGATTTACTCTTCCTAGCAAGAGTCTCATGAAGTTGTGAGTCTCATGAGTTGAAATGGTAATATCTATAAGTATGGGTGTAAATTTGGTCGTGATCTCGATCTTCTATGGTTTGCATGGATATTGTTTTCTTTTCTTTTTCCATCATTGGTTTCATGTTAAAAAAGCCCCATACATTGTGGGTGGATATCCGGTTTTTTAGGTTTCAACACAATTTTCTTTTTTTTTCTTTCTAATCTCGATTTTATTCTTATTTTAAGCTTCTTTATTCTTACTATGGAGATGCAGAACAGAATATGCATACCTTTATTTCACTTTAACACATGTGTTGTTTATTCTTATGGTCTACATGAGATGCGCTTTTATTCTTACTTATGGAGATTATGTTCATCATGCATTTTCGTGGTTTGGATGTTACGATCATATATTTGACCTATAATGTTGTAATCTTTCCAACTATGGATGTCTTTCCGAGAATGTTGTGTATTATTTGAGAATTTGTGTTTCAAAGGAGAAATCATTCTATTATGCATACTATGAGAATGAAGTAATTACAAACTTAGAATTTATTACAACTATGGTTGTAATGTCGTATGATTTCTACGACTTTGGATGTTTCTAGGATATTCTTAATTTTTTACTACTATTGTAATGTTGTAATGTTGTATCGATCTCAATGTAATTTCAGTATGGATGTTTTATTTTTTACAACATGTATCGTAATGTTGTATATGTACACTGTAATGTCAAATAATGGAAACATGGAATGTGTTATGTGTAAGACCCATTTTCCTCATATTCTAGTTCGTTGCTCGCCGACCGTAAGGTAGAATATTTATTTGAACTTGAGCTTGAGCTAATACCTCTTGATATCTGATCTATAGTGATGAAAAGAAATATTTATTACCTTTAATAGAATGTAATTCTATTTGATATTGTACATCTACTGTGTTCTCGATGTTTTTATGGCTGAAAAGTGTTTATCACTGTTGCTTTTTGAGGGTTTTCTTATCAACATGAAGGATGAGAGTGTTTTGTTCAATTCTAACTACCTTGTTCGCTAAAATTAGTTTTCTGAAGTTTTTCCTTCCTCACTGAATTTATTTTCTCACTCTAAAGCCTTGCCCTATTTAATATGGCACCATCTTTCAACAATGTTTTGACTTCTTCAAGTCCATAAATAGAAAGGATAAACTTGGATGTAGTTCTAAACATTTACTTTGTTCTGTTAAAATCAATATGATCAAGCATGCATTTAGTTTATTTTATTTTGGTTTCATCATTTTATGGAATAAATATACACTCAAATTACTAAATATTACATAAGCTTTTTTTATTTTTCTTATATTACGCTTTTATCTTGACAAGATAGAATTGATCATGTCCTCAGTGCTTTTGTTTCTTTAAATTTATTTGTCTATACAACGATTTTGTGTTCTAATTATTGTCAATAAAATCTAATTTTTTTCTCCTGATGTGCAAAAGACAAGGGCATTAAATTCGTTGAATTGCTTATTTCGGACCTTGAGTAATGAGTTACTAATAGATGATTAAACAGAAATATTTTGACATCTAACAAGTGACTAGTCGACCTTTGAAAGAGAGTTCATGGGCCTTTTTTAAAACATTTCTCCAAAAGAATGATAGCATGTATAATTATTATTCTTGAATTCTCTTTTTCTATGCCGCAGACTAAGTTTTATAAGTAGCAGGCTAGCAGCAAATTATGATTAATGATATTGATCTACAATCTATAGGACTACTTGATGATCTCATTTGATTAGATTTTATGATTATTAGAAGCTAATCAAGATTAAAGAGGCATATATACATATTTTTCTCTTTTTTTAGTTCTCTAAATTTGTAAAATTTTGCACTTCACCTCACTTAGCTTGTTCTGGGTATGACCAATGGTCGTCTCGACCAAAACTGTCATACGGTTAACTAAGAATCTTAATACCTGCTGAGGATTTTACTAAATAGCTACATAAGCTTGTTTTATCATCTGAACCTTCTTATTCTTGTTCCTTTTACATGTTATTCTCTTCTTTTGGAACTACCTACTATTTTTTTGTTCTTTGTGCATTATACACTATTTCGGTTTTGTTCTTTGCATCCTTATCGGCTATGACAAGATCTTTTGATGTAATTGGCCAATTTGGAATATATTATTAATGTAAGATCACGATATTACTGGCTATGATGAAAAATTAAATAGATGTATGAGATAACAGCTTGATATTTCGTATGTATTTTCCAAATATTTAATTTAATTTTGATTACATTTTGTCAATTTTCTCAATGTCTATCATTTATTCAATGATATTTAGCTTAATAGTGGATTCTTCAATGACGCTACACTTATTTTTATTTTTTTGTGATTTCATTATTTTTTGTGATTTCATTTCATTAATTTGGAAAGACGCTACACTTATTTTCATTTTTTTACCTAGTCTTATTAATATTAATCTTTCATTTTATCGCTTTTTTAATGAATATTCATACATATCGCTATCAGACATCAATGATTATTTATTTTAGTTTCCACTCATGATATTTATTTTATAATTTTTTTTGTTTATGAAGTCGCAGATTACAAGATTCAAGATTGGTTTGAACTATGATATTTGAGAAGACTATAAAGTTTGAACATTAAAGTCAAGAATTGATTTGATTAGAAATCGATATTTGGAAATTGTAATTTCATTATTTTCTTAGCTTTTATTTTTTGAAATTGTAAGTTGTATACATCATGTAAAATTTTAGGTTGAATTTTATTTTAGAAAGTCAGTAAATCAGAATTTGTAAATTATGTAAGTTATGAATTTGTAATTTTGTATATGCATATATGATATATGATCTTGTAAATTTTGTTATAAATTAGTATTTGAAGTGTCAATTTGTAAAAAAAATTTTTGAATTGATTGAAAATCATTTAATTTAATAAAATAAATTTTAGAGATGCATAATAATTCATATGTATTTACATATCTAACACCTTTTAAAGTATAGAAAGTGTTAGATAAGGAAATATCTAACTTTAGGTGTTAGGTAAATACATAAGAATTGTGTGGTATGTATGTAAATCTTCCTAAATTTTAACTGTATAATTTTGATTTTGAATCTTTGAATGAATCTCTAATTTTAATTTTTTGTGTAACAAAACTTTTTTTAGTGTAAAAATAATAATTATGATTGTATATAATTATTTTGTATAATTGTATATTTTTAGTTTTAATTCTAATAGTATTTAGTTTTCATCGATAAGATTTTAATAATTATTTTAAATTAAAAATAAAAAAATAAAAATTATTAAAATATAAAATCGAGCCAATTTCGAAATAACACGAGCCTAAAACGAAAGAATATTTTTTCGAGAACACCTAACGTACTATAAACGGTATTTCAACACGAGCCAATTTCAATAAAAAAAATAAAACGAAATAACACGCATAACAAACCGCCGAAGTTCTACTGCTTACACTAACACCCCACTCATCTTATGGGTAGGGATGTCATTGTGACTAATCCCATGGAGTTCTAGCGTCACATTCATCACCCACATATATCAAGTCTCCATTTACTTTTCCCATCTTAGATATAGACCTCTTCGCCCTAGAGAGTGAATGTGCATAGTATTTTCAAATGACAAAGAGATAATTAATAGTTCGCCGCATCACCTTTTTCCTGTGTAACTAGAACTAAACAGTCATATTAACCAATTAAACCCGTTGAGTATTTAAATCTCAATTTTCAAATTTTAATGTGTATATATATATATATATATATATATATATATATAACTTTATTATAAAAATGTTTTCTAAGAGGGAAAGAATTATGGGAATAGCTGTAGAATAATTCACTATATATTTTATATTAAAAAATCTATTTTTCTTCATAATGTGAGAAGATTTAATTATAAAGTTAATAGAAGTTTGATATGATCCCAAATCATATAATAGCCTTAATGTAAATCAAAACCAATTCTAAATAGCAACATTAACTTTCCAACAGAGAACTTACATTAAATAGTACAAGAGCTTCCCAATGACAATATATAATAGAGATATTGCTAAAGAATAGATAAGAGGAACAACTCATCCAATCTACAAAGAAAGAACAAAAGAATGTAAGGCGACGTAATCAAGAATCAAGAACTCTAAACCGCCAATAAAATACAAGGCCATAAAGAAATAACAAATATAACCAACTACAAGCTCCAATCAGATACGTAATGAAATCAACCAAAAAAGCAAACAAGAACTGATAAATGTAAATCGCCACAAATGAGATAGCACCAAGATAGAAGAGAGCAAAAGAAAACTATAAATAGGGATGAGAAAGCAAACAAAGGGATGAAAATTTATCTCAAGAATAGCATCCTTTCTGCTCGCTTTCCTTCTTCTTCCTCAAGTAGTTCCTGGATCCTCACGGAAGGTCCTCCTACAAATCACAACTCCTCTGTTCCTCTCTTCCCCTTGCTTTCTCGAGCAAGTCGACGTCAACGAAACAATGAAACAAATGAAAAGAAAGAATAAGGTTAGGGTAATTCAAAATTCGATCCAACGATCCCGATCTCATCAATCAGCCGCGGTTAAGACGATCCAACGATCCAGATTCATCCTCTAGATCCGCTTTCTGTTTAGCCAACACCTGTAATCCACTCAGAAAAGAAGGAAAGCAAACCGTATGATCAAGAAACAGATCCAATGGCAGAAGAAAACACGGCTTAATCCAACGGCGCAAGATTCACTCAAAGAACTCAATGAGTGCATGATCCAATGGCGCAGAAAGGCATCCAACTGACCGGCAGTTCCAACACTCAAAATGAGTCAACTCAGAGGTGAATCAAGCTCAAATCACACCCAACAGAACCCAATTGGAACAAGTAAACAGAGCCGTTTAATCCGTAAAATAGTTCAGTATCATGCTCTCGTTGATTCCCACAACTCACATCTACATCCTCAATCGAAAACATGTAAAGCACAAGGTACACATCCAAAACCCTAGATGAATGTGTTACCGATTGAACAACAATGAACAAATGACCTCAATCACTATGGCATTGAATGAAATATCAAAGAGATTGTCAACAATAGAAAACAAAGTGAAAAAACAAGCTGTATGTGATGCATCCCTTTATGAATCCTATTCCCCAAACACACACATACACACACACCCATGGCAATGCATATTAAAATAGATATGCCCATTTAATGGCACTACATACACACACACCCATGGCAATGCATATTAAAATAGATATGCCCGATTTAATGGAGACAACCCTAAAGGTCATCGCTCAAAGTGCATCAAGACTTCCAATACCACACTTATCAAGAACAAAAGTTCTTAATTGCCTCGCTTATATGGATGGACTCGCACTTAGGTATCAATATATGCATCTTAATAAACAAATACACTCATGGATCAATTTAAAGAACAAGTTATGCAGAGATTTGGCCCTTCTCTTTACAGATTTAAGAGGAGAACTAGCTAAGCTTCAACAAAGAAACAACAAGCAGCTTTATCGAAGTTTGAAGACCTAGCTAACCAAATTTCGATATCCCATGTGAATTGCTACAAAGTCGCTTTGAATCGTGGCTTAAACCGAAATTAGAAGAGAAATCGAGTTCTACAACCCGCTTCCTCGTAGAAGCATTTCAATTGGCCAAGCTTAATGGAGGATAGGCTATCGATACAAAGAATACAAAGAAATACAAAGAAGCAACAAAGAAATACAAAGAAACACCTACACTAATCCACCACATGGCAATCAATATAGCAACAAACTCTTAGCCAACTTATGTGCATTCATGAGTGTCAATGAAGAACAAGAATATCAACTACAAAGATTATAGTCAACCGTAAACTCGTGGATACAAGAAAATGCCTTAGAACCAAACTTCAAATATCGCCATTCAATCTGTTAAGACAGACATATAAATGTCTAATTATAAAATAGCCTAAATAAGTTCAATAATCACCATAGAATTAGATAGATAAGTCGGATATAGCCCAATTATCTAGCATAAGATAGTCCACAGTGATAAGTCATGGGGCACAACAATTCCTTCCAACTTCAAGTAGATGGCCACAAGATTTCCCACAGATACAGTCAACAATACTGCCACATTACAGTGAGCACAACAATCATTGACAACCCAAAATAAGATGGAGCAGGTCATATAATACGACCACATATAGGTTGGACAGATCCATATAACTCAGTGAAGCTCAACAACAACATGAAACAAAGGGCATAAAGAGAGCTTCAATCCTAGACTTAAGACAATTCAAAAGCTTTACACTACAATCAAGAAAATCACCAACTCGCCGTAAGATGGATAGATGGTAATCAAACGTAACAAATATAGAAATTATGGCCAAATTGTTTAAAATCCAAGACTACTAAATCACATACAAGCTTTTACATTACAAAAGATTGCTCTTTAAGAGTCAAGGAGGGAAAGTATCAACAAGACTGAGAAATAGATTGAAGAAATACAGAAAGCATCCCCAGAAGATTGACCTTGAGGACAAGGTCAGTGTGAGGAGGGGAGTAATGATATGATCCCAAATCATATAATAGCCTTAACAGAAATCAGAAACCAATTCTAAATAGCAACATTAACTTTCCAACAGAGAACTTACATTAAATAGTACAAGAGCTTCCCAATGACAATATACAACAGAGATATTGCTAAAGAATAGATAAGAGGAACAACTCATCCAATCTACAACAGAAAGAACAAAAGAACAAGGCTGATAGCAGCATGTAATCAAGAATCAAGAACTCCAGAAACCGGCCAATAAAATACAAGGCCATAACAAATAACAAATATAACCAACTAAGCTCCATGTATACGAACAAATCCAACCATAAAAGCAACGGTTAATGGATAAATGTAAATGTTACAAAATGAGATAGCAGACCAAGATAGAAAGAGAGCAGAAGAAAACTATAAATAGGGATGAGAAAAGCAAACAAAGGGATGAAAATTTATCTCAAGAATAACCTCCTTTCTCTGTCTCTGTTTCCTTCTTCTTCCCTGAAGTAGTTCCACGGTGGATCCTCACTGGAAGGTCTTCCTCCCAAATCACCTGAACTCCTCGTTCCTCTCTTCTCGCTTTCGAGCAAGTCGAGCTCGAACTAAAAAAAACAAATGAAAAGAAAGAATAAGGTTAGGGTAATTCAAAATTGATCCAACGATCCATCTCATCAATCACCATGTTACGATCCAACGATCCGATTCATCCCTAGATCCGCTCGCTTAGCCAACACCGTAATCTACTAAAAGAAGGAAAGCAAACCGTATGATCAAGAAACAGATCCAATGGCAGAAGAAAACACGGCTTAATCCAACGGCGCAAGATTCACTCCAAAAGAACTCAATCCGAGTGCATAGCATCCAACGGCCGCAGTAAAAAGGCGCAGATCCAACGGATCAGAAGGCAGCCGGGTTCCAACACTCAAACTGAGTCAACTCAGAGGTGAATCAAGCTCAAATCACACCCAACAGAACCCAATTGGAACAGTAAACAGAGCCAGAATTCAATCCAGAAAATAGTTCGTATCAAAGTTCTATTATCTCTTATGGCTATAAGAGAAGAGTGGGGGGGGTATTGATAGCTACATCAACTCAATGTTGTCAGACAGACAACATTGGTCAAATGACGATAGGTTAGTTAACAAATGATCGTTAAAGGATGACAAATCAAAGATATGATTAGATGATGACAATAAGAAAATGAGATGGCGATTGAAGGATAACATTTGCTATAAGTAAGTATTTGTCAACTTAGTCATTAGATAAAGCTGTTGAGTTCTTCAGAAATTTATACTCATCCAAATATAATTTTAGTCTCTCTCATACATGTAATGAGGCTCTATTTATAATCATTGAAGTGAAATTTTACTTAATTTTAAATAAGTTTCAAAATATTACATCAAATAACTTATATTAATTTCTTTGATCACAAATCATCTAAATGCTTTAATGATATTAGAATTAAATGATTTTAATCTTGTTAGATTCCTCACATTAAGATATTTAATCTTACTAGAATTATACAGGATTTGCAAATCATTTTACTCTTTTGACATGACACTGAAAAATTTACTAGCAAAGCACGAATCTTGATGTCGAAAGCAATCTAATTTTGAGTCAAAACTAACCCAGATCAAATGCTTAAAATATAGTTGAAAACTTTGTGATATCAGTCGGCTCCTAAATATGGAGTGTTTCATTCAAATCGAGCATATTGACGAGCCAGATCTAACAAGCATAAGATCTTCTAATTCTGACTTCATTTCAGCATTCAAATACTTAAAATACATTAGATGATCGAAAGAATCATTTCGAGCCTTCCGATGGAGTGGTTTGGATTTTGCCTATATTTATAGAGGTGTCACTCTCATAATCTATAAATAGCCCATCATTCTTCATATGAGGGAGGTCGCTAAAGAGAGAGAGCTCGAGGCGAAGAACCTCCAAGCATAATCGGGCTACCGCCGAATCAATGACCACCGCTATCATCACCATCGGCCACCGTCGGTCTTCAGTTGACACCGCGACCGTTGCCGACGCTACCGATCATCCGCTGCCAATTATCGTCAGCATTGCCGCGATTGCCACCGACATGCCGCACCACCACCGCCATCTGATACCGCTGGCCACCGCCACCGACATCATCATCACCACCGCCGCGGCCATTGTCGCGCCGACCACCACCGCTGCTGACCACTACCACTGGTCCTACCGCTGCACCACTGGCTGTATTACCACCGCTAACCACTGTTTATCGACCGCTCACGTTATCGACTATTGTTGATCACCACCGACTCGACATCGGCTACTATCGTTATACACTGACAGGGTCGGATCATCATTGATAGCTGTCATTCACTATCACCAACTGTCACTAACCACTGTTAGAGCCCAACTACCGTTGCATAGCTATTGTAATACGATTCTGAGATTTTCATTATCAGGCTTTCTCACATATAAATATGTAACCCCGTTATCGGGAAAACTTAAACTTTATACTTCAAAACAAATATATTGAGGAATATTTTTACTAGACTAGATCTCGTAGTTTTTTCCTCTTTCCGGTTTTTTCCAAAAAAATCTTAGCTCGCTTTCTCTTCAAATATCTGTGTGGATTTCAAAGAAAGACGTAAGTTTTATTATACCGCAACTAAATTTTTAGCACGCAACATCTTTAATTATTATCTTAAAGTTTTTTAGTGTACTTCAAGTGATTAAATTAGGCTCCTTTGAATTCAATTAGAAACATTTTATTAACATTAAGTTCATCTTATTTAGATATTTAGTTTGACTATTAATATAATAAATTTGAAGAACATATGATTTTGAAGTTATTTTTGAATGATTTTACTCAAAAAAATATATTAAGTTTTATACTTAATCTGATGATATGTTAATAAGATACATTTAAATTTAAGAATATAAGTTAAAATGATCGAAGTTTTATTTATTAGCAAACATTTCAATTTATGCATATTAGCCTATCTTGTGCTTTAGAACTTTGACTTTTGCCCATAAACTCAGAGTTCTGAGAAAGCTTATAATTAAGTTTGCACATAAATCATTTTACAAATTTTCTCGTTGGATGCACCCGCACCGTCACCCTCACCCACATAGCTTGATCATTTAATTCAATAGTAATGCTAGAGTATTTATGATATAATAAATACTTTATTGGATTCTCTTGTCTTGAAGATTCTATCTCTATTGATTGACAATAAATAAAATTAGATGATATCATATATTTTTGAAAGGATTTATATATATTACATATAATTTTTATATATTTACATATCTAATATTTAAATTTTTATATGTACATAAATAACATTAAAATTCTTAATATTATATTAAAAATATCATCATCATTCATTTTTATTATGAAATATATCTTTTAATGCATATAAAAAATTATATATATATATGTATATATATAATTATTTTTATTAACAAATTAAAAAAATATTAAATTAACATAATTTTTAAAGATGTGATGGCATCATACAAATATTCAAGGAGAAAACTTATATATCCCAATCTAATTAAAATTATTGCACAAACATTAGTTGAATATTATAAAGAATTTGGTTCATCATAAGTAGAATAGATATTAATAGAATATAATGCACATGAATAGTAAAAGATATCTTTTATATTATATGATTGATGGGATGCTTAAGTTGATATCAAGTAATTTAGGTGATGCGCAAAACTATGGGTCCCATTGGTAGAGGGCTTTGCTCCAACTGCGGGGACGTACGTTCGACACGCATGAGATACGTGCGTTTAATTACCCTTTCGGCTTAACATTAAAAAATAAGTAATTTATTATATTTTTTATTTTGAAGAACATGTGAACTTTATTGAAAGATTCAATTGCAATAAAGAAGGAAGTAACTCTAAAATGAGGTTAACTTTAATGTCTTGAGAATGATTATGTATTATAATTATTATAATCTTCTCAAAATTATGATTTTGTCTCAATTTATTTTGAAAGCTAAATTTCTTTTAGATTTGCATACTTTGATGTCTAAAAATAAAATGCATGTGATATCACTAAGAAATAAGACTAATTGTGCACAAATTTTGATGCAACATTTTATTTCTTGAAGCATTTAAAATTTTGAATTGAAAACTTCATGAAAGATCATCTAAACTCTATTTTTTTAAAAAAATATGATTATAATTATATAGCTCAATAAGATTAAATCCATCAATTAAAATAAAATCTTGATACAAATCTAAAAGAGCTAAATCAAATATTTAAGAGTGTAATTAAAAATTTATTGTTGTTATTTGGGGTTACGATTATTCTATAATTTTCTTAATAAGATGAATCTAATGAGTTTAAAATTACTCAATTATGATATTATTAAAAAAAACTCTTAAGAAATATAAAAAAATCAATTAAAAGTATAAATATAAAAAATATCAAATGATTAAAAAAATCAATTTATATTATTTGATGTGTGAACGAAGGCAGGTAGTAGCTATGAGCTGCATGCCTGGAGAAACTTTTACTTGCATGAAAGTAGATTAGAATAAAGAGTACACATTCTCACTGGCGAGGCATTCCATTTATAGAGTAGCTGAGGTCCTGTGAGGCGGATGAGATGAGAAGATCGGACGGTGCGGGCCTGGTTAGTTATGGATGAGTGGTTGAGATTATGTGTGCGAGTTGTGTAACATAATTGTCTGAGCATAGCACGAGGAAGTTGCAGGTTGGTTATGAGCGCCTCTCAACCAAATGGTCCAGCTGCTAGACGGTGAGGTTGGAGCGTAATAGGAGAAGTGACTGATAGGTAGTGCTTTGGTTAGGATATCAACGATTTGATCTGCATTAGAGATGTGGCGAACTTGAAGTTCGCGGCGATGTGATCACGCACGAAGTGATAGTCGATTTCAATGTGCTTTGTCCTTGCATGGAATATGGGATTGGTGGCAATGGCCATTGCTGATGTGTTGTCGCAATAGAGAGGCGCTGCTTGTGTTGTCGGGACTCCGAATTCTTGAGCTAATCGACGGAGCCAGATTATGTATGTCAGCCGCTAGCTCTATATTCTTGCTGATGATCGAGCTACCGTTTTTTGTTTCTGGACTTTCCAAGAGATGAGAGTTGAACCGAGGAAGGTGCAGAAGCAAGTAGTAGATCGACGATCAAAGGAGTTTCCGGCCCAGTCAAGTCGGAGTAGGAGTAGGAGTGGAGTTGGAGGTCTCCGAGTGTTATAGGAAGGCCATAGTTGGGTGTACCCTGAAGGTAGTGCAGTACACGTTTGAGAATTTGAAAATGGAGGTTAAGAGGATGATACATGTGATTAACCCAAGGCAATGTCCTTGTGATTGTGAGAACCGGGGGACCAGATGCTTGTATTTTGAGGGGTCCGAGAATGTTTTAGTTTGGGATGGGGAGCTTGTGTTCCGGTTTGAGATGGGGGTTGGCACTGGCTTGTATGTTGTCATGCCTGAGCGGTTTAGAAGTTGGTGGATGTATGTGATTTGTGTTAGGAGAAGCTTGTTGTTGGTTTTGTGGATTTGAATTCAAGGAATGTAGATATGTGTCCAAGGTCCTTCACATTGAATATCTTGTGCTTAGTTGTGTGAGGATGGAGGAGATCACCTGAGGTTTTGAGCCCGTGATAAGGATGTCATTCACATAGAGAAGGAGGTAGATGCGAGCCCCTTGAAGTGTGTAGATAAAAGAGGAGTCTACGGTGCTAGTGGTGAAGCCTTGTTGTTTGAGGTGCTCGATGAAGGTGGAGTACCACTGCCTGGGGGACTATTTGAGGTCGTAAATTGCTTTGCGGAGAAGACAGACGTGATGGGGGAATTGGGCATCGGTGAAGCCTGGTGGTTGAGACATGTAGATTGTATCCTGAAGGGAGCCGTGCAGAAATTCATTGGAGACATCTAGTTGTTGAATGTTCCATTGATGGTGAGGCGGTTGTCAGTAGTAGTCGGATGGTTGGCATTTTGGCGACCGGGCTAAAAGTTTCAAGGTAGTTTATTCCATATTCTTGTTTAAATCCTTGTGCGACCAGTGAGCTTTGTGATGAGCGATGGACCCGTCGGAGTAAAGTTTGGTCTTGATGTCCATTTGCATCCGATAATGGTGTGATTGGTTGGAAGAGGGATGAGTGTCCAGCGAGAAACTCCTCGGACATGACTTTACACCATCGGTTTGAGTGCTTGCAGTGGGGTTCTGGGTAAGTGGTGGTTGATGGTGTAGGAGGTCAAGAATCATCTTTGATTTCCAGTGGCCAGTTTGGAGTCTAGTTTTCATCGGGTGTTTAGTTGGAGGGGGTGGGTGGGTTGGTGGTGTAAAAGATTATTGCGGTCTGATGGGGTTGATGCTTGCTGAGGTTAGCGTAGAAGGTGGAGGTGTTGTGGTATCGTTGGATTGTTTGAGTTGAGGGCACAAGGTGGGTGTCAGTAATAGTGGTGGTATAGTGGAGGGAGTGGTATTTGTTATGTGGGGTGACGGGAATGGGAAGTGTGTTTCTTGGAAGAGAACATGTCTGGAGATCAATTCTCGTTAGTGGGGTTGTAACATTTATAGCCTTTGTGATGTTGTGAGTAGCCCAGAAAAATACAGAGAGGTGCTTTTGGGGAGAGTTTGTTTGTATTTGATTTATGCCAGGAAAAATAGGTTGAGCCGAAAACTCTTAGTTGATTATAATCTGGTGGTTTTCGATAGAGAAGTTGGTGAAGAGATTTGAGAGAGAGGTTTTTGGTGGGGAGTCGGTTGATATGGTGAATAGTTATGAGGGCGACATTAGCCCAGAATTATTGGGGTAGGTTTGCTGTGTGGAGGAGGGTTTGTGTTACCTTGATAATATGTCTATGCTTCCTTTCGGCGATGCCATTTTGTTCGGTGTTGGGACAGCTGCGTTGATGAGTGATCCCGTGGGAGAGGAGATAGTTTTGGAGGACATTGGATATGAATTCCCCTCTGTCGACTGATCGTGGGGTTTTAATGGACTTAGAGAATTGTGTTTTTATCATTTTATGTAATTGCTGGAATTTTGAGGCTACTTCATATTTATGTTGTAAAGGAAACAACCAGATAAATCACAAATGATCATCTATGAAGATAATAATATCTGTATCCGTTTAGTGAACGTGTTGGGGATGGTCCCCATACATCCGAGTGAATTAAATCAAAGTGATGCTTGGTTCTAGTTATAGATTTGGAAAAAGGTAATCTATGGCTTTTTGATTGAGTGCAAGCAGTGCAAAAGGTCGTGGGGGAGTTTGATATGGAGATGCTTGTTCTGAAGTGAGATGGTTCGGAGTGTGTCACTATGGGGGTGGCCGAGCCTCTGATGCCAAAGATGCGAGGAGGTAGGTATTGAGTGTAGTGCTTATACTGCGGTGATTTTGGGGATGGAGTACAGCCCATCATTGCTAGCGGCTTGTTAGAAGTAGTATGTGGGATATTCGATCCTTTATGATGAATCTGTCGGCGTCGAATGTGATCGAACATTTATTATCAACAGCAAGGTTAGAGATGGAGAGAAGATTATGAGATAAATGGGGTGCGTGAAGAAGATGTTTGAGGAGGAGCTTACGGTTGGGGGTTGGAAGAATGCCTTGACCTTGATGAAGAATGGGAATTGTGTTGCCATTGCCGACTGTGACCATTTGTTGTCCTTGGTATTCAGTGGGATCATGTAAGGTGTCCAGTTCGTTGGTGAGATGAGAGGAGGCGCCGGAGTCGAGAATCCATTCTGATGGGTGTTGGGTGAGATGCTTTGAGAGCAGAAGGGTTTTTACGATACGAGGTGGTATCCATGCGGTACTAGAGGTTCGAACTGAGTGGTCGGGTTTGTTGCATATTTGGCAGCGGGGAGGGTCCTGATGAGGGTGGCTCGTTCTTCCTTTAGCTCGTGTAGTATAATGTTGGATAGGGGGATTGTGGTAGAACTTGCCTCGTCCTTTGTTGTAGAATCTCCCTAATTTGTCTCTCGTGGTTTGGAGGGCATGAATGGAGGAGGTGAGTTCTTTCTCGTGATCTGTGGAGATGTTGATTTTCTCGCTGCATAGGAGGGAGTAGAGATCGTCTATGTTTATGGGATCAGACCTTGTGCGAATGGCAGTCTTGAACGCGTGATAGGTTGGCGGTAGACAGTTTAAGGTTATGCATGATGATGTCTTAATCTAGGAGAGATCTGCAACCGATATTTGATCGATTAATGTTTTAACCTCTACGAAATATTGAGTCATAGTTTTATCACGAAGAGAGATGTGATGTAATTCATTTTTGAGTTGTATTACTCTGGAGCGATTAGGTGATTGTAATCTTTTTGCTAATGTTGTCCAGATGTCTGAGCAGTAGTCGAGATTGAGAATGTAGGGGATAATAGATCGTGAAATGATTGAGTAGAGGGTTGCAGAGAGATTTTGGTCTATCAGTTGCCATGTAGTGTAGTTGGGGTTGGGTTGGGGTTGCCCGTTGGTATAATGGTATCGATGGTGTATTTACTGGGGCAAGGGGTGGTGCCTTCTAAGAAGCTGTTGAACCTGTTTGCTTTGAAGAGCTTGTGAACTTGTGCGCTCCAGATAGAGTAGTGGTGAGATTAGTGTTAGCTATGGATTTCATGTTTCCCATGAGAAACTTTAGGGAAGGAGGGATGGTTACCGTGAGATTTGCTTGCTGTGTGTCCATGGTTCTATTGGAGTAAGAGGAGCATTCATACATGTTTCGGCAGGATTATGGCTATGATACCATGTGAACGAAGGCAAGTAGTAGCTATGAGCTGAGTGCTTGGAGAAACTTTTACTTATATGAAATAGTAGATTGGAATAAAGAGTACACATACTCACTAGCGAGGCCTTCCATTTATAGAGTAGCTGAGGTCCTATGAGGCAGATGAGATGAGAAGATCGGACGATGTAGGCCTGGTTAGTTATGGATGAGTGGTTGAGATTATGTGTGCGAGTTGTGTAACAGAATTGTTTGAGCACAGCAGGAGGAAGTTGCAGGTTGGTTATGATGATGAAGTATTTTAATTAGTGATAGAAATAAGTTGAATGTTCTTTTAAAATTTATAAATATATTCTAATTCTACTTACTAAAGGGGAAAATATGATCAAGAGAATTATATATCCACAAAAATTATTGCATATTATTAGCCTATAATCATGAATGTTGCTTAAATGTCCAAAGACTCCTATTATTATTGTAAGAAATATCTACTATTTATTATATAGGTCAATACATACAAAGCTATGTACGTACAAGAATTTAAATCCAAGACCTCTTTGTCGAGAGTCTAAGCTCTCAACCACTAGACTAAGATGTTTTGCACTATATCTTTATAATATTAAACTCTTAGAAGTTGAATCATTTTATTTAGATTAGATATTATTCTTTTTCATTTCACATATAAAAATCTTTTTTCTTAGAAGTTGTCCTGAATTTATTTATAAGCATATATATATATAATAAAATTTCTCTCAATTCTATCATGCAATAATAAGGCACAAGGCCATTTATAGACTAATAAATTCTATACATGAAGAAACTTAAAATACATTATATAGGCCAAACTCAAAGTTTAGGCATCCATTTCAAAAAATTAAATATCAAATCCACTAAACTATCCTAATAAAAAAATAGTCAGACATATCCGAACAATTGAATGGACTTTAAGATTTATGTAATTATATGCTACATTCATCTTAAAATAAATTCAATAATTTTAAGACTAAAATTTTATCAAAATATTCAATTATAATTTCTCAATTGATAATTATTAATTAATACAATTTATAAAAATTAGAAACTTAATTTGATCACAAGTTAAAATTCTATGCATCGGGGGAAGCAATATTATTTTCATGAAAAAAAAATTGCGATCGAGAAAGAAAACTTGTAGCTAAGCATTATTCTATTTAATTGTAAAAAAAAAAACTTAAATGCCTACTTATGACTTATAGTCCCACAAAACCTACTATTTGCACGAAGAACCCACAAATTTAGATCGGTTAACTGTTTGTTTGACCCCAAACTTCTGGGTGCTAATTTAATTTGTCTTTCTTTTTGGTCAAGACTTCTATAGTATTTGTGTTCCAATTTTTCCACGCAATTATTTGAATTTGGAGTCTGGATTTGGGAAGTGGAGTTCGTTCTACGGGTGATTGCTCCTGGATAAAAAATAATTTTAAAAGTCATAACTTTTTTTTAATTATTTTAAAAGTAAGAATAATCATAGTTAAAATTTTTTGAAGAGAATTATTATATTTAACATCTCGCTAAATAATTAATAAAATAAACTCTATTTTTTAAAATTATATTTTTAAAATTTTTATTACCTAAAAGAATTTGAGTAGGGTTTTGTAATTTTTTTATTTTTAAAATAAAATATAATATTTTCAAAAATAGACAACATAATTTTTAAAATATGAACTCTTAGTTATTTTGTGTCACATATATTATCGTTAATTGTTATTATCATAGTTATCGACTGTTGTTCTATTACAATTACTAACCTAATCTCACACTTATCTCCAACTTAATCTTGAGTTCAACATTGGCTTGCTCCATACACATTTTCAACCAATCTTGCACTAACTATCGATTAACGCAATGCTCACATGCTGCCCATCTTCGTACTCCTCAAACTAACCTAGCTTATGTACGTCTCATATAATCTAATTCTCTCGTAATATAAATTATATTATACAACGAAATGCCAAAAGGTCAAACTCAATGTGACATTAAATGGATGAATGCAGTCAAAATAAAATAATGTGAAGAATTATGCCCAATTAAACTTGGAGATTCAAACAAGGACTTTTTCAATTCGTTAGATTAGTGCCCCATTTAGGAGTTATTTGGTTGACTGAAAAAAATACATTGTTGCGTCTAGAATTTTATTCCTAGATCAGATCTTCGTGGCAAAATTATCCAACACTGCGGATATGAACACAGGGTTATCATGGAAAACCGTTAAGGAAACCACGTCAGAACTTTCACATGTGTTCAAAGATACGTCGCTTCTTCGTTAGTTGAAGAAGAAGGTGTTCTGAGGTGGAAACAATATTCCGAGTGTAGAAAAATCTGACTCGGTCCAACCCAAGAGGAGAAGTTTTCCGGCAGAAATGATCTTAGCAACCTCTTGATCTTGAGAGAAAGGAGCGGAACTGTCTTTTTAGTCCTCGGGCGATCTCCAGGGCGACTCGATCTTGACCTTGGTGGTGGCACTGGTGGTGATAGATCGCGTCAAGGTCGACTGGTGGTTCTCAGAGCTCTCTGGTCTTTTCGATTCGGTCCCCTGGTGAGAATGAAGCTCATTTATAGATTTTTGGGAGTGGCGACCTTGTAAATTCGTGGAAAACTCCAACCACTCCCATCTGGACGGTGGCGATCCCCGATCGAGTATTTTGATGATCAGTGCCTTAATGATGTTGGAATTGGGTGATCTTGGATTCGTTGGATTCGTCTTGACGAGCCGCTCGATCTATAAATATGTTAGTTTTGGTGACCATTTGGCGGATCAGGATCCATTTTCATCTCAGATAAACGATCCGAGTCGATTCAAGCTCGGATCTATGCTGATGTTGTTATGTTCGTCTCATCGAGGCATCGGTTTAGTAAGTTTGCTGAAATCGGTGATTAGATCGAAATATTTCTGAAAATGCCTTGAGATTCGTGCTTGATCAGATTAATTTTCTGAGAATGTATCAACAGTATAAAAGGAATACATTATAAAAGAAATACAGTGTAAAATGATTACTTTACCGTTGTTTGGTTAAGAGATTTATGAATTCATGACTTTGCTTTTTTCTGTTTGGTAAAAAAATATAATGTAAAGTATTTTAAAAATTTTGAAGCCTGGTGACGATTGTGACGACGATGGCGACGGCGGGCGGCAACGACGGTCGCAATACTTTACATTAGTTAGTGTATTTGAAATTCACCCAAATTGGACGAATTCTAAATAAAAAAAATGAAATACATTATATTATCTTACAAATTTTACTTTTCATCGTGCCAAAATGATCTCATCCAATTGTCTATTCACCCACTTAAATGAAATGTTTTTTGTTTGCATGATAAACATTCACCAAGAGTAACTAATACTCTTCAAATCATACGGTCGATCAAACCAGCTACAATTAGAGTTATAATTTTTTTTCTATTTATTATTATTTATAAATATAACTAATTATATGGTGTATGAGAAATCAACTCTTGCTTATAAATATTAATTCTAATGTTGATATAAATAATATAAATATTAAAATAACTCATATTTGATATTGATAAAACTAATTCATATTTAAAATAAAAAACAAAATAATTAAAAATAAAATAAAATTTTCTCAAATTATTCCCAAATATATATTGACTTTTATTTTGTATGTACTCTCGCTAATTATTTTAATACTTACATTAAAATAATTACTGTTAATAATTAGGCTTTCGACCTTTGCCGGTGAACCTAATTTTAGTCAAAAGAAGAACGCCCTTATTATTCCTCATATATACCCTTACTAATTGACAGAAATTCAGCAATACATATGAAAAGACAAGGGTAAACGCGTCTTTTCTTCCTTCAAACAATTTTTCAGCTTAAAATAAACCAAAAGCGTCAAGATAGAAGACCGGCGCCACCTCCCTCGCACTGTCTCCTTCCTCTTCCACCAACATGGATCGCGACACCGAGCTCTTCCCTTCGTCTCCGACGAACTCCTCTACTTCCTCCTCCGATCTCGACACCATGGTAAGATAACGAACCCTCTGTTCCGCTTTAGTTAAATCTTGCATTCACCCCTTTCTCTTAACTCTTCTCGAGCAGTCGACGGGATCCTTCTTCCACGACCGTAGCACGACCCTCGGGACTCTGATGGGCCTCACCTCCCCGGAAATACCGTCCCGGCCTAATAGAGCAACCTCGGGCCGGGGGCCCGCCCCCGCCGCAGTTTCCGGCGGAGACGGAGTCAACGGTCGGAAGCTAAAATCTAGGAAGACCGGATGTTGGCGACTGTGCCGCGGGGACGTGGAGCCGACATCGCTGGAGGAGTTTCTGCGGGCGGAGCGGCGGCTCGGTGCCGCCGAGGGTGATTTTCTCTCCGGTGATGAGGTGGCCGCAGACGGCACCGGTAGGTTGTTTTTGGACGGGAGGGTTCTTCCCCCGGCGGTAGAGAGTTCGGTGGGGAGGCGGCGAAAGGATGGAGAGGCGGCAGGGTCGTTTGGAAGGTTGCCGGTCATGATAGCTGGGATTTGCAGCGGCGGGGAATGGTAGATTTGTAATTTGGTTCTATCTTGAGTCCACTTACAGTTTTTTTTTCTCGGGAAAAGTTTTTTTTTAACTATTTCTTTTAAAAAGCCTGACGCTGTAGGCGAGTAGCCGTTCAGCGTGTAGAATGACGCTGTGCGCGTGTCAGTCCAAGAAATTAATTTACTTTTATTTCTTCTCGAAATATCTATTTTTTAATTGGCTGATAACCTAAATTTTTAATACTTAATTTTAAGGGGATTAATATTTTTCAATGGACGTGTCATCATTTAGATAATTATTATCATTTATTAGTTAGTTAATTTTATTAGAGATGTTTAATAATTCATCAATTTTTTATTCTCAGATGTGAAAATGTATCACTGAATAAGAATTAGTGTTGTCTTGTCTTTAATATGACTAAAGTTTTCATGCACGTGATGTTGTCATAGTTTATTTATATTAAGAGTGATGCACCCAAAATTATTCAATTTTCGTATATCTAAAGAGGAAACCACTAATACTTGAGTCCTCATTCTGAGATGTATTTCCACTTGATTGATATATTATTAATATCGTTGAGTAATGCATATTGTCCATAGTTTGTATAAAAAAAAAGAAGTTAAATGATGTTTTGTTCAACTTTGAGAAAGGAATCAAATACCAATTACAATTGATTGTCGCAAATTGATTACAACTTAAACGTTATTGATCTCATTGAATTCTTTTCATTGAAATATTAATTTTAACTATAAAAGTGAAAAGTTAGTAGATGATTTATCTCTAAAATACTTTTGTAAATTTTTTAATTATTGATATGATATTTAAAATACTACTAGTCGAAGCACGAATCTTGACGCTAAAGTAAAACCGATCATGAAATTGAATTCAAGATCAAGCATCTTAAAATATCATTGGAAATTTTGGGATATCGCTTAAATTTCTAAAAGTTCTCAAATATGGAGTGTTTATAGATCAATCGGCGTCTCGAGCGGGATCTAACTCCCAAGATCTCATAATTTCGACTTCATTTGAGCATTCAAATACACAAAATACATCATATGATCAAATGAATCATCATAAAATTTGTCCGATGGAGGAGTGGTTGGATTTTGCATGTATTCTGAGATATTCTCTCCAATCTATAAATAACCTTATTCCCTGAGAGGAGAGCAAGCGAGAGGAGAGAGGCTCAGCGAAAATCCTCCAAGCATAATAGTGCATCGGCGGTTGTCAACCACCCCACGCCGCCATCAGCCACCACGATCCTTGTCGTCGTCGTCTTTTGTCACCATCATGGCGACCTTCATCGTCAATGGTTGTTCCCCGCTTTTCACCATCATCTGCTACCAGCATTATAACCGACTATATTATTGTTGTTTGATTTTGGGATTCTCATTTCACTTTATCATATACAATTATGTAATCTCGTTATCAATCTCAAAATAAATATATAGTGAAAGTTTTTTACTTGCATAAACCCATAGTTTTTTTATCTTTTCGAGGGTTTTTCAGTAAAATTTTAGAATTTTTTGTTCACTCTTTAAATACTGTGTGTGTCTTTGGATTTTTTCTGAAAGCTAGGAAACTTTTACTCTACCGCAACTGATTTTTTAGCATGCAATAATTATATTTTGAGCATTTAATTTTAGCTTGTTTCGGCTGAATCAAAATATTTGTTAGTGTTGTTGAATTGCTCCTTTGAATTATAAGTTCAATGAAATTTTATTTTATAAGATTTTAAATTTAATTTCAAAAAAATTTATTCACATATTACTTTCAGATACATGCTGGTTGAGATTTATTTTCTATCCTTATATATATATATATATATATATATATATATATATATATTTGAAATTGAAATTAGACAACATTGCCAGTTCACGATAAATACTGTCGTAGTGAATTTCTTTGCTTTGTGAAAAATTTGTGTTGAGCTGTATAATTTGCTTGATGTTTTTTAAAATGAAGTTTAATGCTCTGTATTGTTTGAAGGAATTAGAAGATTGGCATAAAATAAAAAAGGAAATAATTAAAAAACAGTTGAATTAATTAAAAAACAGTTGAATTCAACATTGCCAGTGTTTTTTTTGGTTTAAACAAGAATTTGACGAAGATACATCCCAGTCGAGTAAGGATTTAGGATCTATTTAGGACAGCTATAATTATTTCAAAAGCAACGAAATTACTTGCAGAAGGCATGACGAAGTTCTTGTTATTCTTTGAAATTGTGACTCTGTTTGAAAAACTCAATTTAAAATCTGTTATGCTGCAGCTGTTTATGCAGAAAAGACTAAAATATCTCTGAGTATATGAGCTGAATAATACGAAACAGAATGATGAAAAATGAGATAATTAATATTCATGTCTAGTAATAAGTCAACTAAATTATATTAAGAGATTATACATCACTTAATAAATAAAACTATTTAATAAATAAGAGTGTGAAGTCCGGATGTAACTTTTATATTCGGACTTCAATAACAAAACGTCATGCTAAGTTCACCTAATTCTTAGCTGTTATGGATTGTCTGTAAAGTGATATGTATTGATGTTTATATATATGTTGTGTATTGCAGTATAATTAATATTATATCAATATATAACAATATATAATATTTTGCTATCAATATATAATAATAATTGATTATCAGTATGATGATATATATTATTGTGCGTCTAGAATTTTATTCCATGATCGAGATCTTATTAAAAAATTATCCAACACACAAGATATGAACAGGGGATATTAAAACCCGTTAAGGAAAACCACGGCCTTGCGTCTTAAATTTTATATGTGTTCAAAGATCTGAGTCGCTTTCGTAGAAGAAGGTGTTCTCAAACAATATTAGAGTGTAGAAAAATACAATATCGGTCAACTCGGTGGCAAGGTCTTTTCTAGTCCCCGGCGATCTCCTAAGCTCGATCCTCGACTTACTTGGTGGTCTTGGTGGTGATAGATGCTCTGGCGGCTATTCCGAGCTCTCTCAAATTCGATTCTTACAGGTGAGAATGAAACTCTATTTATAGATTTTTGGGAGTGCCTTGTAAATTCGTGGAAAACTACTCCATGACGGCAATCGATCCTCGATCAGACGATGTATTTTGATGATCTGGGTGTCTTAATGATGTCAGAATTGGGTGATCTGGATTCGTTGGATTCGTCTTGGCGACCGATCTATAAATATGTCGGTTTGGTGACCATTTGGCGGATCGGGATCCATTTTCATGCGATACGATAGTCGATTCTTTGATGATCGATATTCTTATGTTGTTACGTCTCATCGAGTTGATTTATTTGTAAGTTCTGAAATCGTGATTAGATCAATTTCTAAATCTGCCAGATTCGTGATTGATCAGATTAATTTTCTGAGGATGTATCAATTATTATAGTCTCCATATAAAATAACATCTAAATTTTGCAAGTAATAATCTCAATTTAAAATTTCTTACATAATTATCTTAGAATGTGCGGATGAATAAAGCAAAGCGTGGTTGGCATATATATCATGAAGAGGACTCTTAATTTTAATTTAAGGGCTCTTCGGTTGCTTGAATTTTGGGAGCAAAGTAAATTAAATACAAGAGTTTTAACTATTTTGGTGTTCGATATGGTGCAAAGTAAAATATCTTTAGTAATGTAATATATTTATAATATATTATAAATATCATTTTTGATGTATTTGAAATTCACCTAATTTGGGCAAATTTTAAATACATGGTAGATAAAGTATTATGGTGGTTTCATTTCGTGCCTGTTATTATAATCGTCACGGGCCGTTCAACAATCATTGTCACTATCACAACTGTTGTACTTCGTTCAGTTACGTATTGCTTTCTGCTTCGTATATTTATAAAGTATTCAACACAGTAGCAATCTATTTATATCGTTCCTTTTACACTAGCCCTTTAGTAATTATAAAAATTTCATGTAAGTCCCATTGGATAAAAAGAAAATGAGGAACTATAGGAATATGGCGACTAGCAACCCTATAAAACGATTTAATTGGTTTCCTTTGGTTTGAAGGAATTGAAAGAGAAGGAATGAAAAATAAATAAAAATAAAAAAATCAATAAAAAATTTAAATTCGTTTGTTTGGTTCAGGAGAAAAATGAATGGAAAAGAAAATTTTCTTTTTTTATTGATTTGAACGAATAATCAATAAATGAAAGAAGGAATAAAAGCTAATGTTATTTACGTCTTAGTTTACTTCAACCCTTCAATTGTTTAAGAATAAAAAAACTCAAACGTTTATATAAAGGAAATGTTAGATGAATTTATATTTCTATATATTATTAATTTTAAAAGCTTTAAGTTTTCTAATTTTAAAATAGAGCATTTGTATATATATCATATAATTCTTACATATTTATATATATAAGACTTAAATTTTAATATCTACATACACAATATTTAAATTTTAACTCACATAAAAATATTATTATTATTATTATCATCTCTTAAAAATGATTATATTTTTTCATATATCGATAAAATATTATAAATATAAATATTAAATTAATTTATGAGTTAATTGTGAATAAATAGAAAGTAATTCTATTTCTTCATTTCAATCAAATTCTCATAGCCAAAATAGATCATATGTCTCTACCAATTTTATAGATTATCATTTATATTTGTGGCATATATGAGAGGATAAATCTTCATATATGGATTGCACTTTTAAGATTTGCTATAATTGATAGAATCTAATCAAATAAATAGATAATATGACTAAATTTAATTAAGAAAGTCATAATTATATGATATGATTTGTAGGAAGTACATATATTGCTTGGAGATTAGGGAGCGCTTAATCTACTAAGTGACTCTATTGGAAGAGTGGTAAACATTTGGGCGAATAAAAAAAGGGGATAGATACTTGCATAGTTGACTAGAGTGTGCTAAACCCTTTCTAATGATTGTTGTATCTAAGGATAATATTATAAATTTAAGAGGTTATTTGGTAGCATAGAAAATAATAAAAAAAATAATGTGAATGGAGAATAATATATTTCAATTATTTAGGATATTTGATTGGAAACTCTATAAATACATATGTTTATTTATTGATTTTATTTTTGTTTGGTAGAATTAATGTAATATAAAATATTTTTGGTAATGAACGATCGATAGACCGTGTACCGAAGCATGCTATAGTGGCGTCTGCTATATTACTAATGTATTTTGAATTTATCACAAATCATTTTCTAATGTAATTTAAATACACCACAATTATTTTGTACGTTTACCTTGAAGCAACCTAAACATCCAAAAATATTAAAATCTTATATTTACTTTACTTTATGCTCAAAATTCAACCAACCAAATAACTCATAAGCAATGATATGGGCAGATGGTTCCCGCTAATCTTGAGCTAAAAGTCGTATTATCAACTGGATCTAAGATGAATGATTTTATATATAATTATGATTGGACTAACGAACGTTCATTTGTCATGTGCGAACACACACACATGCACACGTGCCAAATGAATAGTGCTTGGGCCATAATTATTATTGGGCTAACCAATGTTCATTTGGCACGTGTGAACACACGCACACGCACACGCACATGTGCCAAATGAATAGTGCGACCCAATGATAATTATATGTAAAATCATTCATCGTAGATCTAGACACACACACACATATATATATATATATATCTATCTTATAAATAAATAGTTTAAGATATAATATCTTATACATTCTAAATAAATTCTAGTTATGCATCCATCACACTAAGATAGGTGCATTACAAATTTTAATTAATTAAATATATATATTTATTATATGCATATGAACATTTAAATGAAATGAGCAAAAAAAGGCACCAACATTTTTACATGAAGTGACTCAAAGGAAAAAAAAACATAGGATTTGGCCCAATTAAGATAAGTTATTATGTATTTGTGAGTATAAAATTCACTCTTCTTCATAATTAGAGAAGATGTATCAAATAGCTCAACTTTTTTTGATCTTTTATAATTATAGTGAGAATAATTGAGAGCGATGATGGTGGTCGAGCGTTAATAGTTAGTCAATATCGAGCAAATAATTGTGGTAGATGATGATGTTCAAACAACAATTGTTAAAAAAGAATAATTAGATGATAGGAATAGAGCAATGATAGACGAATCATGATGCTCTAATGACGATAGTTAAATGATGACGATCGAATAATGACAGTCGAATGATGATGGTTGGATAGCAGTAATTGGACGACACCGATTTCTAGTGGTGGTTACTGATATCAATTGTTAGGAAGAGCAATAAAAATTTGCAAATCTTCATATTCTCTCTCAATCCAAGTCTAACCACCCTCAAGCATAGAATGCTATTCTATTTATAATTTAGGATTATGGAGAAAGACTATCAAATGGTTTATGTTGAATCCTTCAATTATATGACATTTAAGCTATTTAATGCTCTTGAAATTAACTAATTTTGTGTTTGTTGGATTTCTAATCCAATGTTAAATTTGACTATAAGTTCATAATACCGAAAAATTATTTGACTTTTCAATTAATATTTTAAAGTTTTTAATTATACTTTAAGTATTTGACTCAGATCTATTTGAATTTGAATTAAAATATTTTTGATTTTATTAGTTTCTTCTTATAGAGATATTCAATTCGTCTACAAATTTGATGAAATTGAAGAATATATAATTTTATATAGTCATTCGATTATTTTTAACTAAAAAATTATTTCAAGATTTGCATTTATTGGAATGAGATAATAATATTATATTTATCTTAAAATTAATGTGTTGTTTATAAGTAGATCATAGATCCTTCTTTCACATTATTCAAATCCAATGATAACAAATAGAATCATTTTGACTTTGAAAGTTCTGAAAATTTTTTTTTTTTTTTGGTCAACTACATAGGAGTTAATTCTTTTGGGGAAAAAATCATAGAGTTAACAAATGTGTTATATATTTGCATGATAATTTATATTTATTTGTTTGATAATTTATATTTGCATGATAAATTATATTTATTTAATTTATTTTAAATTAATATAACCTAAATTTTAATTAATTATATATAGATTATACTCATCTTTAAAAAAAATTATTAATTTTAAAATCCATTGTACTCAATTTCTTATTAGAATATTTTGACATGAAAATTTTCAGTTATTTGAAAGGTAGAAAGCTTTCTGGAAAAAATTTAAGCATTTATTTTAAATAAATATAAAAAGAATGGACTCCAAAATTATCTTATGTTGATGAATAAGATTTTTAAATTTTCATTTTAAAAAAAATTAAAAATCACTTTTATTTATTAACTTGTAGTTTTCTATATATAAAAAAAATATTAAAAAAATAGAATGAATAGATAGATTAAAGTTATTCTTTATCAGTGATATTAATAAAATAATGAGCAAAATAATTGAACTCATTGCTAAAAACAGAATTGTTAAGTGAAGAAATTACATTTAAATAAACTAACTATAGCTTCTCCTATACTCGAACGCCATTTCTCATCTAATATAAAGGATGATAGAGTTTTCCAATTTGCCCCCTTCAACCAAAATTGTCATGTGACAAATGGAAGATTGAAAGCTTTTTTAAGAGGGACTTTTTGTCCTAATTTTGGCCTGAAAACTCAATTAATTTTAACCAAAAACAAAAAAACAAAAAACAAAATTTAAAACATGAATTGAGGTATAAATTATATTAAGAAAGGAGTTATTTTTAGTCACATAATTCAATTTAGAAAGATTTATATATGATTCCTATGTTAACATATCTTATATAAAGATATATTCTTTTTTAAAAGTTAATAATATTGATATTTTTGATATGATGTTAAAGATTTGAGTGTTATAGATTTAAATAAAAGATTTTAGGTATTAGATATATAAATATAAAAAAATCATGTGACATGTTTGTAAATGCCCCTTCCATTTATTAGTGCATTATTTAATTTATATCCTAAAAAGAATTCTTAACGATTTTCATATATATATATATATATATATATAGTCATTTGAAGCATTTTTGCGTCAAAATTTGTAAAGCATTTTGACCACTAGTCATCTGATTAAAAATTAAATTATTTTTTAAATATTGTGATTAATAGTTTTATTTATCACATACATTTATAGTCAAATGAATCATAACCTTATGCATGATACAAATATAACTAAAGTACATTTTTACTATTTTCCTTTCCAAAGATGATTTATAATATGATATTAAATAACAAAATTTCAAAGAAAAATGTTATTATTGCTTAAGACCCATTATTAATCATAATTCTACATTTCCTCCATAATTTTATGAGCACATGGAGTTATAACTGATGCATATATGAAACATATTATATTTTTTTTTGTACCATATAACTAAAGGAAATAATATGGCACAAACTAAGTGAAAGTCTTAAGGTCTATTTGGGACATTTGAAATTTTTTGGAAAGCTGATTGTAAAGCTGTTATGGAGAAAATAATTTTTTTAAAAAAACTATTATGTGTGTTACAAATATTTTTCTTTTTTTTAAATTTAAAAATCGAGTTTAATCATACATCTCTCTAATTATCAAAACAATTTTTCCATTGCTAAAATTTAAAAAGTGTTACTAAAGGTTGTTTTATTGCTCTAAAAAATAAATCGTTAAATTCAAATCTCAATTAGTCTCAATTTTAAATTTTTTATTTATAATTTTATAACTTATAAAACCTATTGACATGTGGCACATAAATCCACTTTCCAGTGTTGTAAAATCTAAATATAAAAAGTTCGAAAAATTCAAATTATAAGGAGTCAATATATAAATTAGTGATGCTTGCACATATATAAATGTATTATAAGCCAAATGTTATAAAAGACGGCCAAAAAAAGATTTAGAAGATATGCGTCAAATGAGATGTTCCATTTGTTTATGTCTCCAACTCGAGTAAGCATATCTGATGTTATTTTAAAGGAAAGGTGCCTTTCATAAATAGATGGCAAGTTAACGTATTCCATTTATCTCTATCTTTTAACTGTCATTTAAATTTTTTTTAATTAGTGTTTAAATATTTAATAGGTAAAAAATGATTTACTTGAATAGAGCTTTTTAGGAAGTATGAATAAATGTATGGGTATGATATGACACTTAAAATACTACTAGTCGAAACACAAATCTTGATGTTAAAAGCAAGCTGATCTGAAGTTAAAACTGGTCGAGATCAAACACTTAAAATATCATTGAAAACTTTGAGATATCAATTAAATCCTTAAATAGCTCTCAAATATGAAGTGTTTATAGTCAAATAGAGCGTCTCGACGAGCCGGATCTAACAAGCCCAATATTTCACAATTCTGACTTCATTTGAGCATTCAAATACTTAAAATACATCAAATGATCAAAAGAATTATTTTGAGTCATCCGATGAAGTGGAGTGGTTCGGATTTTGCATGTATTAACAAAGACGTCACTCCTCTAATATATAAATAGCCCCTCATTTCTCATATGAGGGGAGCCCAAACAAGAGAGAGGAGAGAGCTCTAAAGCTTGAAAATCCTCCAAGCATAATTGTGCCACCACTCGACGTTTGCCCGCGCCAGCGCCGTCTGATCCTTGCCGTCATCAATCTCGGTCGGTCACCATCATGACGACCTTCATCGTTAGTCGATCCCCGCCGTTCATCATCTCTACCACTTGCTAACTGAGCGTGAATATGGTTCTGTCTCGATTCGATTCTCATTGTCTCTTCTCATGTACAATTTGTAATCCGTTAAAATTTTGTACTCAAACAAATACATAGTGGAAGATTCTTATTAGCAGGTGGTTTTCCTCTTTCGAGGTTTTTCACGTAAAATATCGAGTTTTCTTGTTCACTCTTTAAATACCTGTATGTCTTTGAATTTCATAACAAGAAGTAAACTTTCACTCTACCTGGCGTTTTCTAGCACACAGGTTTGGCCGTCTGTGGAAAAGAACCCTTCAATCATAATTTCGTGAACACCCTCATTATGACACTGCACTCAATAGCCTCCTCCGCTCAACTCACTCTCAAACCAATCCTTGAACCAAGGGGCAAGCCTCACTCCCCACGATAGCGTGACTTCGGTGAAGGCGATAGAATCTCTTTAGAAGATTGTGTCCGAATGAATAGTCTCAAAATGAGATGATCCGACTTTTGCGAGGAACACAAGCCATACTAGTGGAAAACACATCTCCCCAAGATCGTTAGGAGGTCAAAATGCTAATCTTCTTGACAGTTCCTCCGCGCGACCGGATGTTGATCTCCTTGACAGCTAGTTCTACTCATCATCATACCGACCGCATTAATCCACCAATTATTCTGGTAGCTTGACACATTCTCGTCTTGTTGACCCCACTCGTTATGTTATACGTGCAAAATTATGATGCTTAATGCAAGATGAATTCACCTTCAAGACATAAATCATATTCTCCCTCACCGCGGCTATGAGAAATCCTCACCTTTAGCTGAAGCTATTTTTCAACATTCTATTCCCATGGGTTTCAAGCTTCTGAGCATTGATTCCTATGATGGGGCGACTGACCCACATGAACACTTTGACCATTACAGGTATCATGCATATCCAATGAGCTCGACACCTGTTTTGTCGTCTTTCATTACTCAAGGGAACTCGACTTGGTTCTACTCCCACCAAGGGATCCATCCGTACCTTTGACTAAAGATTTTTTGTGGAACAGTTCATTGCAAATAAGAGGATCATTAAAGATTCCTCCCATCTCTCCGGCATTCATCAAAATGAGGGTGAATCACTTAAGGAATACTTCCAGAGGTTCTCCTTTGAAGCTCGTCAAACACCTGGAGTAGACCTTAGACTATTAAGAGGAGTTTTCCTTGGGGACTCAGGCCTTTTAGTCACTAATGCGAGACACGGTCACTCATATCGACTTAGTTCATCGTGTGGAAGCACAAATCTGTCGATGAGGCTATTAATGCCCATAAATAATTTGAATCTGAAAAATGTAAAGTGGAATGCTGGACCGTCCCATCAAAAGAAGCAATAAGGCAATCGTGATCTCCTCCACGCCCCATATCAACGTGAACCAAGACGAAAAGGAATACATGCCGAACACATCTCGTGTAACCTCCTCGATGGCTATTCGAGATGAAGAAAACATCAAATGGCCATATCCACAAACCAAATTCAAGAAATCGAGCATATTGTCACTTCCATCAAGTCATGGAACGAGGCATGCAAATAACTCAAAAAAAAAATCGAGAGGCTCATTCAATAAGGATATCAACGTCGATTTGTGAGGAATCAATCGAATCAAACAAACATACCTCCAACTAGGGGGCAACCAAGATAGTCATCATAGAAACAACAATATAATCATCAAATAGTTGGAGAAATTAAAACAATCACAGGAGGACCAATACTATCTAATCAAGTTTTCATTACCACCTCTGAAGAGCCAGAGTTAAAGAAGTCTTGTATTGATCATTCCATCACTTTTAATGACTTGGACTTAAAAGGAGTCCATGTTCCTCATCAAGATCCACTTGTCATCAGCGCAGAGATCGGTGACCCATGTTATAATGTTAAGAGAATTTTGATTGACAATGGCAGTTCTATTGATGTCTTATTTTACTCCACATTTTTTAGCATGTGCATGGTTAGGGAAAAGGTCCAACCCACTGTAGGACTATTATATGGGTTTGATAATCGCCCTGTGCGAGTAGAGGAGACAATCACCCTTCTTGTTGTCCTTCGCAAATTTTCTCGATAAGTGCCTCATTTAATCCAATTCATGGTGGTCAAGTCAGATTGAACATATAACGCTATCTTCGGAAGGCCTCTCCAATCAATTTTTGGTGCGGTCACTTCAGTATCTCATCTTAAGATGAAATTTTTAGCCCCCATTGGAGTTGGGGTGGTCTATGGAAATCAACAGATATCGCAATCATGTTACCCCAGACAAGCTCAACCATGCCCTTCTGTGACCTTCAACATCGAAGATTTTAATTTTTGAGATGAAGAAGTGCCTAAAAAGCTTCACCTGTAGAAGACTTGCTCTCTGTCGCATTATCAGATGACTAACCATAACAAATAGTGCAAGTGAGATCCCTTCTCTCAGAAGAACAAAGGAAAATATATAGACTTCTTGCACAAAAATCAAGACATCTTCATTTGGAGTCCGACGGATATGCTAGGGGTCGGCCCTAATGTGATCATGCACTCCCTCAAGATTGATCCAACATTCAAACCGATCATCCAAAAGAAGCGAAGTTTTGCACCTGATCGCCTCCAGGCTATTGAGCAAGAAGTTAACAAGCTCCTAGAAGCGGGATTCATACGAAAGGTACATTACCTATATGGCTAGTAAATGTTATCATGGTTAAGAAAATAAATGAAATATTGAGGATGTGTATTGATTACACTAACCTTAACAAGGTTTGCCCGAAAGATAGTTTTTCTCTTCCTCGAATTGATCAATTGGTTGATGCTACGTCTGGACATCAAATGCTCAGTTTTTTGGATGTTTACTCTGGTTACAACCAAATAAAAATGGATCCAGCGAATGAAGAAGATACAATATTTCAAACATATAAAGGTTTATATTGTTACCAAGTTATGCCGTTTGGGTTAAAAAAATGCTGGTGCTACCTATCAACGCCTTATGAATAAGGTTTTTAAAGACCTATTAGACTGCACAATGGAGGTATATGTGGATGACATGTTAGTGAAAATCTTGGAAGAATCACAACATATTTCTGACTTAGAAATATGCTTTAACCTTCTTCGACGTTATAACATGCGACTTAACCCGACTAAGTGTGCTTTTGGGGTTACGTTGGAAAAATTTCTTGGATTTATGGTAACCCACCGTGGGATAGAGGCCAACCCCGAGAAAATCAAAGCTCTCAAAGATATGACTCCTACGAAGAATATCAAATAAGTTCAACGTTTAAATGGATCTTGTCGCTTATCCCGCCTCTAGCCTGCTCGGGATAAATACCCTATTCTTTAAAATATTTAAAGGAGCTAAAAATAATAATTTTCACTGGATCGATGAATGTCGATGCTTTTAAGCAACTAAGGAGTATTTAAAGATCTCCACCCATACTATCCAAGCATATTCAAGGAGAGATGTTATACTTATATCTCGCAGTCTCTTCCTACACGATAAGCTCAGTTTTAGTGTGAAAAGAAAATGAGATACAATGACTAATTTACTATGTTAGGAAAATTCTCTCTAATATAGAAAGTCGTTATCCACTTGTAGATAAGGTGGCTCTGACTTTGGTTTTCTCAGCGCTAAAATTACGTCCATACTTCCAAGCTCATACTATCGACGTTTACACTCATCTACCATTAAGGGTCATCCTACATAAACCATAAGCATCTGGGAGGTTAATTAAATAGTCTATAGAATTGTGAGTTTGATATAAATTTCTTACCTCCTCGCTATAAAGTCTCATATACTCGCAGACTTTATAGTGGAATGCACTGTCCCAACTCTAGAGGAGCTATTTACTACACGCCTTTCATCTCCTTAATGGACCCTCTATGTTGATGGAGTTTCGAAATACGCAGTGTCGGGGAATCTTACTTATTTCCCCAAAGAAAATGGCTTAGTATGGACCTAAAATTTGCAACTAATAATATGGCTGAATATGAGGCTCTCATCGCAGGATTGAGACTCGCCATTGATTGTGAAGCTCAAGACTTAGTGATCCACACTGACTCTCAGCTTGTCGCCTCCCAAGTTGAGGGAAACTTTAATACTCATAATCCTCAACTGACATAATACCTCCACTTGGTAAAGTCTCTTCTTGCCCACTTCAAGATACATCAAATCATTCACATACTGCAAGAGAAGAATACTCGAGCTGAAGCTCTCGCTAAGCTTGCTATATCTACTATTGGAGATCTATTTAAGAGAAGGCATGTTGAAGAAATATAATTTCCTAGTATCCAAGGGTCGTGGGTAATACAAGCAATTAATGAGATAAAGGAACATTCGTGGATGGTCCCCATCTTGTCTTTTCTACAAGAAGGAACCTTTCTTGAAGACCCAACTTCTGCAACTTGTCTCCGAAGACAAGCTCTGAACTTTATTATTATCAGAGGTGAACTATACAAACAAGCTTTTTCTGGGCCATACCTCAAATGCCTCTCACCATCTGAGGCTGATTACGCTTTAAGAGATGTTCACTCGGGGATATGTGGAGAACACCTAGAGGAAGGGCGTTAGCCCTTAAAATTATAAGGCAGGGGCTCTATTGGCCTACAATGAAACAAGATGCCTTGAAATTCACAAAAAATGTGCAAGTTGTCAGTTGCACTCTAACCTCCCTCACATGCCGCATATAGAGCTCTCATCCATTCAAAGCCCGTGACACTTTGCTCAGTGGGAATCGATATCATGAGACCTTTTTCGATAGCATCAGAGCAACAAAAGTTCATCATTTTAGCCGTCGACTACTTCACTAAATGGGTGGAAGCCGAACCACTCACTAAAATCAAAGAGACAAATGCTAAATAATTTATTTGGAAAAATATAGTATGTCGTTTCGGTCTTCTTGCAGAGATCATCACTGACAATGGAACCTAATTTACTGGAAAATTCTTTACGTCATTTTGCAAAGATCTTCACATTCACCGCCGATATACCAGAAGACATCCCTCAAACTGCGGCGAAAGCTACCAACAGTGACTATACTCAAAGGACTAAAACACGCCTTGAGAAGGTGGGGCAATGGGTTGATGAGCTTTCTAATGTTCTTTTACCGCACTACATCGCAAACCACGACTGGTGAGACACCATATAACTTGTGTTTCGACATAAAAGCTATTATACCAGTAGATATCGGAGTTCCAAGTCCAAGAGTTCAATTATTCGATCATGATGGTAATGCGAAAAAACTCTGAAGCACTTGGACTTACTCCCCGAAACTTGTGACATGACCCTACGCTCTATCACCAAAGGGTAGCTCATCACTTCAATGAAGAGTAAAATCTCCCATATCTATCCGACTTGGTCTGAAGTCTCAAAGCTGCAGGCAAAAGCCCTCAACGTAATAAACTCTCACCTCTTTGGGATGACCCATATGTGGTTATAGCTATGATAAAGCTAGAAATATTCAAGCTCAAGGATCCAAAGGGAAAAACTTTACCTCGAACTTGGAACACTGAGAATCTCTGAAAATATTATCAGTAATTCCTACTGCATAATTATTGCAACTTTTATTTTGTCTCGTTTGTCATTTTCTCTTCATGTAGCCGACCCCACTTAGTGGGATAAAGACTTGTTGTTGTCGTCATTTCCTCTTGAAACTCATATTCATGTTAAAATCATCTTATGATTGTATCATCGAACTTATCAGAGTAATGAATTTATAGCTTTTTCTTTTAAGCTTGTTGCATATGAACAATCTTCTTCATTTAATTCTCCCACTTGAGAAAATATGCAACTCACGTTGTATCTCAGTCGGGGCATGATCAATCCCACGGGGACTTGATCAGACCTCTTCCATACAGGTAAGAAGTCAAGTAACGCTTTGGCCAATACCTAGGATAGGTCAAAAGGTCCTTGGTGGACATCCCATGACCTCTTCAATATAGGTAAGAAGTCAAGCAATGCTTTGGCTAATACCTAGGATAGTAGGAAGGGGTGGACATCCCACGCCTTCCATATAGATGTCAAATAATATTTTGACTAATATCTAGGATAGGCCAAAAGGTCATTGGTGGACTGTGGCCTCATCCGCGGTATCATAATAATATTCTGACCAATCACCCCGATGGATAAAAATAAAACAAGAGTATATCACCTAAAAAAATTGACAACATTAACATGATGACATAAGAAAGAATCAAAATTCTGATACACAATAATAACAATACATATGCGCCTCAAGTGACGCTACATCATATCTTGGTGATATCAACGTCCTCCTCACTACTAGGAGATGCTCCCTTGGACTCACTCTCAACTCCTTCATCTCCTGAATCTAATGAAGAGTCTTCGATACTTGGTCGGGAGATAGATCCTCAACTAGCTGATCTTGCGATGCACTAAGCAGATTCCTTTTAGAAACTCTCGGATGAAGCCCTCCTCTAAATATTGGTGCTCCAAGTCCTTCACTTCAACATCAAGAATATGATTACGAGCTTCCTGGACATGGTCTTCGACAAGCTAAAGGAGCTCTTAAAGTCTTCCACCGCCTTCAAGGATATTTCATTTGCTTCCGCTTCGACATTATATGCTCCTTCGAAAGAACAATCTTGTAATGCTTTCCGCTCGAGAGCTCTCTCTCGCAAGTGTCTCGTCTTTTGATGAGTCTCTGCCCTCACCTCAATCACTCATCACGAGTGCACTCCACCTCCTACAAGAGACATGTTCGCTAGCTCCACAACCATCCTCCAAAGTCGCCACTTCTTTGACCTTAACACTCATCTTTCGCTCATACTCGCCTTGCAAATATTTTACCTTCACAAATTCAGTATTTCACTCATCTAAAGCGACACCCAAATGAGCCATCTGCCCTAATATTTGAGTTACCTATAAAAAAAAACCCATCATAAATATTACACAAAGGAAAAGAAAGAAAGAAGAAGGAGGAGAAGACAACGTACTAATTCATCTGTTGGATGTCCAAAGTATATGTGATTTAACACCTCTTCGTGAATGTGTGGCTGAGAAACGAACTCCCCATCATAAGTTGAAATAACTAAATTCTCGAGGCCAATGGGGCTAACATCTCCTTCATGATATATGTAGTCACTTCAAAGATATGTCTTTTTTTTTCAGAAGATGAAACATTACTACCACCGTGATTCCGTAATGAGCTTCTTGAGAGAACCCTATGAGTATGAAGAGACCTTTCATCACCTTTACTTGACCTCTTCAGGGGAAGAGCATGAGATCTTCCTGCCTGGATGGAAAGGCCAACTTTGAACATCCTATCTTCAACTATATATTTATCAATGTGACGTAACTCATGTTGCAAGCTTCTTACATCAGGAATATTAAGAGTTACCAGGATCTCATTCTTTGCCATCAGCGATGGATCTGGAAGGTCATTCAATCTTTTCCATCTCTCAGGGAGACCCCACTCATTTTTCACAAAAAAGAATCCATTAGACCAACTTTTAGACGGATCCCGTGCTAAAAATTCTATCCAATTCTTTATAACCTGATAAGAAACACATCCCTGAGCATCACTTGTAAATCTACACATTCAGTACAAGTATTTAATGTTCAAAGTAAGTAACACTCAAGAAGACCAAACCGATGATGACCACTAAAGTCTGAAATGAAAATTGTGACAAAGCTACACCACATATTTTGAAGATCTCAATCAGGAGCCAAAGGAATCGCACAAAGATAAAGAATCATCTAAACAATGAAGTATCCCAGAGGTGAACGAGCTCGATCAGACCTTTTGGCAACAATAGCCACCAACTCATTAGTGAAATGAAATTTCCTACGGAACACCATTAAACTATCTGCTGTGACAAGGGATGGTATATCGTCAGAATCTATGGATTTTTTCTACCATCATCATGTGAAAATATATAATGAATAAGTAAAGAGAGGGAAAAATGACAAAAATTTGAGAATTTTGTGAAGCTGCTCACTCACCCCAATACTTGGGCATACCCTTTTCTGACTCTACCACTCACTGATAACTTAGGCTAAAATTTTTCGCCTACGATCTGACGAAAAGGATTTGCATACATGTGAGATCGAAAAAAAAGAGAGAAAGAGAAACTATTCCCCACCAATGATGCTATGAAATTACCTGCCAAACTTTCTGAGTTGTTTAAATGATCTAATTATCGCTTCCCTACCATCTTGACAATTATCAGCCATTGAACCATCCATCAAAGTTTCAAGAAATCCAATTTCTCACTACGGGTCTTGATCACCTCCAAACCCGGTCGGTCCGACGAGGTCAGTTGACACCTCTTTCGAGGGAAAATCGAGTCTTGATAAACTACTTGATCGCTCTAAACTCCTCGGTCCGATAAGATTAGTTGACACATCTTTCGAGGAAAAACTGGAGCTTTGCCGTATGAATTATGGGTCTTTATCACCTCAACTCCTCCGACGAGGTCGTTGACACCTCTTTCGAGAAAAATTGAGCCTCAGAATGAACTAGGTCTCGATCGTCTCAACTACCTTCACTCAAGAGAAGAAGCAGAGCACATGAGAAGTGTGCCTTCCTTGGCCCTGGGGTTTTATAGACCCCTTATAGGCAAAATGTCAAAATCGAAAACCTCCAAATATTGAAAATCATCAAAAAAACCAAAACCGACAAAATGCGTGTCAGATCCGGGCGACAGGCGCTCATGTCGCGCGGCGCCACCGCCGCGACGCGGCCCGCCTCAGCTTATCCGCGTGCGCATCTGCCCATTATCTACGTGCTCAAGCGACTGACGCCCCGCGCCGCCATCGCAGTTCGGAAGCGCAGCGCTGCAGCGTGTGGGGCCTGGGGATCCATAACTCAAATCTCAGTGCATACCCACACATCCGCACATGCACCCGCCTGCGGATCGAATCTTGTACTCATGAAGATCTGTTCAAAATGTATGGTTAGTGGGCCCAAATTTCATTGAAGAACTTGTTATTTTCAAGAGATATATATTTTTTTTGACGAGATAATATCATCCAAAAATAGGAGGCAACCGATATGACACATAAAATACTACTATAAGCACAAATCTTGATGTTAAAAGCAAGTCGATCTAGAAACCATCGAGATCAAGCACTTAAAATATCAATATCGCTAAATTCTAAATAAATTCTAAAATATAGAGTGTTTATAGTCAAATTGAGCATCTCGACGAGCCGGATCTAACAAGCCCAATATCTCATAATTCTGACTTCATTTGAGCATTCAAATACTTAAAATACATCAAATGATCAAATGAATCATTTTGAGTCGGTCGATGAAGTGGAGTGGTTCAGATTTTGCATGTATTTATAGAGACGCTACTCTTCAAATCTATAAATAGTCCCTCATTCCTCATATGAGGGGAGCCTAAATAAGAGAGAGGAGAGAGCTCTAAAGCTTGAAAATCCTCTAAGCACAATTATTCCACTACTCGACGGTTGTCAACCACCGCTTTAGACCGCCACCGTCACCGCTCGCCACCTCATCAATCTACGTGGCCACCATCATGAAGACCTCTCATGGCCATCGATCCTCATTGTTCATCATCATCTACCATTACCAATCATACCACTGAACGCTATATGGCGATCTGATTCGATTTTCATCGCCTCTTCTCATGTACAATTTTGTAATCCTGGAAAATTTTGTACTTTGAAACAAATACATAATGGAAGATTCTTACTGGGCCAGACCTCGTGGTTTTCCCTCTTTTCGAGGTTTTTCCACGTAAAATTTTTTGGAGTTTTCTTGTCCACTCTTTAAATACCTGTGTGTGTTGGATTTCATAACAAGAAAGGCTTAAACTTTCACTCTACCATAACTGATTTTCTAGCACGCAACAGGGTAGAAGATGAGTTACTTGATCAAATTATTCTCCAATTTATAAGTAAAAAAATTAAGAAGGATTAAAATGCAATTTTTTTTAACTCCACTTAGTTACAATCCCATGAACCATAGTTGTCAATTTCTTTAAAATTTTCTAACAAAATCTTGAGGATAAATAATAGTTGATCCACTCTAGGGTTTAGAGGCCCTCCTCTTTAGGACTCAATATCATTCTTCTTTACCTCGCATAACATATGACTCCTAAGGAACTCATCAACTCTTTAAATTCCATACTAAGCGTAGTTGAAATAATGGTATGATGCTAAGATTTTTCAAGAATCACAGCACGATGTTGCAAATAGAAAAAAAGATTTTATACTAGAGTCAAAACCAAAATTGCCAGTTTCTAATTTTGAACAATTTTGTTCAAAATTAGTTAGATATTAGCCTCACGCACAAGTGGAATGTGCACAACATAAATAAATTAATAATTTAACCTTAAATAAATTTTTTTAGAATTAAATATATGTGCTGATAATTAAATGCCTAAACTTGTATTGTTGAAAAATATGATAGATATTAGACATCATGAATTAAATATTATCAAACATTGAACAACATTCATGTTAATGTATTACTTTATAATGTATTATCTTGAAAATATTGAAAACTACATTCGAAGTTAGGAACAAATAGATAACTCTTAATATTTTCATGACAACTAATTTTACTTTTTTTGTTCAATGTATGATAATTTTGTTCCCTGTAAAGCCTAATGAAGTATTTCTCTATAAAGATAGCCTTCAATTTTAATTTACTTTATAGTTCAAATAATGTAATCACTTCTATAAAAGTTCACAATATAAATTTTTCTTAAACATACTATAGCAATATTAGAAATGTCAAATTTATTGTATTGCTCAATTATCTAGCATAAGAAAATACTAATAATGGAGTACTATGCTTATGTTTTCAAGCAAAAATACTAAATTATCTTATTTCTAATGAGGTTAAAGATTTTTATTTTGACAATTATTTTGTAAGTGAGAATCAGATTCAAAGTTTTGGTAATAACATCCAAATTTATTGGGTGTTAAAGGTTAAATTGTTTTATCTAAGAATTATAACAATAAATATTTTATTTATATGGTAATTCTATACTTTTGTTTGTAGGGTGTTTTCAACTCTATATGATAGTTAATATATTTAAGTCATTTTAATTTAATGATTGAGAATTTAGATTTTTAATCAAAAGATATTAAATTTAAAATTTTACATCTGCATTATGTAAATAAATTTTAGAATAAGTTTATTCAATGTTTTAAAAAAAATATACATGCTGATTAACATGTATCTCAAATTTTTATATAGTTTTAAAATATGTAGAAATATTTTCTTCAAAATAAATTAAAATAAAAGTAAAATCGACATAAAAATAAATCATTTTATATTATATAGAGCATTAAAACAGCCCAGGGCATCCAACAAAACATCTGATCATCATTCTATTGAAAAATTCAGTTGACTTTCTTCATGAATTCCTGTTCTTCCCGCGTAGCGGATTGCCTTTGCGAGCTCAGCGCTCACGTCGTGTCCGTCTCGACTCGGGATGCCCGCTAAACCGCTCCCGGCTCTCCGGCATTCGTCCAATATTCCTTTTCAGAGTGGAAACAATCCTTAAGACTATTCCTCTAGCCGTCGGGGCAGTTCAGAGCGAGTCGTGCAGCCTCGAAGCCATCTGTATTCCTCTGTTTTTTTTATTTGTCCTTCTTCCCATCTCTTCCTGTCAAATTTGCATCTCTTAACCAAGCTACAGCCCTAAAGCCAGCGTCTTTTTATATCTATGAGTTGTGGGCAGGCTCAATCTCTTAACTTTACGATCAAAGATAGTATTTTTGTCCCATGGCATCCACACTGGAGGCCGCGGACGCGGCCGACGAGCTGCTGAGCCTCGCGCGCGAGCTTGCTGCAATGGGCGACGCTCTGGCTTCGGAAAGCGTCCGCCTTGCGCGCAAGGTGTCACTCCTTATTCATGTCCTTGAGGAGATTCGGGGCTTTGTTACGCGGAGCGGTAGCCAGTCACCGGGAGTGTCGACCTCATCGGCGGTGCACTCGTCCTTGTCGTGCTTAGCTGATATGGCGGTTGCGCTTCAGGAGGTGAAAAAGTTCCTGTTGATTGGCGGCCGGCAGAATACCGGCGAGAGTTCCAATGCGGTGAGTCTTATTCTTTATTTGTTGGTGATTGGTGCATGCCTGTGTAGATAAGGTGTTTGATGAAATAAGCCTGTCAGTATGGTTTTCGATTTGGAATTTATGGTGAGAGCTCTTTGATCCATTGAGTTCAAAGATGAAACCACTGATTATTAACCGTAAACTTATTGTTTAAAGGTGCTTCTGCTGGTGGAATTTGCTTGCCAATACATTCTTTGTTGCCATGTTTATTGAATTTCCCATTGCATGCTTTTTTTTGTTCTTTTTGGCCATCATCAGTTCGAGTAGACAAACTTTATTATCTTTGGTTAACAATAGTTTGGCATGTTTTCTGTTTGTGCATTTAGGATACATTCAAGCCATTTTCACCTCTTCCAATCTCGTTAATCTCTTGCCCAGACCAGGGCTACTGATTTGATATACAACTCCGCGCTATAGAATGTTACTAACCAGCATAATCTTACGTGATCAAGGATTTGACGGCCAAGAACTTCGCGATCCAGTACCAATATGTGACATGGCAACTGGAGAAAGTTCTAGGGAACATATCTTATGACCATTTTGAAATATCTGATGAAGTTCAGGAGGAGGTATATATGAGAAGTGGTCACACTATCTTATAGCTTCTCTCGTTATTTTAGTAATTTTATCAAACTATGTTGCCTGAGTTGAATGGCTTACATCTCTAGGTTGAACTGGTGCGTGCGCAACTCAGACGGGAGACCACGAAAGATGGACTGGCAAATGTGTATGTTTTTCAGGAAATTTACAATATGCTCTCCAACACACATGGTGAAGAATTTAAACGACAATGTTCAGTTAAGTTAGATGCAGCACAGGATGACACCACTGGCATTGTTGATCGTGGGCTCAGAGACATGGTTATACTTCTTGCAGAAGTCTGTGGAAAATCCGATTATGATGCTGACAGAATGACACTCAGTTTAATGGACAGACTTAAAAGGACCAGCCATACTGATCTTTCTAAGAATGAGAAAGTTGGAACCAGGTCAAGTAAACTAGGAAGCAGCACAGCAGAAGATGAAAAACGTGATTCTCTGGTGATTCCGGAAGATTTCAGATGCCCAATATCCCTTGAACTCATGAAAGATCCTGTTATTGTTTCCACAGGCCAGGTACTGTAGAGATCTTACCTATTTAGTGTTGAAATTGGCCAATTGTTCCATTCAAATGCTTGTGGTAAATTTTCTTCATTTAATGTCCTAAATTTGTCTCTTTTGTTGGACTTCCAGACTTATGAGCGTTCTTTCATTCAGAGATGGATAGATTGTGGTAATAGAACATGTCCAAAGACTCAACAAAAGCTCCAAAATCTTACACTAACTCCTAACTACGTGTTGAGAAGTTTAATCATGCAGTGGTGTGAGGCTAATAGATTTGAGCAGCCACACAGGTCAACAGGTGGACGTATGAGAAGTGATGGAACATTTCACGAAATCACTGGAGATAAATGCTTGATTAATTCTCTAGTTTCTAAACTTACTAGTGGGTCAACGGAGGAGCGAAGGTCAGCTGCTGCTGAAATTAGATTACTGGCAAAAAGAAGTACAGACAACAGGATACTGATAGCAGAAGCTGGAGCCATCCCAGCTCTTGTTAGTCTGTTATGGTCGGATGACCAAAAGACACAGGAGCATGCAGTGACATCCCTTCTCAACCTTTCTATATATGATCACAACAAGGAAGTAATAATGCTTACTGGAGCAATTACTCCAATCATTCAAGTGCTTAGAAGTGGAAGCATGGAAGCAAGAGAAAATGCGGCTGCTGCTATTTTTAGTTTGTCACTGATTGATGAAAACAAAATAACCATTGGTGGGACACCAGGAGCCATTGAAGCTCTTGTAGAATTGCTCGAGAGTGGAAGTCCGAGGGGTAAGAAGGATGCCGCAACTGCTTTGTTTAACTTGTGCATTTATCAGGGAAACAAATCACGAGCTGTGAGAGCTGGGATTTTAAGACCATTAATTAAGATACTTAAGAATTCCTCAACCTGTGGCATGCTGGATGAAATACTGACCATTTTGTCTGTTCTTGTAAGTCACCAAGAAGGCAAAGCTGCCATAGAAAAAGCTAATACCATCCCACTTCTAATAGACCTCTTAAGAACTGGACAGCCACGCATCAAGGAGAATGCAACAGCAATACTACTTGCTCTATGTAAGAAGGACACTGAGAACCTAGCTTATATAGGCAGGCTAGGAGCCGTTATCCCTTTAACAGAAGTTGCAAAGACTGGTACAGAGAGGGCAAAGCGCAAGGCCACTTCTCTTCTGGAGCACCTGAAGAAGCTGCAGATTCTCTGAATGAATTTTCCTCATAGGTAACATTCAATAAATTCCTCCTGTGCATATCAAAATGAAACCACAAGCTTATGTGAATGAAATGCAACTTTATGTGCTTTAACACTTAACAGTGAATTTTAATGCCATATCTACACCTTTCTACTCATTTATTTCATTCATCGAGAAAATCTGTGTGAGACTCCATTCTGTTGAGCATGCTTTGTATTTGTCCTATTTCCATTATGGCTGTAAAAACAGTGTTTCTTCTTCATCCATATTTTTTTCAGACTAGCTCTGATTTCAATTTCATTTTCTACTTTGAGCTATACTTTCATCTTACCAAACGATTTGTTGTACAACTGTCTTCAAATTGTTGAGATGACTACAACTTTTATTTTATGTCAAGAAACCGATGGAAACTCTTTCTTGTAACACGAATAACTTAAATTTGCTCTAATGAAAGTATTCTTCTGAACAAGAACGTTAGAAATCTATTTCATCTATCTCTCGTTGGATCTACGTCATGATATTTTCTGAATTGAAGGATTTGTACAAGAGGTTTCTGATGTAGGATGTCTTAGATTTTATGATTTATTAATACAAATTTAAGTTGAGATGCATATAAAATACATCAAATATCACAATTTGAAGTACCAATTTTTAGTTTAGGCAATGATTAATCGCCTTTGATACAAAGCTAAAAAAACATTTAGAATTCACTCCCAACAATCTTTAAAGTCAGTAAAATCTGAACTTAAAAATCAAGACTTTCAATGCACTACATTGAACAAAATGCATGCAAATTTGAGTTGAATATGAGATTTATTAAACTACCTAATGATTTATCCATGCTTAATTTCTTATTATTTATATAAAAAATAGTTTGCAAGTGATAGTTCCACAATATTTCTAGAATGTCGGATGAAGTTACAGTTTAAAATCTCCAAACAACAACTTCCAATTTAAGCAGCACAAAAAATATCAAGTGTCAATCTACTCATCATGCTAGGATAGTAAGATACAATAAGTAATATACACCCGCCCATAGTTATCTTGTTTAGATCAATCTATTCGGCTATAGGCAATCTATGTAAATATAGAGAACAAGAAAAAAGAAAGAATGATATATCAAAACAAAATATTTTATACATGCTTATCAAATTTGTGATTGCGGGCTTCAAAAATTCACCATCGACCTCTCGATGAAAAAAGTAGATTAAATATCGGTAAAATTTCAGAAGGCAGATGGAATAGTAGGATAAGACAATACCTAGAGATTTCACCCTCATTTTGTGAGGACTTTAGATCTAGTTCTAGGTTTTCATGGCAAGCACCATGATAATTACCCTTCTCAAAGAGAACTTTCGATTAAAGCTAATGTTAGATCTAAATGTATGTGGAGTTTTGAAATTTAGATTTATGAAATTCATCATCCTTTAACTCAAAAGAGAGAATGATGAGCCCAGGATCTCATGGTTCATATCCTCACTTCATCCCTACTACTTAGTGAGAGATAATGACCCAATCACGATCCTCACAGCCTGCATGGCCATCCAAGAGAATATTATAGACTTGAGGTGATGTTTGTCAGAGCAATCTTAAGTCCACGTTAAATTTAACAAAAGACTTTTTGTCTGTCAAGTGCACCTATGGTTCAGCATCTCAAGTCTGAAACCATTGGGAGCATCACAGTCTGATCTTGCAAGTAATATAATGGTGTCATTTGTTGTAACAACTTGAAAGGACTCGATCATAACTGCGTTATATGTGGCCTCTTGGCGAATCAGCGGTCGAGAACGAGTCATATTCTTGCTGACATGTGATTGATTGAGAGTGAATATAGTTGTGTACTTGATTTAGCATTGGCTTCTTTGTGAGTTAGAGTTTTCTTAATTTGTCACCTTTAACAAACAATTGCGGAAGGTGGGTTGAATTTTAATTTTAAATTTTTAGAGATAGAATTTCATTTAGTCATTTATAATAGAATGACATTAAATTTTACATTTGAATTGATACTTGATTTAAGTCGATTTGATCTGTGATTGTGATTACATTTTAATGGAAGTATCCTCTATGGCTGAAATATTCATTCAAATACGTATCATCATGGATGTATTATTTTGTTGTTCTAGATCCTGGTGACTCTATTAATTTAATAGTAAATGATCAGATCTACTATCATATGACAGAATTAATTTTTTAGATATTTTACTAAGTTGAAATTTATATAATAATATTATTAGATTTTTAGATTTAATTAACCCGGATCCGGTTCTAAGACCCAACTTAAAATCGGCCAGACGTCCTCGCAAGTTTAAGCATTCGGTGTGGGCGCTGAGTTATTCAATTTAATATTGATTTATTTTAGGGATTTGAATAATGTTACTTATTTTGATTGAGTTTCATTCTGAGTTTATGATTTTAGATGAAATTTTTGACGTTTTTACCGTTCCACATAGTGCTGAGGTTGAGTCGCACCATGCCAAGAAAGATATGTATAGGTGGTGTAAACACCACGACCGAATGCGTCATCCACTATACCAAGAAAGACATATATGACTCTCTGAAACACATGCATGTAACATAGATTTTTCCATCATGCCAAGAAAGATGTGTACGGGTACTTATATACTTGCAATGTCAGTTTAAATAGTAATTTTATATTTATAGTCGACTTCATTTGAGTTGTCTAGGCATCTTGTTGGTGCGAAAATTTGGCATTTAGACATCGGCGTTGTCCAGTATAAATACTTTAATATGTTACACACCATGCCAAGAAAGGTGTATGGGTGGTATAAATCATGGCTGATTGCCATCACAATCCAAGAAAGGCGTATATGCTCTGGGTAAAACACAATTTTCCTCCGCCAGAAAAGGCATTATCACAGTACTTATATACCACTGGCAAAGCGCCTGGCGGTGGGGGCACATGGGTGTGTGCTAATGAGTGCACGCGATGCGGGATGGTCTTGTTCATTTCGTGGGAAGGCGCGACAGCGTGTGTGTCGGGATGCTGTAGCGTGGCCAGCGAGGTCGCTTCAGCGGGAGGCTTACTGGAGTGGTTCGTCGGGATGGTGAGCTCCTGAGACTCCTCTGCGGATGGGAGGGAGCCAAACGAAAGAAATTAAGGCCGACTGAGGTTTGAGGTTGTGAAATAGAGGAGTTAGGGTTAGGGTTAGATATAAGTAGGTATTTATAGGGGTTTTATTTAAGCGTTTAATTAACCATAATTCAGATTTTTGCGTCGTCATTGTTATATGAGCAATATATATGTCGATCTTAGGTTATTCTGATGTTCCGGACGCAACGACGTAGTCCGTTTCGCGATCGGAGACAATTTAGTTTGGCGTCGAATCGGGGTATTTGGTTGATGCGCGTTATATGGCTCGATATTTGCAATTTGTCCGAAGCGTGAGCCAGTCTCATTTGATAGGTTTCGACGTTTCAATGTTAACGGTGCAATCAATTTCGTGAACGGAGGTTGTTTGAACATCGTCACAATCTCTCGACCTCGATATGCGCATTGACGCTTCTACGACCCTCCTTGATCGGTTGACCATGAATTATGCAATATGTATATTTTGATCAATTTCGACGTTCTGAACGCGATGACGAAGTCCGTTCATCGATCGGAGATCATTTCGATCAATTTTGGTGTATTTCGGCATCGATTTGCGATCTGAAGTTCGTCGAATTCATCCTGTGAGCTTGACTTATGGCACATGCATGGAGATCAATAATGGTAACATCATGTTGTCACTATTGTAGATTTTACTATTGTATGATTGTTAGTCTAACTTATCTTATACATACAGTACAAGCTGAAAATACTATAAAATTAAAAATATTTTTAATGAAATAATCACAAATATTTAATATTTTCAGGGGGTCCTCCCCCGAACTCCTAAGAGGTGGGTCGCCGCTCTCCTTCTAACTCCTGCAACGACTCACGATTAAGTCAGTATAGTACTTTTTCTTCATAATGCAAAAATTAGGTCTACAAGTTTACAGAAATCAAGTTGTCACATTGTATAAATCAAAGTGAACAAGCTGCTAGCCTTGAACAGCTCTGTATTCGCCAAGGTTAAAGTCGTTAAAAGTTGTATTGAAGTTGCCCAAAAAATCTCAATCTAATCAAAAAAGCTTCTTGTCAAGTCATCAACAAAAAGTCTCTTTCTTGTCAATGGAATTTGCCAACTGAAGTAGTCAATTCCGCAAGACTACTCTCTTACTCGTTCACTTGAAATCACTAGAAGAACTCACCAAAATAGTCATTTTCTTCATCCAGGAGGACTCATCAAGAGAACTCCGATCCCAATGAACTCGGATTTCATATGAAATTTTATAGAAGCCACCAAGTTCTTGGATAACTGTCAATTAATTAACTTTGTCCGCCTCACAAGAAAAGTATAACAAGCCTTTTTCATGAATTTATTTGCATTACTTCTTGGAATCTTGAATTTTGATCAGAACTTATAAATAAGAGGTCAAAGATGAGTTTAACATCTTCTGACAAGTTCATGTCACTATAGTTCTTTGTTTTATGACACATAAATATAATAGGATCTAGGGGTGTCAAAAATTGACCCGACTCGATAACTCGACACGAACCCGACTCGAAAAATTCAGGTTTGGGTTGACCCGAAAAATTTTTGGGTCGAGTTCGGGTTGAAGAAATTGACCCGAAAATTTTTCGGGTTGACCCTCCAACCCGAAATTGACCCGGTTTTGACCCGCCAACTCGAACTTGACCCGAAATCGACCCAAAATTGACCCGAAATCGGGTTCGGGTTATTTCGGGTCAATCGAGTTGAAATTGGGTCGGGTTCGGGTTGAAATTTTTGACCCGTTTCCAAAACCGGGTCGGGTTCGGTCACCTTTTTTCGGGTCGGACCCGAACCCGACCGCTGACCCGAATTGACACTCCTAATAGGATCCTCTCTAGTTTTATCCTTCTTTCTCTTATTTATCTTTGGATTCAAATCAAGCTTGTTAGTAAAGTGTTAGTATAACCCACATAGTTTGAAGCTTCGAGCTTATGTTAAGACATTGATTAATATTGTTTTTGAAAATTTTATTTTCTTCTGGAGATTATTTCTATGAATTTGTGAGTCAACAATCCAAGAAGCAAAAATAAAATAAAATTTAAGTTGATTTGTAGAGATGAGAGATGATTTTATTAAAAAAATTTCATTAGGATTTCAGCACATTTTTCAGTTGTTTTATCAATATTAATAAGTAGGCTTTATATACCTTCACATTTAGGAGAAATTATTATGTGCGGAGTTCAGATATAGCTCTACGTTTGAATTTCAATTGTGTTGGTAACGATTGAAGGACTTTGGTCGAGTTGTTCAGCTGTTGGTCGGTATGAACATTATTGAAGTCCAGATGTAGAGCTACATTTTAGCTCCACAAGTAATATACACATTCTGATGTAGGTATGGATTTAGATTCAGTATCATCATGCATAGATGTACTGTAACTATATATAATAGGTTGCACTGACATCAAAAGAATATTAATATGCAAAATAGTTTCTGACTATTCCTGTGTTGCAAATTAAGGTTCAGATTACACATTTTCGTAATTTATTTATGCGATTATATAAATTTGATAAAAATTAATCCCTCAGGTGAAAATTGTGATATAAATTTGATTCTAATTAATTCTCAACTATATAAACTTAATCTCTGTTTAGTTAGGGAACCGTTTTTGGATCAATTTGCATAGCTGAAGAACAAAAATAAAAAATAAAAAAATGATAATTTTGGACTGAATTGGAATATATGAGCAATCAAGAGACCATTTTCTGATTTAACCCATTAACAATATATATATATATATATATATATATATATTGATATGATTTAATTTGATAATGCATTATGCATATTTCTTGTGTTGTATGTTTGAATAGCTTTGAAGAAGTTGATAATGTTTTTTTAAAGATTTTTTTACAATCATGATTGTCTTAATAGAATAGTTGTAGTTGATGAATTGTAACTTAATTTATTTCTAACATATTGTCAAAGACTTCTAATGAAATAGATAGTAGTGAAAATATATATTTATCTTCAAGTTTATGCTTTGGTTAGCCTATATAAATTTAGGGTATGTTTGGGGGCAGCTGTAACTTTTTGAAAAGTTGATTGAAAAGTTATTGTATGTATTATAAATAAATTTTTTTTAAATTTTAAAAATAATTTGTTATTTGCCATTATATTATAACTGTTCTGATTCTCAAAATAATTTTTTCATCATAAAATTTTATGAAAAATAGTCAAAAAGTTGGTAGTTAAACGAAGTTATTTTATTTTTTGACTGCTTTCTGAAAAAGTAAAACAATAGAAAGTTCTCTCAAATACATTCTTAATTTTATTTATACTATTTTGATGAAATAATTGAGCATATATCTCATTAGTTTTGATTTATGATACAGTTTGAATTGCAGTTCAAGATATAGTGTGATCTAACTTTGTAAATGGACAGAACAAAAAATGGATTTCACTGCTTCTGATATAGTGTGATCTAACTTTCAAGAAATATTCTTCTTTTAGGTGTTGTGAATTCTTATATGTTTTTTTTTTTTAAGAAAGATTTACTTACATATCACATAATTCTTAAGTATTTAAATATCTAATACTTAAAATTAGATATTTAATTATCTAATATTTTTCTATATTTGAAAGTTGAAAAGATGTATTTTATTTTGCTTTATAAAAAAGTAAAAAATGACGATATTGAAGATAAGATGTTATATTTATAAAAATTAAAATTTAGGTATATACATAAATCTCTTTATTTTTTTTTCTTAAGTTGAGCTCTAGTAGTAACTAATGGTGCGTTTGAGGCAGCTTTCTAATTGATTTATTTTTTCAAAAAATAGTCATAAATTAAAACAGTTTCATCCATTATTAGCTTTTTTGTTTTTAAAATTTTTGTGGTAAAATTATTTTGAGCAATGTTAGAGTGTTATTTGTCGAAAGTTATTTTAAAATTTTTTTTAAAATATTTGTAACACACATAATAGTTTTTTTAAAAAAGTTATTTCTCCACATCAATTTTATAATTAATTTTTTAAAAAGTTATAGCTGCCACAAATAGATCTTAAATTAGAGTATAGTGATTAATGTATATTTTTAAAATTTATCTCATCATTGAAGAGAAAACTCTCTTCTCACTTTACAAGCCAAGCACATATTTGTAATCCTTTTATACATGAAAATTTGTGTAATATAAGTCACAAATATCAAAAGAATTTCTTATAACAAAATTTATCTGAAATAGCAACCTACTGCAAATCTAAACTTGAAGAGGCTTGTAAACATCTCCACTTAGCATTAACATTAATATTCAAAATGTACCTTTGGTACACCTTATATATATATATATATATATATATATATATATATATATATATACAAGTTTTGTGAAGGAAATTTCTTAAAATAGGAAAAAAAAAAGTATAATAAGAAGAAAGACTAGGGAAGAGTAAGTTGCCCATTTTTGTGCAATCAGATATTGATTAAAAAAGAAAAAGATAATTGCATACATAGCATTTAAAACATAGACATTTATACAATTAGCACTCTTTTGACTTTATTTCTTGCTTTAATCAAATCCACAATATTTCGATAGTGGCATACATAAATATATGAATTGGGCAGTCTAAAAATAATATACATGTCAATTCTATAAATATTTAAATTTTAGGTGCCATATTTAGTCATGCATGTTTCATGACAGATATATGTATTGCGATTAAACTACAACACTACCAACCACTCTAAGAACTTTTTTTTTTTGGGTGTTTTTGTGAAAGGAATGGAAAACTACTTTCATTTACTTTGCATCCAATAATTTAGGTTGACTAATTAGTCTTAAGTTCACACTCTAAATTAAGACTCTTAGAGAAAATTATTTCCTATTTTTATATGGGCCTCTTGTCAAGGAGGGATTTTTTCAATAATAATCGGCTGTGCGATCTTAGCACTTCCCCTTAATGTTAAGTCAGCCTAACTTTCACAACGCAAGACTATAATGCTCAAAACTCTTTAGAGATGAGAGTTTGAAAGTAAATAAAATACTTCATTAAGCAAAGAATCTCACAAATGATTAGTGTTCAAAAAGTCTCTCCGGAAGGTCTTAAAATTAAGAGGCATTTGTGGTTTGGTGTGGAACTTAACTTAATGCGCCATTGATGCTGTTCTCTTGTTTGAAAATAAGTGCCGGCCATTCTCTTTATTTCAACAATTCTTAAGCACGCGACGAAGGCATGTGATATCCTTCACTGACGGCAACAGGTCACGGAGAAGTCTGGAATTTGGAGCTTATTTAAAATTTTTCAGAAACACTTGTCATGATTTTGAGGCGATGACATAAATTTTATTTAAAATAAATACTTAAAATTAGAAAATATTTAAATAAAAATAATATGATTGAATTTAAGAGTTTGTACTAGCGTTGAGAATATAGAGAAGTATAGTGGAGAAGTTAGAGAGAGAGAGAGAATATTGAGAATTTTATTGTAATTGCTCATGCTCCGAAAAATATAATTGTTGAGCATTGAGAAGAGAATATATGCGTGTCGGATGTATTTTACATCCGACGTTGATTATATCAGCGTGACAACGAAATTAAATATCACGTGTCTACATCTGATTGATGTACGAATGCATCCAAACACCGTACTTAATATTTTTTCGTCATTGAGGATGAGCAACTACTTTTACAATATTAGACCTCTTATTTATAAATTTGGATGAGTATAATACTTTCTTATATTTGTATTTCTACGATTAAATAGAAATAAAATAATAAAATAAATTTCTTAAATTTTGAACTTAGAATTCTTCATTCATGAATTTGATTCAAATTCGTGACAAAGGATTGAAGAGTTCTGAATAGTCAAATTTCGCATTATCAAATAGCTACAATTATTTTTGTCTTCTCATAAATTTAAAAGATATCTTGGTTGAAGTGTTTGTTTTTTAAATTTAATTATTTTTTAATCATAATACAAAATATATGAAGATATTCTGATACAACTTTTAATTTTCTTGTCTCCCTTTAGTTAGGTATTTTATTCTTCCTATTGTGCTTTCAAAGAGGCAGAGAATCGATTCTTCTAAGCCACATGTTACGAAAAAGCTGGACTTGGTAGGCCATGCATGCTTCTCTAACGCTTACCAAGGCGTGATTAGGGGTGTGTTCGAGCTGATTTCGAGCCGAGTCATAGTCGGTTGTCGGCTCAAAATTGGTCGAGCTCAGTGTGGCTCGAAGTTTAAATCCGAGTCGGTCGAATCGAATCGAGCTCGATCCGCGCTGAAACACTCGAAATCAAGGTTCAAATCCAAACGAACCGAAATGCAACGACTCGTTCGCTCGAAATGAAATCCAGGTTGAGAGAAGGAATTTTTAATAGCAAATTTTTGACATATGTAATAATGTAAATTGCAATTAATAGCAAACAATAATTTTTAATAGCAAATTGCAAGTACCCCAACCGCAAAAAACATGAATGTTTAAAGAACCGAAATATTCCCAAATCAACTGCAACAGAAACATCCCCAAATCCAAGAGGGAAACCTCAAATAATGGAATAACAGATACAATTGAAATAACCAACAGAATACTTAGAATCGAAATGAAACGAAGAGGAAGTATTTCGGAGCAGAAGCAAACCAAGCGTCGTGTCTGACCAGACCATCGAAATCAAGCAAAGCACTCATCGGTGGACGACGATACACGCGCACGCACTCAAAACTACAGTCGGAGAAGTGAGAACGGGAGAACCAGGAGAAGGAAGAACTAAGGAGCGAGGAGTCGCAGGTAAGTCGAGTCGGGGTCGAGTCGAGGGTATTATAAATTAGAATAGGGAATTTAGGAAATTAATCTCGCCTCAATTAATGGGACGATCTGTTTTCGCTTGCGGCCCGCGGTCACCGCCCAGGTTCGATCCGCGAGCACGAGTGAGCCACGGGTTCGGCTCAGTCGGCCGAAATAAATTGAGCCACATTTCGGCTCGAAAATCATTTCGTTTGAGATCTCGATTCGAGCCCAAGTTCGTCGATTTTCGAGCGAACGATCTTGCTAATTTCTCCTTTCGTGATGCACTTTATAACATATTTTATATTTAATGAGAGATTTAAAAATTAAAATGCATGTTTGATATTATTGCTTTTTTTTTTCACCTCTAGAATTAATTTTTTATAATTTAAAAAATGTTTTTTCAACAGCTACCAAATTAAACGTTTTGTACAATTAATACTCTCTTGACTACTGAAAGCTGTGAATGTAGTAATAAAATAAAAGATATTTATATAGATTACATACAATTTTATCTATTTACTAATATTTAAACTTTTATATTTATAAAAATAATATATAATTCTTTAATGTTACCTCAAAAATAGTATAAGCATTAATTTTTTAAAGTGAAATATATTTATTTCATATATATATATATATAAAATAGTGTTATATTTATAAATATTAAACTTTAGATATTAGATGTGTAAATGTATAAGAATTTCATACCCTGTATGTAAATTTGCTTAAAATAAAATATGATTTACAGAAAAAATTCTCCTTAACATAATTTATATTCAAAGCTTTGTGAGAAAATGAGAAGAAAATCCTCAGCCTACACAAGCCAGATAGTAGGCTTGTTATTAACTAATAAGAGAAAGGTGGGTGGCAGACCTAACGATCCATTGAAAGAGTTACATTCTGATTTTTCTTTTGTTAAATTTAATTTAGAAGTAAAAATATTACTAACTCTTTAATTTAAAGAAGATAATAATATCTTAAATTATAAATTCAACTCATATATTTATGATATATTATTCAACATTTTCTAAAAACAAATTAATTGGAAATATATTATTTTATATATAAATTTTAAGTCAGTTTATTTTTCCTATGACGGAGAAATATTTTTATTATGCGGAAAATAATATATAGGCTTTATCTTGCAAAATAGAAAGAGATTAGGTATCCAAGTATAAAGTTCCCGCTTTTAAAATGCTTGATTACTTACATTGAATCAACTTAGAAGGGAGATTGTACGTCTTCTATAGACAATAGTGATGCAAAGTAAATTTATCATTTTAATATTTAATATTAAAAATAATCATCCATGCAACCTACTATTGAAATTGACAAAAGTAAAATTATCATTTTAATATTTAATATTAAAGATATTCATTCATGCAATATACTATTGAGATTGATAAAAGTAAAAAAAAGAACTCTTAATAATTAATTTAAATAAAAAAAAGTATTGGTGAATTTTGCACATTAGAATAAGTTAGAATTTATTATATTTAAATAATCAAAACATCAAAAATTATTTTTAAAAAAACATATTTTATTTTGAAAGAAATATAAATAAAATAAGACAAAAATATAAAATAAAAAACAAAAAAATGATTTCAAATTGCCTTTTATATATTTAAAAAATAAAGTTAACTTAATCCGAATAAATTAAAATATCATTAAGTTAGGCTCTTTGTCATGTATTATTAAGTCAAATATTGCATGGCTGGCCAATTTCACAATTCACACTGTCCAATAGTAAAGATAGTTTGAAATCGAGATCTCAACCACACATCACTATCCGTAACAATTATTGTGCACTCATAACTTAAAAACAAATTATAGGTTTTTACTCCGTAAGGGCAATTGTTAGCTAAGAAGCTCTAATCATAATGATTATAAATAAAAATAACTTTTTGTGTCAGATTATTTTGATAAAATATTGGTCAGAATGGGTTTCGAAGTCCTTAGATTCAATATACGATGAGTAATTACTCATATATTACATTCATCTTAAAGTATATTAATAAATTTTAATGCTCATCCCAACTAAAATTTTAATCGTAATATTCAAAATTTTTTTAAAATATATATATTAATATTAATTATATATATATATATATATATATATATATATATATATATATATATATATATATATATATATATATAATATGCAATATATTTATTGCAGCAATTAGTAAATAAGATATAATAATTTTGTAGAATGGAGGTGAAGATTTTAAAATGGCACCCTAATATTTTATAACTCAAAATTGAACAATATCAAGTCGAACACGAATAAATTTTGAGGGATTTACATATTGCATGATTCTTATGCATTTACATATTTTTTTACCTAAACTTTAATTTCTTAAATAAGCTTAAATCTTTATTATTACATCAAAAATCTCATTTCTTTTTTTTGTGAAATTATGTAGAAAAGTCTTAATTTAAAGCATTCAGTTTTAATATGAAATATGTAAATGCATAAGAATTCCATGATATGTATGTAAATTTCTCATAAATTTTTTATAAATTTATTAGAATAAGAGCTAATATAAATGAGTCAAATATGAATATAATTTTCGACTTATTTACAAGTGAAATTCACACGATAACAAGGAAGAAGAATAACCGAATAAGATATTCTCCTTGGTGGTTTGCGCCGCTTGTTATGGGTTGTTTGTCTATTGGTTAAAATTTTCAATTGTAGGCTCAACGATTTGATTATGATTAAATGGCATATTTGATTATATATATATATATATATATATATATATATATATATATATATATATATATATATATATAACTTGTTAATTGTTATTTTTCTATAACTTATTATTAAATTGAATCATTGAGGGGTGTTTTTCCCACTGAAACGGTGATATATGGGATTTGAGAAAAAAAACTTAAAATTTTAAAAAATTTAAATAATTTTAATTTGGCTTGACTCAATTAATTAATTAAAATTAAAATTCCTCAAAATAATTTCAACTATCATTGAAATTTTAAATGAAATCATGCTCTACTAGATTCAACCCTACATAACTAGCTCTCCATCTAACGGGTTTCATAGAGTGGTGAGTAATGGTAGAAATATGAATAAGAATTTATTTAATTAAAGATAATTATGAATAAATTAAGATAGTTGTGAGAAAATATGGGACAATCATATAAGATAGCTAAGAATGCTTTGAAATTGTGCGAGCTATCTTTGCATAGTGTTTGAGAGTTTAGGCTTTTAACTAAGAAGTCTTAGGTTTAAGTCCCTGCACATATTTTATATGTGTGAGTTTAAGATTAAGTTTGCTTAAATGTCTAAAAAAAAGGCTTTCATGTAGTTCTACCGTGATTGGCTTGATCAACAGATTTGTGATTTAATTACACCTATTAAATAGTGATTATTCAATCAGTTGACCTCCATTTTTTTGGGATATTTGAGCGAAATTATTCGTAAACTCACACTCACAACGCATCTGTAAGGACTTGAATTCATGACCTCTTGGTTAAAAGTCAAATCTTTCAACTACTAGGTTAAAGTGCCTTTAGTTTGAGAGGGAATAAAGTTAACTGATTTGCTGGAGGCTGCCTTAGATTTAGACAACATAGTATGTTAGAAAATTTCTAGCAATAAAACAAAATTCTAAATTTTAATTTTACATAAAAATTTTACACACACATAATAACAAATATTATAAAATATATCTTATTTTTTCATGTATAAAATCTAAAAAGAGAAAGACTACAAAGCTTAGTATAGTAAAAATAATCTACTCTATATTTGAAACCTAAATAATATCTTACTAAGTCAAGGAAATTTTATTCTTAATATTGAATATTGATGTTTAATTTAAATATAAAATAATATTAGAATCACTCGTTCAATCTTAAGGTTATAAAAAATTTATATTTCTATTGAGCAATTTGGTTAAAAATATTCTTGATGTAGTGTGAATAAAATATATGACTTTAAAAATTCAGATATTTGGTTAAATAAAATTAAATAATTGTAAATTTTCAATGTATTTAAAATTCTTTTATAAGTTATTTTCAATGTATTTTATTCTTTTTAAAAAAAAAATTAAAAATTTTGATCAGGCCTTGGTTTTCTCCTTCACAATCAAAAACCGCATCATGAATCTGAGATTGATTGAATCTGCTATATTTTTTTAATTTTAGTGAAGTGAATTTTAACTGTATTAGATTTACTCGAATTTATATAATTGGAGGTAATATGATTTGAGAGATATTGTTATGGTGTGATATTATTTGGGTCTATCTCTTTATTATTTGCTCTTAAAATCAAAATTTTGGGGCTAACTTCTAAGCAAGAGATTATTTGTTCTTTGTATTATGATTGTGTCTATAGTAGAAAGGCCTAAAATGTTAGCTTATTTTATATTAAGTGCTTCAATATATGTATGGGGGCTTAAATTTCAAATTAGACTTAATTAAAACTGTAATTAGCTAATTATATATTTTTTAAAAAAAATTTAAAAATAGGCTCATCGATCCCGTCACTGACCTTAAAGACTAATCTCATGACTCGGCTGGCTTTAATTTTGTTTTTAAAAAAAATTTAATCAAATAGTAGTTATTTTTTCTCCTATCGTTATTGATTTTTGATATTATTGATAATAAAAATTCTATTTCGTATTGACAACTTTCGATAAATCTCGCCCAGGTAGCCGGAGTTTTTGTAAATATATGAATTTTAAAATTACAAAAATATAAATATATTGAATTTTGAGGGTGTTTTGTCATGAGTGCTATTCCAATCGCACTTCCAAGATGTTCGGTGAGTAACGATGAAATTATTGTGGAGCTATATTTTGAGTAATCTGTAGCAGAAAAATTATGTCCGGAGATATTGGCCAAAAAGTTATAATTTTACTCTTAAAAAAAAAGTGTATACCCACTATAATTTATTGGTACAATAACTTTTTATGTATTAGCTCTATCATTATGTTTTTTTACAACTAAAGCCATATCAAATAGGTCTTTAATCAGACAGATTTACATATATAATTCTAATATTTATTTTTATAACACTATAAAATATAAATGACATGAAATATTGTTATGTGGCATTAAATATCACTTTTTTATGCGATAAATTTTCATAGAATATTTCCGCAAGCCACATGAAATTATTTTTTTATACAATTTCTTGATATAATTATATTATACCATGCGCGATGAAAATGACGCATGGTTGAAACCCGTGACATAATTACTTTGATTTAATTTAAACCTAACAATTCATACGAAATTTTTTTATTTTCTATTAATTCCGAGATCGTATAAATCATAATATATATATAAATATATCAATTTTCTTCAGCTGATTATTAATTTCTAGAAGAGACCATTTTAAAAAGATGGTTTGTTACGGGAAAGTGGGGATAGCCGGCCATTACGGCAATGCAATTCGTAAAATAGTTTAATTATTATATATTTATAGTCTATAGATGTTCTTCAGTAAGTCAGTAAGGCATAATTAATAATAGTTTTAATTACAGTTAATCAACGTATTTAACTATAATTTATTTAGATAATAACAGGCCAAAAAATATTTGGTGGAGCACTTCTAATGGCTAGTCTACAAGAGCAGCTACCGATTGGGACCTAAGTTGCTGCTCAATGCCTCAAAGTCATGAGGTCTAACCTAACCAATATTTTATGATCTTCCCATAACTATTAATTAAACATTAAATAGAATAAAATTACATTAATTTTTTTTAATTATTTTTTTCCTTTTTAAAAAGCTAAAACATTGTATAAAATAGTTGAAGGCCTTAGGATTTGAATTATATGTGAAAGTGATTCGAATTCTCAAAGATGCTTGTGGTGACAAAGCCGTTTTGAAAATGATCCACTGCTGAATAAAGGCGAGATGCTATAGGGAGGATAAATGGTGCATGTCTAAAAGAAGAAGTTACCAAACATAAATTCATCAACCAATCTATATTGGTATCATCATGATGAGATTGTCACTTTGTTATTAAATTGCAAGAGTTGAGGTTTAGTGGTTTTTTTTAGTAAAATGCTTTCTCATTTTATTGAATTTAATATATTTGATCATTTTTATGTGATGATTTTCATTAGATAATGCCCACAAATTATTGGTGTATGAGATTTCTTATATATATATATATATATATATATATTCAAAATGTTGAACGGTAAATCTTAATATATATGGCTTGAATTTTTGGCCTTTAAAATATAATATATTTTTTTAATCATTAAATTATGAATTCTTTACTAAAAATAAAAAAAATACTTTTTTTTAGGGCAAAACTTTTTTTCGCATTAACTACTCGATCTTTTTGAGATATTCATAGGCCGAGCTTGACCTCATTTTTTTTCTTAAACAAATCATGAGTTTAATATTTGAGTTTGAGCTCAAAATCAAATTAGAAATTACATGTGTGAGTCAAGTTCTAATTGATTGTGACTCAAGTTAGACTTTTTTTTCGATGTATAGTGTCAAAATCAATCCAACCTCAACACTAACTTTCGCAAAATTATTTGGGTTGACGAAAAATTTTGGTCGGGTTGAGTTGAAGAAATTGACTTTTAATTTTGTGAGGTTGGGTTGACTCTCAATCGATATTCGATTTTAACTCAACTAGAATTTGACCCTATTTTCTTCGATTTTGATTGTTCGGGTTTGGTTCAATTTATTGGTCAATTGGTCATACCGAACCCGACGTGAATTGACACCTCTACTGACATACACTCCTACCACTTGGCATGCAAAACAATAGCAGTCACATTATTGCTTTGATATAACTACTGTTGGTCATTTATCATGATGACACGAGTTTTATGGGTCTTTCTCATATGGCTAATGAGACTGATAATTAAATTTGAAACACAATAATTGTTAGCAAATTGAATATATTTCGTTTAACTTAATGATAATTTATTTGATATTAATTTAATTCAATTTAAAATTGATTATATATATATATATATATATATATATATATATATATATATATATATATATATATATATATATATATATATATATATATATATATATACATATGTTGTGTCTTTAGAAAAGTTGAGTGAAAGTTTTAGCATTTTGTATAAATCGGTAATTAAAAGAATAAGAGACACTCAAAATTTTTAGCGTGGAAAACCTCAAAAAGGGGAAAAATCACTAGAAAAACTTTTATGTGTCTGTTTGAGTACAAATCTTCGATAGTGATTATGAGTGCATATGAGAGAGGAATAACAAGTAACAATGATCTTGTAATTATTCGATGGTGGAATGCAACTTATGAGAATCAGTACAATTAGTGATACGAATAGGTGGCGATGGTTGATGGAGGAGTGATCTTTTGGGGTCCTTCTTGGAGGATCTTAGCTCTCTTCTCATCACTTGAGCTTTTCTCTTCTTCACTCTTCCTTTTCCTTGCTTGGACTCTTCCTCTCTTCTTTGCTCCTCTTCCTCTTCTTCTTGCTTGGACTCTTCCTTTTCTTCCTTGACTCTTCCTCTTCTTCCTTGCTTGGACTCTTCCTCTTCTTCCTTGCTTGGACTCTTCTTCCTTGTTTGACTCTTCCTCTTCTTCCTTGCTTGGATCTTTTTTCTTCCTTGCTTGGACTCTTCCTCTTCTTCCTTGTTGGATTTTCTCTTCTTCCTTGCTTAAATTGAGGATCTGATTTGGTATTAATGATGTCGGTTTTTTTTCTTCACTTGTTTCGGTTTGATTTCATGTGAGGAATGAATTATTATAGGTATCTTAAATTCATATAAGGATACCACTCTTCGTATTTATGATTCTTGATCATTTGATATTTTGAGCATTTGATAGAAAGTCGAATTATGAATCTTTATTTATTTATGTCGATTCGATTTTTTAACATTTGAGAAATTTGTTTTTAATTGATGTCACAAAATTGATGATATTTAGTCTTGTTACATTCGGGTTTATTTAATCATGTGCTATAGATTTGTTATTATTTTGAGAGCCATATCAATATATATATATATATATATATATATATATATATGTATATATATATATATATATATATATATATATATATTATAATATATATATATATGTGTATATTGACATCAATATATTTAGTCAGCACAAATCTTGATGAAGCGATGAAGTCAAACGTCGAGATCAAACAAAAATCTTTGGGACATCAATTAAATCCCAAAAGCTTTCAAATATTTATAGTCAAATCTCCGGCGGATCTAACGACTAAGATCATAATTCACATTTGGGCATCCAAATGCTCAAAATACATCAAATGATTGAAGGATTCATCAGCCGTATCGAGAAGATTTATGCTTTTACATGAATTTACAAGAATCCTCCTCTATAAATGATTTCATTCCTCATGAGGAGGCCAAGTGAAAAGCCAAGTGGAGGGTGAACAAGTGAAGAGAGGAGCCACTCGACTTCACCACCATAGCCCGTAGTGTGATCCTTTGCGTCAATCGCTAAGCAAGGGAAGAAGAGCAAGGAAGAAGAAGGAAGAAGAGTCCAAGCAAGAAAAAGGAAGAGTCGGCGAGGAAGAAGAAAAAAGTGAGGAGGAAGAGAAACTCTGAAGCGAAGATCCTCAAAGCGAATCGCACTAAACAAGATTGCACTCTCTCGGCGACCATCAACCATCGCCACCAGTGTCACTAATTGTATACCTATTCCCGGAGTTACCAGCATCTCCACCATCAATTACAACGATCATTGTTACAGGTTGTTATTCTCTTCTATTACGTAATCTGTTATCGGGAAGATTTTGTACTCAAAGCAGGATACATAGTGGAAGCTTTCTTGGGCTGGGCCGTGGTTTTCCCTCTTTTGAGGTTTTCCGCGTTAAAATTGCAGGTGTCTCTTGCTCTTTAATTACGTGTGTGTCTTTGGACTTCCGAGCGTAAACTTTCACTCTGGCGGTTTTCTAACGCATAGCGGTTTGGGCGTCGTGGGAAGTTGATTCCCATTATTTCATCTTGTATGGCAAGTTTTCAACAAGATCAAAACCACCATCGAGGTGGAGCATTCAAACTTTTAAAGAGCATGGCGAAGAATGAAGATTCATCAAACTTTGTTCGATTCAGGGGCGACTCTTAATCTCAAAAGATAAGCAAGTCGCAACACCAATGAAAAGGCAAAGATCAATAGTCAACTCGGCTGGCTCGCTATTGACCTCTTCCACGGGTTAGCGTCATCGGTAAACACCACGACTAACCCGGGATAAAGCGTCCGGTGGACTTGCGACCTCTTCCATGCGGGTTGCGTCATCGGTAAACACTCGACTAATAACCGGGAAAGGTCAAAGCGTCCTTGGTGGACTTCGCGATCTCGTGCGGGTTAATGTCATCGAGCAAAAGCTCGACAAACAACCGGAAAGGTCATCGTCCTTGGTAGACTTCTGCGATCTCTTAGACGGGTTAATGTCATCGAGCAAAAACTCTGACAAACAACCCAGGAAAGGTCAAAACGTCCTTGGTGGACTTCCTGCGATCTCTTCCGTACGGGTTAATGTCATCGAGCAAAACTTCGACAACAACCGGAAAGGTCAAAAGGTCCTTGTGGACTTCCGCGGCCTCTTCCATGCGGGTTAATGTCATCGAGCAAAACTCGACAAACAACTCGGGAAAGGTCAAAAGGTCCTTGGTGGACTTCACCTCTTCCATCAGTTGCGTCGGCGAATAATATTCCAATAACCTGGAAGGTCAAAACTTTGTACATCTGCCGTCATCGGGTAACACCGCGACACAACCTCGGATAGGTCAAAATCCTCAGTTGGTCGACCTCTTCCATACATGCGTCGGTAACACTCGATTAATAACCTCGGCGGGTCAAAATCCTCGGTGGATTCATTCGACCTCTTCCATACAGTTAATCGCCGAAACTCGGCAACAACCTGATAGGTCGTCCCCGTTAGCCGTAACCACCGTCGCTATTGCATTGCGACCCTGTCGGCCCGCCATATATGGCGGTCCAGCCGCTTCTACCGTCGCCGTCCGGCACTTTCGCGCAATCAGCGGTCATCACTATTTTGCGGTCATCGCCCACTCGTCACCGGTCCTTTGACCATGGCCTTCGCCGTCATCACCATTATCGCCCGGTCATCGCGCCCGACTAATCGGCGCCGGTCGCCCGTCGACTACCTCAGCGGATTCAATTTGACCTCTTCCATACGGGTTAACGTCGAGTAAAACTTCACTAACGGGATAGGTCAGCGTCCTTGGTGGACTTCCGCGACCTCTTCCATACGGGTTGCGTCATCGGTAAAAAACTTCGACTAACAACCGGAAAGGTCAAAAGGTCCTTGTGGACTTCGCGGCCTCTTCCACGGGTTAATGTCATGTCTTCGACAAGCAACGAAAGGTCAAAAGGTCCTTGGTGGACTTCCGGCCTCTTCCATCTGAGTTAAGCGTCGGCGAATATTCGACCAATAACCTGGAAAGGTCAAAACTTTGTACCCTCATACAGGTTAATGTCGCCGGATAACACTCGACAAACAACCCGGATGGGTCAAAATTCTCGCCGTCGCGGTCAATCGACCATCATCGATCGCTGGCGACCATAGCCGCAATCGCCAGCGGTCATCACCATATGCGCCGGTCTGACATGGCGTCGTCGCCCGCAGCTCGGCGTGCGGTACACTTCGCCAGGCAACCGTCGGCCGCCCACCATGTAGCGGTCACGCGGCCATTCTGTGACTTGCCGTATCGTCGCCGGTCCGCCGCGACCATCGCCGGCAATCTTCGCCGGTCATCACCATTATGGCGGTCATTCCGATTACCGGCGTCGGTCAGCCCGTCGACATATCGCGAGTTGCATTAGACCACCCCGTCGGTAAGCGGTCGCCGTGCTATTCATGCTTCGCCGCTCATCGGCGACACGGCGACCACCGCCGACTTCGTCGCCCACCGCGATGCCGATCTCCACCACCGTCCAGCGGTTTACCACGGCTATCGTCGCGGTCCGCATCACTTCGTCGCCCGGTGACCTCTTCCATGCAGTTGCGTCGTCGAGTAAGCCGCCACCGCCCTTTCGACTATCGCCGCCGCGACCTTCTTCCATACCGTTAACGCCATCGAAAAAACTCGACAATAAACCCGTGATAAATAAACGCCCTTGGTGGACTTCCGCGACCTTCCATACGGTTGATGTCATCGAAAGCAAAGCTCATAAACAACCTGTGACAGGTCAAACGCCTGGTGGACTTCCCGATCTTCCATACGTTAACGCTATCAAGCAAAAGCTCGACAAACAACCCAGATAGGTCAAAACGCCCTCGTGGACTTCCCACGGCTTTCCATACGTTAATGTCATCGAGCAAGCTCGACAAACAACCCGTGAAAGGTCAAACGCCCTTGGACTTCCCACGCTTCTTCCATACAGTTATGCCATCGTAAAACCTCGACAAACAACTTCGATGGTCAAAATCTCGCCGGATTCAATTATATCCATAACATGCGAAGTAACAACATCAATTATCAACTGCTTAAACCATCACTAATTTCCGGCCACCACTATCGCCGCCGGCAATCTTCGGCCATCACTATCGCCACCAATCGCCACGACCATCGCCGGTCTCCGTCGCCGGGCTATTTCGCCGGACATCGCGCGGAACTCCACGACGATACCGCGGCCTGACGCTTCTAACCCGGACGACGGTCCGACGCGGTGAAACTGAACCACGACGATCAGGGCCTTTGATCGCTCTAACCTGACGATCCGACGGGATCGAACCGGAGTCGGAAACCGAACCACGACGTACCGCGGCTGACGCTTCCTAACCCGGACGGCCCGACGTGTCGGTAAACCGGAACCACGACGATACCGCGGCCTTGATCGCTTAACCCGGACGGCCGACGTGAAACCGGAACCACGACGATGTACCGGGCCTTGATCGCTTCCTAACCCGGACGGTTCGACGTGGTAAACCGGAACCACGACGATGTAGGCCTTGATCGCTTCCTAACCCGGACGGTCGACGGGTGAAACCGGTCCACGACGATGATACGGCCTTGATCGCCTCTAACCCGACGACGCCCGACGACGGGTCGGTGAACCGGAACCACGACGATACCGCGGCCTTGATCACCTTCCTAACCCGTGACGATCCGACGGATGAACCGACGGTCGGAAACCGGAACCACGACGCATCGGCCTTGATCGCTTCCCAACCTGCATAACCGACGGCCCGAACCGACGAGGTCGGAACCGGAACCACGACGATCAGGCCTGACGATGGACGGCCCGAACCGACGAGGTCGGAAACCGGAACCACGACGATCGCGGCCTGACGCCTTAACCTGACTCCGACGGCCGATCGACGAGGTCGCAGAACCGGAACCACGACGATGGGCCTTGATCGCCTTCCTAACCGACGATCCGACGGACTGAACGACGAGGTCGGAAACCGGAACCACGACGCATCGGCCTGATCGCTTCTAACCACGGCCCGACGGCCAGAACCGACGAGGTCTGAACCGGAACCACGACGATCGGGCCTTGATCGCTAACCCGACGGCCCGACGGCGAACGGACGAGTGAACCGGAATCCACGACGACCGCGGCCTCGATCGCTTCCTAACCCGTGACGACGACGGACCAAGAACGGACGATGGAAACCGAACCACGACGCATCGGGCCTTGATCGCCTTCCTAACCCGACGATCCGACGGACTCTGGACGACGGTGAATGAACCACGACGCACGGCCTTGACGCTCGACGCTTCGATCGCCTTCGATCGCTTCCAAAGGACCCTCACTCAAGAAGAAAGGGAGAGGGAAAGGTGTGCCTCTCCTCTCATCCCACGGTATTATAACTCAGGGCAAAAGGTAAAACCTCTCAAAAAACGACAAACGCTCAAAATGGCTAAAACGGCACAAAATGTCTCAAAAACGTCTCAAAAAACGGCTCAAAACGACAAACGGCACAAAACGGCTCAAAAAAACCCTTCAAATTTCTCGCCAGGCGACATGGGCGCAGGCGCTACATGGGCTAGCAGGAGTGACGCTACAGGGCGCACATGGGGCGAGCGCTGGCGGCCGCCTACCGCCATTGACCTGGAGATGTGTCTGACCCGGACCGTCGGCTGACCCGAACGTCACGACGGACGTCGGACCGGATCGTCCGCGACTAACTGTCGCCGACCTGAACTGTCGCCGACTGAACCGTCGCGCGACCCGAACCGACCCGCTGACCAACTAACCCACGACACTAATTGACCATGAACGACCAAGGACGGCGGAATTGTCATGGTATCAAGCGGGCTGTGCTCGCTGACGCGGCCACGGGCGCCGACGGCAGACGGCTCGCGCTACAAGGCCAACGATGCCGACGGCGCCGCGCCAGTCCCCTAAACGCTCAAAACTTCGAGTATCCAAATAGCTCCATAACTTCAAGATCTCATGCCAACGGCTACACATCTTCTTCCATAACCATAATTTTGTATTTTTATGATGGTTTATTCTCTCAATATGTATTTATCTACGCGACGCTTGCTGAAGAATTCGTTATTTTCAAGCATTTGACACATATATTTTTGGATGATTAAGCTAATGTCATCCAAAAATAGGGGGGCAACTGATATGGCTCTCAAAATATGACTAGTCAAAGCACAAATCTTGATGTCGAAAGCGATATGATTTTGAGTCAAAACCGATCGAGATCAAGCACTTAAAATATCATTGGAATCTTTGGGACATCAATTAAATCCCAAACAGCTCTCAAATATGGAGTATTTATAGTCAAATCGAAGGCTCGACGAGCCGGATCTAACGAGCCTAAGATCTCATAATTCGACTTCATTTGGGCATCCAAATGCTCAAAATACATCAAATGATCAAGGATTCATCCCGAGCCGTCCATCGAGGGGAGTGGTATGCTTTACATGAATTTACAAGAATACCCTCCTCCCATCTATAAATAGACCTTCATTCCTCACATGAAGGAGGCCAAAAAAGCCAAGTGGAGAGGAGTCAAACAAGTGAAGAAGAGGAGCCACCGCCGACCGTCACCACCACCGGCCACCGGCCACGATCCTTGCCGCCAGCTTCAAGCAAGGAAGAAGAGGAAGAGTCCAAGCAAGGAAGAAGAGGAAGAGCAAGAAGAAGAAGAAGAGTCCAAGCAAGGAAGAAAAGGAAGAGTCCGAGGGAAGAAGAAAAAGCCCAAGTGAGGAGGAAGATAGAGCTCAAGATCCTCCAAGCAAGATCGCACCCCAAGCAAGATTGCACTCTCGCCGGCGCCATCAACCATCGCCACCACGCCGCCACTAATTATACCTCAGATTCCCACCTAAGTTACCCGCAAGATCTCCACCATCGAACAATTACAACGATCATATACAGCTTGTTATTCCTCTCTCATACACTGTAATCGTTATCGAAGATTTTGTACTCAAACATACATAGTGGAAGCTTTTATCTAGGCGGTTTTTCCCCTTTTCGAGGTTTTCCACGTTAAAAATTCCTGAGTGTCTGTCGCTTCTTTTAATTACATGTGCTTTGACTTCACAACAAGGCTAAGTAAACTTTCACTCTACCGCTGACCTGGTTTTCTAAAGACGCACAATATATATATATATATATATATATATATATATATATATATATATATATATATATATATATATATATATATATATATATATAATGTCCAGCCTAAACGAACTCTCAGCTATACATTTTTTTGAACTAAACTTTGAGCGCGACGGTGATACAGTCATTATGTACAAATTTATCATTACTCAGATAGTATTATTTTCTATCGGTCTTCCACTTTGAAAATTGAATAGCGATTACAACTACGACTTTATTTGCTTCACAATTCAACCTTCCACAAAAACAAACAACTTGAAAGACAAACGGCATTCTCGAATTATTACATATATTAATATTTTTTAACAAATTAAATGTGAGTATAAATCCATTCCCCAACTTTGGATCTGCCCATCCTTTTTCTTTTTGACCATTGCGCTTGGTTATCATCTTCTTCATTTATTTCCCTTTTAGTTAAGATCAACAGCAAAAGATAACAAAAAGTAAAGCTTTAAGAAGAAGAAGCCGTAGCAAGTTTTGAGGAAGGGAATGGGAAACAGTTTAGGAATAAGGAAAAGGAAAACCGCCAAGGTGATGAAGATCGACGGTACTGCTTTCCGGCTAAAACCTCCTGTTTCCGCGGGTGAGGTTCTGAAAAACCATCCGGGATTCTCCGTCCTCGACGCCGACGAAGTTAAGTCGCTCGGCGTCCGGGCTCGCCCCCTCGCTGCCGGCGATCCCATCCGCGCTGGACGCCTCTACTTCCTCGTCCATCTCCCTCGCCTTCCCGCCGAAGATAACCCTCGCCGCGCTTACTCGGGCAACCTTCGCGTATCGGCAAAGGACCGGCTTGAATCTCTCTTACTGTCTCGGCGTGCGGTTTCAGACCTAGCGCTGCATCACAGGCCGGCGGCGGAAGCTGCGGTCGCTGTGGCGGAGAAGTCGCCGGATGGAGGGATGCGGTTGAGGTTGAGGTTGCCGAAAGCGGAGGTGGCTAGGCTTGTGGAGGAGAGTCGGGATGCCAGCGAGATCACGAAGAAGATTGTAGAGCTTGCTGCTTCTGTGAGGTCGACACAGGGGCTGTCAACGCCTGGAGCTGCGAGGAAGGAGGTAAAAGTTTGAACTTTGATGGATTGCGTATATGAATGCTGAAAAATCTAATTTTTTTTTTTATTATTTGGAAAAAGTAAATCTTCGGGTTGGTTAAGTTCTTCGAGGAGCGCATCCTCTACAGTTACCACGGTAACTGTAAAGGATCCGAGCCTTATGTTGTAAACGTTTGATTTACTGCTGAGAAAATGTATGGTAAGTCTGTTTAGGAAAAGTGAGAATCCTTTGTGCCTCTGTTTCGCTGCTGAGGAATTGGTGAAAGAACTAAAATTTGAAGCGAGCAACAACAGAGAATCATGAAAAAAAGCTTACTTTCCTTTATTTTGCACTTCCATAGCATTAAAACTAAAAAAAGTCAAAAAGATGTGTAATGGATGCAATAGATTCATGGTCAGATAACGACTGATCCTTCATTCATTCCTTCTTCTCACTTTCATAGCAGAAAAACTCCAAACATTTCATCAAAGAGCTTAATTTTTTTAAAATTATTTAAGCGATTTGAATTGATATCGCTGTAATGACAGATAAATTACTTAGGCCTCTAATTATTCGAACTTCAGTACCTAAAGTGGTGATTTTTTTCATTTTATATTTTATTTTTCATTGCTTCTTTAGTTAAAGATGATCTTCTTGACAATTTTAATGATGAGTTTTAGCTGACTATTATAATAAACCACATAATTTGAAACTTGAACACCTAACATAGTAATGTTATTAAAGAAAATATTTCTATAAAATAAAAAAAACACCCACCACCCGTTTTTTATAACGGTTATTCAATTAACAAGACGAAAAGTTGGAAGGATTGGATATGGGAGAGCTGACCTACCATGTTTTTGGAAGTATGCGCTTCTTAATTCCCGAGATTCATCTGCTTGAACATTTAAATAACTTCAATGAATTAATTATGTGAATTGCCGAGACAGTTAGAGGGAGCAATGAATCGTTGCAGAAGAGAGCAAGCAGACTCGAGCCTTTTTTTTCTGCAGCTTTTTACTTGCTCTGTAACAGGATAAACCGATAAAGGAATTGCATATTAATTGTTTGCAGTCTCATTTAATTCATTTTTTTACAAATTTATTACTGTAGCAAAGCAAGTGGTGTATTTTATAATGAAGAAAGTTGGGCAGCTTCTTCTATGATTTGCTTAAAAATCTGTTTTTTTTCTTTTTTCAGCAACACAACAAATATTATGAACCATAAAAATTAGATTTTGCAAAATAGTGAGTGAGAAGCTTAGAAGGATAGGAGTCCAACCAGATGAAACTGAAACTTTCCTCACGATTTGCTTCAGAAAAGCTGTTTTTTTTCCTTCAATAGAATAGAGTTTGTGAATCTGACGGGCATGTTCGGCTTGGTTTGATGGATTTGGAAGAGATACAGTTGCATTTTACTGTATTGTAAGGTTACCAAACCAAACAAGAGGGGAAACTCAATTTAATTAAATTCCTTTATCATTTCCACTTTCACTTCTGTTTTATTTCATCTCTTTGCGTTCCTTAAAACCAAACAAACGGTGCTCAGAGAAAGTAGAAACTTCTAATCCCAACCAATCAAACCCAAACCCTCTAGAACCTTATCTTTCCTTAGCCATGAAAGTCTTTCAAGATTAATCAGAAATAACAGAGGTTTCTAAACTGCAGACTATATCTTGCGTTTAAAATTCATTTCTTTCTCCTCTGGAGTGCCTTGATCTGACCGTTTCTATTATCTGATATACTGTTTTTTATTCCATTAAAATTTCGTCAAGATTAATGATGACTATTATGATTTATTTATTTACTGTATTCAAGTCTTGGTCTTGGTTTTGTTCAATGGGTCATCACGTTAGACTGAGAAATATTTGCAGGCCATGATGCCATGCATTAGCGCTATCATTTTCTAGAAATTGCTCTGTCATTAATACCTTTATCTAGAAATCTTATGACATCTGCATGGAAAAGTAATAACCTTGATCTGTAAAACTTGAGTTTTTATCTCGCATTTGTTCTTGAAAGAACCGTTTGGTCCTAAAAAACCATTTGAAACTGATTGTCTTCAAAGTTCAAACATTTTTAGAAGACCAACTTCCTATTTATACTAATTAATTAGCAGTTATCATTTAATTTTACACTCTTAGTTTTTTTGACTTTAATATACATAAATATATAGTTGCTTTCTATGACTGTTATCAGCATCGTTTTGTTAGACATTCAATTTCTTTCAACGTCAATCACATGGCCTTATCCTTATCTCCCCAAAGTTTCCTGCTACTTGACCTGTTTTTTTTTTTTTTTTTGCAATGAGTATCCACTCAACACCCCACCCATCTTGTGGGTGGAGATGTCATTGTGACTAATCCCACGGGAGCCTAACGCCACATTCATCACCCACACGACGGTTCACTTACTTTCCCACCAGATAAAGGCTCCCAGAGGATTCAACTGGGAGTTGACCGACCACCAATTGAGCTACTTGACCTGTTCTTCATCCAACTGTTTAGTTTGTATGAATTTTAACTTCTTCCGCTTTTAATAAAATTTCTTATTTATTTTCCTCTAATATTTAATTTAATTCAACCTATTTAGTTTTTTTAAAATTTTCTCATAAATTGTATAATTTCTAATCTCTTCCATTAATTTTCTTCAGAAACGAACGAGATTCATGGAAATGCCGGCAGAGATAATTGCGTAAGTTAGATAAATAGAATTAATATAATTTTCTTCAGAATCAGATCAAGAACGCGAGCTGCAACAGAGAGCTGAATGAATTGGATTACTCATCTTTCCTTCAAATCTTCCTCACAGCAGTGTGGTTTGAATAGGTGAAGCTGCTGCATATGGCTTCCTTTTTCCTCTGCTATAGTTGCCTGCTGCTTTCTTTTAATTTAGATTTTTTTTTCCCTTTAATACAAACATGAGAATCTTCCATTGTTTCTCCGTGGAATTAGGAATATAAGGTGGAATCCTATGTAATTAAAATATAATTAAATGCATTTTCTGCATATTTATTATATGTATTATGAATATATAAAAATAAATAAATAAGCTTCTCTGACCCGTCAATGGAGGTTTGAATCTTTTCTTTAGCAAATGAAAGATTATTTTTTTAGTTAAATAAGAGTAATTCATTAATGACGTTTTTATAGAAGATAAAAAAGTCTTCATTAAGACGTTTTTATAATCTGTAGGTCAACTCAGTTGCCACATCATCACTTAATTCTTATAATTTTTTAAAAGCATTTATTTCTAAATTTTTACTATTAAAATTATAATAAAATTTTAAAAAGAAATTAAGCTGATTAAAACTTATATTATAAATAGTTTACTGTTAATTTGATTGATTATAAGTTAAATTTATTTTAAAGTGATTAAATCTTTTTTTAAAGGCTTAAATATATATAATACCCATCCGATCAAATCTTTGAGTGTAATTTCATGATTATAAAATCATTCTATTAAATTAAATACTCGAATTTGCTATTTTAAAAAAAATTATATTTTGATATAAAAAATGAGAGTTAACAATAATGGAGAAGCATGATTTGAGATTATTTGAAAGGTTAAATTTAAAAAATGAAGCTTAATTTAGCAGGAATTAATTGAAAGAGATGAGTTATTCAAATTGAAATGATTTGAGAAAGTATTGATTATTTAATTTTTTTTAATTTATTTAAAATAATATTATTGCTTATTTTTAAAAATAAAATAAAATTGATTCAAAAAAAGTTTTTTTTAGATAAAAGTTTATTTATTTTAGATAGTAGATGAGCATTATATATATTTAGGCCTTTCAAAAAACTAATTACTTTAATATAAGTTTATTATATAATAAATTAAATTAACATTAAATAATAATTAGTTTATAATATAAGACTTAATCAAATAGATTTTTTCAGTTTTCATTATAATTTTTAATAGTAAAAAATTTAGTAAAAAAATTGAATTTATTGTCTATTAAATTATATAATAAGTGTATTTAGGTTTTTTTTTTCAGTTTAGAAAATAATTTTAATACTGTGTATGTCAGTGCATAATAAATATAAGAAATATTTTAAGTAAAATTTTAAAAATAAAAACTTATTTTTTATTTTTTTTAAATTGTGCTTAAAATATTATGTATATCTATTATATTGGGTATACAGTGCTAAAACTATTCCATAGACTTTTAAAAAAATTTCATACGCTTATTATGTACTTTAATACATAACAAAGCTGAATACATTCACACAATATAAATAATAATTTCTAGAATTTGAAGCGCATCATTAACATATTTATTATAGTTTTTTTTGCTCAAATTTCGAAAAAAACATATTTATCATTATTATGAATTTATATAAAAAATATATATATTTTTATCACATATTATTTTCAAAAAATATTCACTCATTTTTTCATTTTTTTAATTCTTTTTTCTCTAATTTGTTTATATCTCACTCCTTATCCCAAAAATGACATCTATTAAAGGGTTATTTGGTTTGATGACTTTTGAGTGTAAAGTAAATATATGAGATTTTAATTTTTTTTATATGTTTGGCATAGTTCAAAGTAAAATTTTAAAGTAATATGATATATTTAAAATATATTAGAAGAATTAATTTTAGTGTATTTAATACATTTGAGTCGAATATAACCAGAAAAGTATTATAATCACCACCTCCATCGACAATGCCCAATCTCATCACAATGGTCGTTCCAATTTAAATATTAGCCAACTACCCAAAGAACTATCATTAATCGCCATGTCATCATTAATAACTTCAAAAATACTTGATATATTATATTTAATATATCAAATATAAATAAAAAATTCATATATTTATAAAATTTTTAATCAAATAACTTAAAATAATTCAAATATATTATATTCCTTTATACTGCATTTTTTTTTCAAACATCTAGAGAGCCACTTAATGTTTTAAAAAGTACTATAATTCAAAACAAATGTATATTAAAAATTGTGGCAGATAAGTAATTCTTTTTTAAATTTGGTAAGAAAGTTGAGAGTCTAAATTCACTCGTAATTCAATTGTGGCAGATAAGTATACAATTCACTGTCACTAAACCTCATATGGATCTGCAAAAAGTGTCGACAATATAACAGCAACGTTGGCTGTCAAATAATCAATTTTTGGATTTAGTTTTGTATAATTAATTAATTTCTTAAGTATGACTGACGTGCAATAATTTTAAGATATATTTGGAGCTATGGTTATATGAAAAAATAATAAATTATTATCTAAAAAATTATGATGAATATTATATATATTTTATTTTTTTATGAAAAATGATGTATAAAAAATTAAATATTTATATGAAAACTTAAGGGTTTGATTAGTTTAATAAATTATTGATGTAATAAATAGTTATACACAAACAGGTTAAAACTTGCAAGTAGATATTACTTGCTAATAAGAAATATTAAAGTTTCTTAATTAGTTAATTTAATTAATTTTAATTATAAAATATAACCAGTTATTCCTAATTAAACATAAAAAATTTAAAATTAATGAAGTATTAAATTTGGATATTATATGCAATTATCATTAGTAATAAAAATATTAATTAGAAACTTAATTATTCATTAATTATTAGGTTGTTAAGTTATATATTCGCTCTGTTAAGTCAAATATAATAATTAAAATAAGTGGTTTAATTAAGTAGATATTCAATTAACGTAAGTCTTGACGCTAAGGGGCCGTTACAAAACTAATGTAGAAAAAAAATTGTTGTTGAAAGTTGATGTACCTGAAGTTGTTATAGTTATTTGAAAATTCTAATTATAGATAGTCCTGCTTAAATATTAATAACCAATTTCAAATTTTTTTCTGAGTTGTTGCCCAACCTCTGCATCTCTGCTAACGATCTAAGAGTCTATTTGGAGCGATTATAGCTGTTTGAAAACAAAAAGTGATAAAATTATCGTAAAAAAATTATTGTCTAAAAAATAATGATGAGTGTTGAAAAATCAGGAAGAAATAAAAGTTACTAGTTTTGTGAAATCCAACACACAGGTATTTAAAGAGTGAATAATAAATGAATTTTATAAAACCTCAAAAGAGGAAAATACCCAAGAAAAAAAGTACCATGATCTATTTACAAGATCTTGATAGACATAATCAGATATGAGAAAAGAACAATGTCGTGACAACGATGGGTTGTAAGAAAGAGTAGATACGACTAATGCAAGAATCACATAAATGCGGGAACAATTAATGGCGAAATGCAATAACATCATTAAACGCAACGACATCATGGTAGAAGTCATCATGATGGAGAGCATATAGATTAACGCAAGGGATCAATCGGCATGGCTACGGTGGTAATGACCGCCGATAGCACGATTGTTCTTGAGGATCTTATCTCCTCTCTGCTGGCTCTTCATGGAGAAATGAGGACTATTTAGATCAGAGTGACATTAAATATACGCAAAATCAACCATTCCATGGAATAAATCCTTGATCATATGATGTATTTTAAATATTTGAATGCTCAAATGAAGTCAGAATTTTGAGATCTTGGGCTTGTTAGATCCGGCTAGTCGAGACGCTCGATTTGACTATAAACACTCTATGTTTAAGAGCTTTTTAAGGGTATAACTGATATCCTAAAGTTTTTAATGATATTTTAAGCTTCTCGACCACCGCCAACTTCGGATCAGTTTGCTTTTAGCATCAAGATTCGTGCTTCGCCTAGTAGTATTTTAAGTGTCATATCAATGAGTATTATAACTTTTTATTATTTTAAAAAAAATCAAATCACAACTATTTGGCAAGTAGCGCACTCTACCGAGTTAAGTTGAAAAATATACTTTTCCCATTACAATTTCTTGAAAATACAGTCAAAAAGTAGTTTCTCAAACTCCAATGGTTCAAAAAATTGTCCTAAATATAACCTAAATTTTCTTATTTTCATTAGTGCTCTTACAAAAAAAAAGTTAATAAAAAGAAATTTAATTTGATTATATAAATAAATGTTAATATTTATAAAATTAGTATTATAATCTCACTTTTTTAAAACTTGCCTCAAATATCAATATTTATAACAAAATAACACTTTAATCAAATTCTCTGTAATTCAATCATCATGATATACACACACAAATATAATGATTCAATAGTCAAAATTTTGATAAAAGTTTAATTTTAATAAATCAATTTGTTTAAAAAGAAAGTCACCTAAATCTCTTTTAAACTTGAGACAAATTGGGCTAAAAATCATTTCATATGTAGAATTCTCTCTTCATTATATCCTAATTTGATCAATGATACTCTATTTATATATGAGATTCAAGATCGATGCTCAGCCCTTTTCATTTACATTAATCAACATGAAAAATATACGGGTAAACAGTGCTAATTTATTAAATTATAGAATCTAATTTTTATCATCCAAAAAAAATGTTTTAGCAAATTTAATTTCACGTAAAATTGGGATTATAATTTTATATATTTAATAGTAAAATATGCAATAATAGGAATGTAGTCAATGAATATAAATAAAATTATTGCTTATATTTTATATATTTTGAATGGCTAAGATCATTCGAGCTTGTGAGGTTTAAAAAAAGGAACTAATTGCACTATAATAGTGACTCTCCATTTAAATGAAAAATAAGTAAAATAATGAAAAAAAAAATGGGAAAGAAGATTAAAACAAAGAGATATTTGTCTTAAGTAAATAAATTTGGCTTGTCTCTTTAATTGTTATCATCCTTAATAATACTTTTGGTGGAAAACTGGCATTTGATTTCTCCTCCCCACTTCTTCAAAATCTAATGTCTGGTCTTATTCTTGAATCTTTGCCTGAGAACAAATTGAATTTGACTACTTCGGTATAGTCTTTAGAGCTTGTTTCATTATTATTTAAATAATATTGTTGTGTGTTAGAAAATCAGTTGCGATAGAGTGAAAGTTTATGCCTTAGTTTTGTTGTGAAATTCAACACACACATGTATGATTTAAGAAAACAGAATTTTTATGTGAAAATTCTCAAAAGAGAGAAAAAAACTATGGGGCCTAGCCAAGAAAAATCTTCAACTGAAAAATCTTCCGATAACGGATTACGAATTGATATGAGAGGAACAACGACTATGTATGTGGTAAATGCTAGTTGTAGTAGATGATGGCGAACAACAAGGAACAACGACTGACGATGAAGGTCGTCATGATGAAGACCGTTAGAGGTTGACGACGACAAGGAGCAGCGACGACGGCGCGGTTGACGACAGAGTGGCAGACAATTGTGTTTGAAGGATCTTCGCTTTAGCCTCTCTCTTTTTGCTTGGGCTCCTCATATGAGAAATGAGTTTATATCAAGGAGCGGCGTTCTATAAACACATGCAAAATCCGAACCACTCCACTTCATCGGACGGCTCAGAATGATTCCTTTGATCACTTGATGTATTTTAAGTATTTGAATGCTCAAACGAAGTCGGAATTATGAGTTCTTGGGCTTGTTAGATTCGGCTCGTCAAGACGCTCGATTTGACTATGAACATTCCATGCTTAAAAGCTTTATGGATTTAACTCATATCCCAAAGTTTCTAAGGATATCTTAAGTGCTTGATCTCGACTAGTTTCAACTGATGATCAATATGCTTTTGACATCAAGATTCGTGCTTCGACTAGTAGAATTTTCAGTGTCATATCAGTGCCCCCCTATTTTTAGATGACATCATCTCAACCATCCAAAAATATTTATGTCATATACTTGAAAATAACAAATTCTTCAATAAAATTTGTGGGTCCATTAACCATACATTTTGAGAGAGCAGATCTTCATGTGAGCACAAGATTATGATCACGGAAGCAGTGCAAGGCAATAAATGTGTGCGAGTATGCGGATGCAAGATTTAGGGTTTATGAACCCATCTAGAACTTCAGGTATCCTACGGACGCCGCTATGAGCGCCATCATGGGCTACTGAATGGGCGTCATCTGAGTGCGCCTGAGCGAGTAAGCGAGACCGCCATGAAGCGCGCGGTGCACCTGAGAATGGGAGGCCAGGCGGGGCGAAAGCGGAAGCGTGCGAGCGGCGTGCTACAGCGCTGGGCGAAGGCAGAAGCAGGCTGCATCAGCCAGCTGGCTACGGCGGCAAGCGTTCGCAGCGCTGGATCGCAGCAGACCGATGAGGGTATTTTCCATTTTTGTCGATTGAGCTTTTTCACGGTTTTACAATTTTAGCGATTTTAAGCCTTTTTTTTTTGACCTTTTGCCCTAGGGTCTATAAACACCCTGGCGGAGAAGGCACACTTCTTATCTAGTGCTTTCTTCTTCTTGAGTGAAGGTCGCTCAGAGATCAAGACCCGCATATATGAGCTCTAGTTTTCCTTGAAAGAGGTGCCCGACCTCCCCGATTCGGGCGATCAAGACCCGTAGTTTATACAAGGCCGCTTTTTTCAAAGAGATGTCAACGACCTCGTGACCGACCGGGTTTGAGGCGATCAAGACTGTAGTTCATACGACAATGCTCCGCTTCCTCAAAGAGGTGTCAACCGATCCGGATCGGTTTGAGGCGATCGGGCTGTAGTTCATACGATGAGTTCATTTTCCTTGAAAGAGTCGTGACTACCCTTGTCGACCGGTTTGAGGTGATCAAGACCGCATCATACGACCAGGTTCTGCTCCTCGAAAGAGCGTGATCGCCTTGTCGACCGTTTGAGGCGATCAAGACCGTAGTTCCTACTTCTTTTTGTAGAAAATTAGATTTCTTGAAATTTCAATGGATGGTTCAGCAGTTGATAACCGCAGTTGATAACCGCCAAGGTGCCGGAGAAGCGTTAGCCAGGAACCATCGTTCGAATGACTCAGAAAGTTTGGCAGGTAAGTTCTGAGCATCATTAGAGGGGAGTATCTTCTCTCTCTCTCTCTCTCTCTCTCTCTCTCTCTTTTCTCATATGTATGTATCTTTTAAGATCGTTAAAAAATTTTATCCCAAGCTATCCATGAGCAGAGAGTCAAAAGGACACGTATTGGGGTAAGTAAGTTTCACAAAATTTCCATTTTTTATTTCTTCCTCTTTATTTATCATTTATTTTCATAGGTGATGGCCAAGAAAACCCATAATGTGATCGAGATAATATATCATCCACTATCACATCGATAGTTTAATGGTATTCCGCAAAATTTTACTTCCTAATGAGTTGGTGGCCATTGAAAAAGTCCGATCGAGCCCGCTCACCTCCACTGGTACTTATTTCGAGATGATACTGTGCGGATCACATTCCCTTTGGCTCCCGAGTTGATTGAGATCTTCAAAATATGTGGTGTAGCTTTATCACAATTTTCATTTCGAGCTTTAGTTGTCATCGTTGGTTTGACTATCTTCTTTAGAGTGCGTGATGTTACTTTGAACATCAAATATTTGTGTCGAATGTGTAGATTCACATGTGATACTCAGAGACGTGTTTCTTATCGGACTATAAAGAATTGGATATAATTTTCAGAACGGGATCCCTCTAAAAATTGGTCTTGGCAACTCTTCTTTAGAGTGCGTGATGAATGACCTTCCAGATCCATTGCTGATTGCAGAGAATGAGATCTTGACAACTCTTAATGTTCATGATGTAGAAAGCTTACAACATGAGTTATGTCACATTAGCAAATATATAGTTGAAGATAGAATGTTCAAGGTTGGCCTTTCCATCCAGGCGGGGAGATCTCATTCTTTTCCACTAAGGTGATGAAAGGTCTCCTCATATTCATAGGGTTCTTTCAAGAAGCCCGTCACAAAATTAGGGTGGTGGCAATATTTCTTCCCTAAAGAAAAGAAGGCACAAGTGATGACTTCGATATCTCATGAAGAAGATGTTTGCCCCTAGTTGACCTCGAGAGTTTAATTTCAACTCATGATGGAGAGTTTTTCACATTCTCGAAGAGGTGTTAAATCATATATACGCACCAACGGATGAATTGGTTTTGTCTTCCTTCTTTCTTATTTTTTTCTTTTCCTCCTTCTTTTCTTTTGTATAATATTTGTGATAATTTTTTTTCTTTATAGGTAACTCAAACATTAGGGCTGATGGATCATTTGGGTGTCTCTTTAGATGAGTGAAATACTGAATTTGTGAAGGTAAAATATATGCAAGGCAGTATGAAAGAAAGATGAGTGTTAAGGCCAAAGAAGTGGCGACTTTGAAGGATCACCAACGGTGCGAATCGAGCTAAACATGTCGATTTCTCTTTCTCTCCAATGTTAGGAGGTGGAGCGCACTCGTGATGAGCTGATTGATGTGAGGACAGAGACTCGCTAGAAAGAGAAAAGACTCAAGGCACTTGGAGAAGAGAGCTCGAACCTGAGAAGAAAATATTACAAGATTCTTTTTCGAGAGGAGCATATAATGTCAAAAGCGAAGTAAAATGAAATCTCCTTGAAGGCAAGTGGAAGACTTTAAGAACTCCTTGGCTTATCGCACCATCAAGATCATGTAAGCTCGTAATCATATTCTTGATGTTGAAGTGAAGGATTTGGAGCACCAATGTTTAGAGGAGGGCTTCATCCAAGGGTTCCTAAAAGGAATGCATGCATCGAGCTAGTATTGAGGATCTATCTCCCCAAGTATCAAGACTCTTCGCCGATTCGACATGAAGGAGTTGAGAGTGAGCCCAAGGAGCATCTCCTAGTGGTGAGGAGGACGTTGATATCATCCGAGATGATGTAGCCACTTGAGGATGCATTTTTTATCTATGTATTATTATTAGTGTGTATCAGAAGCTTGATTCTTTCTTATATCATCATGTTAATGCTGTCAATGATTTTTTTAGATGATACGCTCTTGTTTTGTTTTTACCTATCTGGGGTAATTAGTTGGAATATTATTCGACGATGCTAACCTATATGGATGAGATTGAATTGAATCCACTGAGGATTTTTGACCAATCTGAGGTTGTTTGTCAAAGTGTTACTGATGACATATATGAAGAGGTCGGATGTCCACCAAGGACCTTTTGACCTATCCTAGGTATCAGCCAAAGTGTTACTTGACTTTTTACCTGTATGGAAGAGGTCCGATCAAGTCTCATTAGGATTGAATATGCCCCGATTGAGATACAACGTGAGTTGTATATTTCTCAAGTGGGAGAATTAAATGAAGAAGAAACAAGCTTGTAAGAAAAAACTATAAATTCATTACTCTGATAATTTCGGTGATACAATCATAAGATGATTTTAACACGGATATGAGTTTCAAGAAGAAATGACGACAACAACAAGAGTCTCCCACTAAGTGGGTCGACTACATGAAAAGGAAATGATAAACAGACAAAATAAAAGTTGTAATAATTATGGGAATTACAATATTTTCAAGATTTTAGAGTTGTTCCAAGTTTGAGGTAAAGTTTTTCCTCGGATCCTTGAGCTTGAAGTTCTGGCTTCACCATAGCTATAACCACATCCCAAAGAGGTGAGAGTTTACATTGAGGGCCTTGCCAGAGTCACGATATGGGATGAGGTTTTACTCTTCTTGAAGTGATGAGCTACCCTTTGGTGATAGGAAGCAACCAAGTGCCATGTCACGAGTTTGGGAGTAGGTCCAAGTGTTGTCGAGTTTTTCTTCATTATCATGATCGAATAATTGAACTCTTGGACTTGGAACCCGACATATCTACCGGTATAATAGCTGCAAAAACATAAGTTATATGGTGTCTCACCAGGGTGTGTAATGTAGCGGTAAGCCCAAAGGACATTAGAAAGCTCATCAACCCATTGCCCCACTCTCAAGATGTGTTTTTAGTCCTGAGTATAGTCCTTGCTTACCGCTTGTTAGTTTGAGGATGTGCTACCGTGTAATTGAATGTGAAGATCAAAAGGACGTAAAACTTTTCAAATTGGGTTCCGTTGTTAGTGATGATCTTTGCAGGAAGACTGAATCGACATACTATATTTTTCCAAAAAAAATATTTAGCATTTACCTCCGTGAATTTAGCGAGCGGTTCGGCTTCCACCCATTTAGTAAAGTAGTCGACGGCTAAAATGATAAACTTTTGATGCCCTGATGCTATGAAAAAGATCCCATGATATCAATTCCCCACTGAGCAAAAGGCCATGGGCTTTGAAGAGATGAGAGCTATGTATGCGACATGTGAGAGAGGTTAGAGTGCAATCCAACTTGCATATTTGTGAACTCCAAGTGCCTTGTTTCATCGAGCTAATAGAACTTGTCTTATAATTTTAAGGGCTAGTGCCCTTCCTCCTAGGTGTTCTCCACATATCCCTAAGTGAACCTCTCTTAATGCGTAATCGGCCTCTGAAGGTGAGAGGCATTTGAGGTACGATCCAGAGAAAGCTCGTTTGTATAATTCACCTCATAATAGTAAAGTTTGAAGCTTGTCTTCGGAGACGAGTTGGTTGGGTCTTCAGGAAGGGTTCCTTCTTGTAGAAAAAATAGGATGGGGTCCATCAACGAATGTTCCTTTATCTCATTAATTGCTTGTATTACCCATGACCCCGGATGCTAGGAAAATATATTTCTTCAACATGCTTCTCTTAAATAGATCTCCAAGAGATGTAGCAAGGTTTTCAGTATTCTTCTCATAATATGTGAATGAATGTGTCTTCAAGTGGGCAAGAGAGACTTTACCAAATGGAGATATTGGCCAACCTAAGATTATGAGTATTAAAGTTTCCTCAACTTGGGACATAAGTCGAAAGGTGGATTACTAAGTCTTGAGCTTCATAATCAATGAGTCTCAACCCTACGATGAGAGCTCATATTCACCATATTATTAGTTGCAAAAAATTTTAAGTCCAAGTATTCTCGCTTGGGGAAATAAGTAAGATTCTCTGCCACGATATTTCTCAAGCTCCATCAACATAGAGAGGAGAGAAAGGCAGTAGTATAAATCCTCCGAGTTGGGCAAGTGCATTCCACTATAAAGTCTGCAGTACTTGAGACTTTATAAAGCAGATAAAAAAATTTATATCAAATTCTCCCAATTCTACCATTTAATTAACCTCCCGTGCTTCTAGTTTCAGAATGTCCCTTAATGGTAAATGAGTAAAATAGATAGAGCTTGGAAGTATGGAAGCAATTTTCTGAGAAAACTAAAGAGCCACCTTATCTGCAAAGTGGATAACGACTTTCTATATCAAAGAGAATTTTGTCGACATAGTAAATTGTTGCATCCCATTCTCTTCTCACTAAATGAGCTTATCGCATGGAAGAGAGCAGATATAATTATAACATCTCTTTGAATAGGCTTGGATAGTAGTGGTAGAGATGCTAAATACTCTTAGTTGCTCAAAAGTGATCGAACATTCATCACCCATTGGAAATTATTATTTTTAGCTCCCTTTAATATTTTAAAGAATGGCAAGTATTTATTCCCAAAATGGCTAGGAAGTGGGATAACGCAGTAATTCGTCCATTCAAATGTTGAACTTCCTTGATATTCTTCGGAGGAGTAATATCTTTGAGAGCTTTGATTTTCTCAGGGTTGGCCTCTATCCCACGGTGAGTTACCATAAATCCAAGAAATTTTTCGACGTAACCCCAAAAGCACACTTGGTCGGGTTAAGTCGCATGTTATAATGTCGAAAAAGGTTAAAACATATTTCTAAGTCAAATATGTCGATTCTTTCAAGCTTTTACTAGCATGTCATCCACATATATCTCCATCAGCGCCTAATAGGTCTTTAAAAACCTTATTCATAAGGCGTTGATAGGTAGCACAAGCATTTTTTAACCCAAATGACATAACTTGGTAATAGTATAAACCTTTATATGTTTGAAATGCTGTAGCTTCTTCATCCATTAGGTCCATTTTTATTTGATTGTAACCCGAGTAAGCATCCAAAAAACTGAGCATTTGATGTCTAAACATAGCATCAACCAATTGATCAATTCGAGGAAGAAGAAAGCTATCTTTCAAGCAAGCTTTGTTGAGTTCAGTGTAATCAATACACATTCTCCATGTTCCATTTGTTTTCTTAATCATGACAACATTTGCTAGCCATGTAGGGTAATGTACCTCGCGTATGAATCCCGCTTCTAGAAGCTTGTTAACTTCTTGATCAATAACCTGGAGGTGATCAGGTGCAAAATTTCACTTCTTCTGGATGATCGGTTTGAATGTCGGATCAATCTTAAGGGAGTGCATGATCATATTGGGTTGACCTATGTCCGTCGACTCCAAGAAGATGTCTTGATTTATGTGAAGTCATGTATTTTTCCCTTGTTCGTCAGAGCAGATCCAACTAATGCTCGTAATGGTTGGTAACTGATAATGCAACAGAGCAAGTCTTCGACAGGGGAAGCTTGGGGTACTCCTTCATCTCAAAAATTAAAATCTTCGATGCCGAAGGTCACAAAAGGCGGGTTGAGCTTGTCTGAGGTAGCATGATCGCCGCTGATTTCACGACCCCAACTCCAACTGGTTGAAATTTCATCTTGAGATGAGATAATCAAGAATCGCACCAAAATTGATTGGAGGGGCCTTCAAAAGATAGCGTTATATGCTAAATCTGACTTGACCACTATGAATTGGATTAAATGAGTCACTTGTCGAGAAAATTTATCAAGGATAACAGGAAGGGTGATTATCCCCTCTACTCGTACAGGGCGATTATCAAACCCGTATAATAGTCCTGCAGCGGGTTGGAGCTTTTCCCTAACCAGGCCCATGCTAAAAAATGTGGAGTAAAATAAGACATCAACAAAACTTCCATTATCAATCAAAATTCTCTTAACATTATAGATCATCACCCCTGCGATGACAAGTGGATCTTGATGAGGAATGTTGACTCCTTCCGAGTCTGAGTCATTAAAAGTGATAAAATGATCAATACGAGACTTCTTTAACTTTGGCTCTTCAGAGGTGGTAATGAGAACTTGATTAGATAGTATTGGTCCTCCTGAAATTATTTCAATTTCCCAAAATTATTTGATGATTATTTTGTTATTTTGTGATAGTGCCGCTTGGAGGTATGTTTGTTTGATTCGATTGATTCTTCACAAATCGACGTAGATATCCTTGTTGAATGAGCCTCTCGATTTCTTCTTTGAGTTGTTTGCATGCCTCAGTAGTATGTCCACGACTTCGATATAAGTGATAATATTGCTCGATTTTGAATTTGGTTTCGGATGGATTACTGATATTTTCTTCATCTCTAGCCATCGAGGTTGACACGACGTTTAGCGCGTATTCCTTTTCGGTCGTGGTTCGTCGTTGATATGGGGGCCGTGGAGGGAGATCACGGTTGCGCTTTTGATGGGAGCATTCCCCGCTTTTACATTTTCCTGTAGATTGTTCAAATTATTTGCGATGGGCATTAATAGTCTCATCGGCAAAGATTTGTACATCCAAACGATGAACTAAGTCGGCATATGAGGGACGTGTCTCTGACAAGGATGTAAAAGGCCTGACGAAGTCCTCCAAGGAAAACTCCTCTTAATAGTTCGGTCTACCTGTGTATTGCGAGCTTAGGAGAATATCTCGAAGTATTCCTTAAGTGATTCACCCTCATTCTGAATGCCGAGATATGGGAGGAATCTTTAATGATCCTCCTATTTGCAATGAAGCTCCACAAAATCTTGTCAAAAAGGTATGGATGGATCCCCTTGGAAGGGAGTAAGCGCGAAGCTTGCCCTTGAGGGTAACGGGAAAGACCGACAAAGTAGGTGTCGAGCTCGTTGGATATGCATGATAGTCTGAATGGTCGATGTGTTCATGTGAGTCGATTCCCATCATGGAATCAATGTCTAAGCTTGAAACCCACGAGAATAGGATGTTGAAAAATAACTTCTAAGGTGAGGATTCCTCATAGCGCATGAGGGGAAGATGATTTCTTGAAGGTAAAATTCTTGCATTATTAAGAATATAAGATGATGAGTGGGGTCAAAAAGAAATGTAAGCTACCGAATAATGATGGAGAATCAGAGGATTGATGGATGAGTGAACTAGTAGTGTCGATATCGATCACTCTACGCGGAAGAACTTCGTGTCAAGGAGATTAGCATTTTGACCTCCCACACTAACGATCGATCTTGGGAGAGATGTGTTTCGCAGAAGTGGTCATTGTTCCTCACAAAAGTCGGATCATTTTGAGACTCTTCCATTCAACGGACATGATCTTCTAAAGAGATTCTATCGCCTTCAGTCACGCTATCGGGGAGTGAGGCGTGAAGCTTGGCATCCTTGGTTCAAGGATTGGTTTGAGAGTGATGAGGAGGGCTTCATTATTTACATTGCCTATTGGCCATAACGAGGTGTTCACGTAAATTATGATTGAAGGGTTCTTTTCCGCCGCCCAAACTATTGCGTGCTAGAAAACCACGGTAGAGTGAAAGTTTATGCCTTAGCTTTGTTGTGAAATCCAACATACACATAAGTATTTAAAGAGTGAACAAGAAAACTCCAGAATTTTTACGTGAAAAATCTCTAAAAAAGGGGAAAAATCATGGGGCCTAGCCCAGTAAAAATCTTCCACTATGTATCTATTTCAGAGTACAAAATCTTCCCGATAACGGATTACGAATCAGATATATGGAACAAGACTACGTAGTGTGGTAACAATGTATAGAGTTGATGGCGAACAACGGGAATAGCGGCGACGAAGGTTGTCGCGATGGAGATTGGCAGGTGACGACGAGGATCGGCAGACGGCGTGGTTGAAGACCGGCCGAGTGGGAACGACAGTGCTGGAGGATCTTCAAGCTTTATTCTCTCCTCTCTCTTGCCCCCCCTCATATGAGGAAAGGGGCTATTTATATTGGAGTGGCGTCTATAAATACATGCAAAATTTGAACAACTCCACTTCATCTGACGGCTAATGATTCCTTTGATCATTTGATGTATTTTAAGTATTTGAATGCTCAAAAGTCGAATTATGAGATCTTGGCTTATTAGATTTGGCTTCGATTTGACTATAAACACTCAATGCTTAAGAGTTATTTATGGATTTAACCGATATCCCAAAGTTTCTAAGGATATCTTGGTGCTTGATCACTAGTTTTCAACCGAGGATCAACTTGCTTTTGAAGATTCGCGACTTTCACTAAGATTTTGTCATATCAAATATAGTTTTAAGTAATAATTATTGCTTCCATTATTTTATAAGTGACAATAAAATCATTATTTTTCGATTATACAAGTTTCTAGTATTAAATTTTCTTATTTTTTTATAAAATAATGAATTTAATATATAACTAAAATTAAATTTAAATATGATTAAAATTAAATTTATACATGATTAAAATTAAATTTATATATGATTAAAATTAAATTTATTTTGAAATGAGTGCTAGATTAATTATATATTCTATTTTTAATAAAAGAAATTAAAGTTATTTTAATTAATTTTAGTTTAGAATATTTTGATCAAAATTTTTCCTTATTTTTGACACTTTAAAAGAAAAATAATCCTGTAAATGAATTATAGGAAGATTTTCATATATATCATTCAATTCTTATGTATTCACATATGTAACACATAAAATTAAATATTTACTAATTTAATATTATCCTATTCTTAAAAAGGTGTATTTCACTTAAAAAAAAATGAGTGATGATGATATTTTTGATGTGATATTGAAGATTAGAGTGTTATATATATAAAATTTAAAATTTAAATATTAGATATATAAATACATCAAAATTGTGTGGTATGTATATATATATATATATATGTTATAAAGAGTTTGTCGAATAGACTGATGCTTTAGAGCACAATCGAGAGATGTGCTAAATATCCTTGAAATTATACCTAATAACCTCCAATCGACGAATGGACTTTGCCATTGTGTTCAGAACGTTAAAACTAGTAAGAATATAAATATCGTATAACCTGATGATCAACAATTAAAGCGATCGAGTCGTTAACGCATCTACTCACATATCAAAGTCAGGAGACACCAACGTAAACCAAACAACCTTCGTTCGCAAAATTAATTGCGCCGTTAGTTTTGAGACGTTAAAGACTACCAAATGAGACTGTTCACGCTTAATTCGGACAAGTCTATGCAAATGTCGAATGATCAAAAGTGACGGCATGCAAATCGAGGCTTAAATACATCAGATGTCACCAAAATGAGCCCAAATGATCTCCGATTAGCGAACGGACTTTTCCATCATGTTCAGAAAGTCGAAACTGATCAGAATATAAATATTTCACAATCTGATGATCAACCAATCAAACGATCAAGTCTTCAATGTACCTACACGTATATCGAGGTCAGGAGGCACCACAGTAAGCCAAAAGATCACCGTTCATGAAATTGATTGTGTTGTTAGTTTTAAACATCTATCAAGTAAAACTGTTTGAACTCAATTGGACAAGTCTGAGCGAAAGTCGAGCGGTCAGAAATGATAACACGCCTTTTGAGCTGAAATTGACCTAATTTATTGCCGATTTCAATCAAATGGCCTCCGATCGCGAAACAGACTGGGTCGTTCCGTTCGGAATATCAAAATAAACTAATATTATTATATATTTTAAATAAATAATTTTAGCAGCATGAAATTTACATTAAGACTAATTAGACATTTAAAAAGTTAAGAAAAAGCCCTAATCTAATCCTAATGCCCAAATCCCTAACCGTTCGGACCGACCCTAGTTCCTAAACCCAACCTGAACTCTCCCTCACAAGCAGACGACCGCTTTTTGTTTGTTTTCTTCTCCTCACGAGGAACACACGCATAAGCTCATCCGACAAAGTCCTTGGCTGACGCGACAACCGCCTTTCCCCCTTCAACCATTCCCTCTCATGGACCACCTCAAAACCACAAGCCTCGCACTTACCTTTGGTTCTTTGCTTTCTTCCTTTTTCTCCTTCGTCCAAATCACAAGGAAACCGAACTGAGGCTTCTCTCCTCTCCCACCACAAGCAAGGGTAAGGTTTTTCACGCTTCTTCCACCAAAACTTCCAAAACCAAAAAACTCATCTTTGATTTTCCATTATTCTTCCCAAAACCAAAATTTTCAATTCTCTTTGCCGCAGCTGGAGAGAAACACCGTTATTAGGTGGGTTCTTCTCTCAATTTCTAGCATCTCTTTCCATATCCTTCTGACTTTTTCTTTTGCATGAGAAGAATCATTAGCGGTTCTTCTCTTGGTGCATCCCCTTCGTCTCCTTCGACCTTTCCTTTACCGCCAGAGGAGCACCACAAGTGTGTTCTTCTCTTGGTTTTCGCATCTCACTGCCTCCTTGTTGATCATTGCAAGTGCGTAAAAATAAGTCCAACATGTGATGTGAAAAAAAGTATATATTGTGCATGTGATTCTTTGCAGGTTTGAAAGCCTCGTCGCACTCATTAGGGTGCGATGAGATGAAAATTGACTGTGATGTCATAAGATACCGCTAGCTATCATTAGGGCGTACCGAGTAAGCCACATAAATTATTAGATTTCTCTCCCTTAGCTGATATGCTGCGAAAATTTCGTTAAATCTTTGGACTTAGAAAAAAATGGAAAAATAAAAGAAACTAGCTTAAGAGCGCTAAACAAAGAAATCTAAAGCTAAATTCAAATTAAAAGAATCAAATAAAAAAAGAGGAGAAAGAAAAGAACATACAATGAATACAAAAAGTAAAATATTAAATCAAAGAAAAAAGAAAAAAAAACACAAGATTTATCTTAGTAAAGTTGAAAGCACACTAAAAAAATTAACCCATTTCTTTCAGGCACTCCAACTCCCCAAGCAAATGGAATGAAATTAATTTTTGAGTGCAAGCAAAGATATAATATTTTAATGCAAATATAAATCTAATTCTGCTCTAAAATTCCACCGGATTTGCAATACCTCAACAAGTTTAACAAATGTCAATTTCATTCTTAAATATACTGTACTCTAATCAATATTTAAATTCAAGTGTCACTATGCTAGGTGTCTAAAAAATTCAACCACTTTTGATGAAAAGTGTTTTAAAGTGCTGTAATTTTAAGGCGATAGTAGATAAGACACTACCCAGATATTTCATCCTCATTTGGTTAGAATTTTAGATCTGGTTCTAGGTTTCCTATAGGTGAAAGCCCCTATAGTTAATTACCCATCTCAGTAAGTGAGAGAGAACTTTTGATTAAGGCTAGTCATTATATCGTAAAATGCGTAGCGTATAGTAGCACCATGTAGAGTTTTAGAATCTAGATTATGAAATTCATCATTTAAACTGGATGGGAAAATGATGATGCCATCTAGATCCCATGGTTCCATTATCCCGGCCAATCCCTATCTACTTAGTCGAGAGGTAAATGACCCAACATGACAGAATGATCCTCATCAGCAACACATGGGTTATATCGTCCAAGAAATCCTTGTCGATTTGGGGTGGTGTTTGTCTAAGGAGATAAGTTTAAATCTACCTTAGCGGACAGAGGACTGTTTTCCCTATCAAGTATATCTTATGATTCACAACTCAAAGGGCGAGCCATAGATGGTTATGAGATCGTAATATATGGAGTCACCGCCAAACCACCATCATAGACTGTCAATCGCTTTATCGTGGAGCATCGGCCAAATGATTAGAGGACATGAGCCACGTCCTTACTAGCAAAAGATTGATTGAGAGTGAACATAGTATAACACTTGATTTGACATTAGCTCCTATATGAGCTAGAGTTTTTTTAATTTGTCACTCATGATAAACAATTGCAGAAGGTGGATAGATTGAGTTTGGTTTAAGTTTTTATTAATAGACTTTCATTTGAGCAGTTTTAGATTGATATTTAAAAATTGATTTGAAAAATTGATTAATTAGTATATGTTTAAGAGCTTTATCCAACTCATTTAGCTAACGAGGATTAGATCTACTATCACCTAACAGAATCAATTTTGTCAGATATTTCATTGATTTGAAACTCTTACTATAGGTTTTTAAGTTTTATTAACCCCACCCCTAAGACTAAACTGACAAGCAACCAACGCGACATCCTTAGACTCTTGAATCTAAACATTTAGCATAGTATCGGGGCACATGCGGGTGTATTTAAGAATTTATGTAGTATTTATTTTTGAATTATGAGATTGATATGAGATTGCTACTTAATTTGATTTGAAAAATTGATTAATTTGAATATAGTTTAAGAGTTTTAGATCTTGTCAACTCTGTTCAGCTATTAATAGAGGATTAAATCTACTATCACGTGACAGAATTAGTTTTTCAGATATATCATTGATTTGAAAATCTTATTATAGGTTTTTTTAGGTTTTGTTAACCCGGACCCAGTCCTAAGACTAAACCGGGAAGCAATTCACGCACCATCCTCAGACACTTAAATATAAGCATTCAGCATAGTGTCGGGGCACATGCAGGTGTATTTAAGAATTTAGGTGATTTTGTTTGAATTATGAGATTGATTTTGTATTTATTTTAATTTAGCTGTAGCCTTTTCATACATTAAAATTGCACTTGAAATCTATGTCCGACATGTGTGTTTATAGCTTAGATAATTTCACCTAATTAGTGATTTCGTTGATTTTGAAAATCATAATTAGAATGAAATTCTTAATTTTTTATCAAATGAAGCCCTATGATTTTTGTAGAAACTGGATTTAGTATCACATTCTATCTGCTTGTATAAAGGGTTGCATATTCGGTGGCAAAGAAGGCGTTCTGATTTAGATTGTAGTTTAACATATTACTTGCACTTAATTTACTTGTTAAGTTTTTGTAATTTTCCCAACTTGATCATGCCCAATTTACATCAATTTTGATAAGTTATGATTTCGATTTAGTGCTTTTGCTTACTAACATAAGAATCACCTCCACATTCGTATAAGAGTTATTAAAACTCAATTTATATTTCTCCTTAGATTTTGAGTATATTGCAAGTATGCTGTGAGTTTAGCATTAGACCCCCCTAAATTTCAATTAAAACTTGCTTAATTTTGAGGAATTTACAAGAAAAGGGAACTCACTTTATTGCTTTAATTTAAGCTATAGAGGATTGCTATTAGAGCTTGTGAGTTTAATATTAACCTCCTCAAAATTTTACTTGCATTTTAAATGAGTGCTCTATTTTTTCAAAATTTGCTTTAAAGGCTCCCCCAATTTTTTCTTGTTTGACACTTTTTAGTTTAAAATTAGCTGCGGTTTCCCTATTTAGTATTCTTAAATTAGCTCATTTCACCATTCCATTTTTCTAAGACAAAAAGATTCTGAGCCTTCTGTATCCCCGCAGGTGGTACATGGGGTGTTTTGGCTTTACTCTGCACGCCTGTTGAGTGAGGTGGGTCCACATGAGTTTTATCTCATCGTGCTGTTTGACGACGAGGCTTTCGGACCGAAGAAGACATACAATGCAATATATATTTCTCCCCTTTTATTTTAAGCCCGAAATTAGACAAAATTTTGACAACATTTAGTTGAGCGCCATCTAACTGGGCTAACTCAAGACGCCTGAGTTGATGAGTTCTGCGACACCACAAATTTTTTCATCTTGTTGCATCCTGTTGAGCACAATGAGGTCTTTAAACCTACAAAGAAACACAAGCATATATAGGCAAAAGGAAGGAGCAGTAGAATGTAAAAGGTGAGTGCAACATCGTGTTGAAAGAAGAATTCATGATGATATTCTTCCCCTCATGATGAGCAAAACGGATGGCAAAATGAGGGACGAAAATCGAAAGAAGAATTCTTCGTTGATATCCTTCTCGACCACATGAAAACGACGCCTCAGCGACGCGAAATCGGGAAAAATTTCTGTTAACTATTCTTTCCGATTCGCAGAAAAAAATGGGACGCTAAAGCGAGAAGCGATGAAAATCGAAGGAAGACCGCTTGATATATTCTTCTTCGATTTGACAAGAAAAATGGGATGGCTAAAGCGAGGTGCGAAATCGAAGAATTCTGTGACAATATTCTTCCCTAATTTGCGGCGTAGAAAAAATGGTGAAATTTGTAGAGGTTGCGGTCTTGCAGGAAGGATTGTGAATGCCAGCCATGAGCTGATCGGTCAGTTGAGCTGGACGCGGCTGGATCGAGAACGGCCGGAATAGTGGTTTGGGGCCGTTAGGGTTTGGCTATTAGTGGCCAGGTTTTGGGCTGGCTGCTGAGTTTTGTATCGAAAGCGAGCTGGAAGTTTCATGGTTTAAACGGATCGGCGGCGAAAAGGCCAGCCGGCGGCGTAATTCGCGCGTTGCGGGAAGCGGAAGACGAGACCGGCGGCGGATCGGTGGGGGTCGTGCGCGGGTCGATATTCCGATCGGCACAGGGTCGCGCAGTTCGGTGCACGGGACGCGCGGGTTGGAGTGGGCCGGGCCGGAGCGAGTCGAGCGGTTCGGCCGGCGGGTCGTGGCCGTGGGACGAGTTGTGGGACATGTGGCGAGCTCGGGTGCTGAGGGTCGACAGGCTCGGGTTGGTGGAAGACGGGCCAGAGCGGTAGCGGGCTTGCGCGGAATTGGACGCGCGGCGCGATTGCGACAACGGGCCAGAGGGATTGCCGGCGGCGGGCCGTGCGCGGTTGCGGGAGACGCGCCGGCGGAGGGATCGGCGGCGAAGGCGGGCCGGCGGCACGATTTGTGTGGAACAGTGTGAGACGGAGGGAGAAAAAGTACCTCTACGTTTTTTTTTTCTTTTTTCGGGAGAGAAAATGGGAGGAGTGGGGGGGAATTTTTTTTCAAAAACTGAAAATGGGGGGAACTAGTGAACATAAGGTAATTTGAGAATTTTTAAATAAATTTAAATTTATTAAAAAATTTTAATATGAATTTCACATTAATAAATGCTCATAGTCAATATATATATCAATTTAAGGTAATTACATTATTTTAAACGAATTGACAAATCGCTTCATCGATAGGCTTTGTTCGTGGCCAAATTGAGTCATTTTCACCAAAATGCACGTCCGCTTCGACCGCCGATTTTCATGCATTCGTCTGAATTGAGCGAGAATACCTTATTTGATGATTTGAAAGCCAAAGTAGTGATCAATTTTGCAAATGGAGGTCGTTTGATCCTTGTCGGTGCTTCCTGATCTTGATATGCATGCATATGCGTTGACGACTCGAGCGCTTCCTCAGTTGCTCATCAAGTCATATAATACTTTTATCCACCATTATCTAAATGGCAAAGTCGTTCATCCATCTGAGGTCACTGAGTTGATTTCGACGCGCGGTATTTCAGTCAAGCGTTATCACTTCAAACTCGACATTTGCAAACCCAATTGAGCATGGACAGTCTCATTTGATAGATTTTGATGTTTTAAAGCTAATGACATGATCAATTTTATGAACCGAGAATCGATATCATCGCAGCTCAACTATGATATGTTATTTCGAGACATTAATAGCGAGCTGTCGATTGATCATTAGTTTTATAATATTTATATTCGATCAATTTTGATGTTCCAACGCAACGACAAATTCATCAATCGAGGTCATTTGACCATTTTCGGATGACATCCGAGATATTTTTGCCTCACTATGACCGCCACCTTCAAGTCCATGAATTGTGGGCTTATCTTGACTTATGACACGTATGTGGAGGTCAACAGCAGGTTACTTAAATTTTGGGTGCAAGAAAATATACAATATTTTGATGCAAATATAAATCTAATTATGTTCCAAAATGCCATCGAATTTGTAATGCATCGTACAAATAAACAAAAGATGTAAATTAAGTCATTCTTAAATACACCGCCATCGCTCAACACTGTCAATGTTTAGATTCAAGTATTGATGACATGGCTGCCTTTAGTCTTAAGAATGAGTTTAACAAAACTTAAAAATCTATTATAAGAATTTCAACTTAGTAAAGAAGGTAATTCCATGCGACAAGTAGATCTGATCCTTTATTAGGAGCTAAATCAAAGTTGATAAGATCTAAAGTTCTCAAATATATTTGATTCAATTAACTAACTAACCCGATGATGGCTGTATTGAATGACGATTTCAACCGGAGGGGATACTTTCATCAAAATATGATTCTAATCTCAAATCAAATTAACTCAAATTAAGTATCAATCTATAAAAATTGCTTAAATAAAATTCAATAATTATTAAAAACTTAAAGCAAAACTCAATCTATTTACCTTCAACAATTGTATCTGAGCAAATTAAAAATCTCTAACAAATGATAACGCCAAATCAAGTGTTCTACTATGTTCACTCTAAATCAATCTCATACTGGAACGTATCTGTCCTCCGACCGCATGCATTTAGCTCTGATGATCAGCATAATTTAGTCCTCCTGATCGAGTGGTTTGGTTAGTAAACTCCATTATATTACGACCATGAACATAGCCTGCATGCTCTCCAATGACTCTGTCCTTTAAGTTGTGAATTATAGAATATATTTGATATGATAAAAACCCTATGTTAGTGATGTCTCTTAAACAAACATCACCGCGTACGATTTCGACGACGAATATATGTCTTGGTAAGATCCTTCGGCCAAGGTAGACTAACTCCGACTAAGTAGTGGATCACACTGTTAGGAATCTTGATCAGGCACGTCATCATTCTCCCAATCATCTGCTTTAAGTTAAAATAATAAACTTCATAAAATCTCAAATTTTAAACTCATATCTATTACTATACGCTGATTCTATCTAACTACTAAATTCTAATCGAAGTTCTCTCAATTTATTATAGTAATTATAGGCCAGGCCATAGTGAAACCTGAACAGATCTAAAGTTCTCACTAAATGATGATAAAATCTTCGTGCAATATCTTATCTATTATTCCATATGTTTTCTAAAAATTACACCAATATTTCAAATTAATATTCTCTTTATCTGTCAAAAGCTCGATGGGGAATTTTCGTAGTCAAGAGTATATAAATCCTCATAAAAAAAATAGCCCCCTTTCACCGTTATTTACATGCTGCTTCTTTTATAAGTCTGATCAGTCCAAATACAGCATTCAATGTTCACACTATTAATATCGACGATTCAAATGTTCAGCCTTCAACAAAATTGCAAATACGCCATTTTCAATAATTAAAAAATAATAATAATAAAATTAGATAAGTCATTTTGTCGTGGCGTTGATACATATATTACTAAAAACTCTATCAAACAGTAAAACGCTTTGACAGCCAAATAAAAGATGAATAAATAAATAAATTCCAATGCAATTGAATGTGTGGCCATAATGACTTATGAGTATCCTACCAGTGGAGCGAATAGATTGTTGACTTATTTAGCTACTTAATTCCTACCCTCATTGACTTTCGAATTTCGAATCTATTTTATTTTGTCAACATTGAGAAACTTTTGAATATTATAAATAAATATATAAATAACATAATTATTATATATTTATATATCTAAAATCTAAAATTTAAATTATATATATATAATTCTTTCTTATACATAAAAGGTATATTTTATTTTAAAAAAATTAATGATAATGATATTTTTATTGTGATATTAAAATTTTAAAAGTTATGAATATAAATATTAAATTTTAAATATTTTAGATATATAAATATATAAGAATAGTGTGGCATGTAGGTAAATTCTTCATTAAATTGTTATTAATCTATCGATATATATATATGCGAAAGTGAGCTGCGGAAGATGATTATGATTAGAATGGAATAATCGTTATGTTTTATGTGTTGTAAATATGATAATAAATTCGGCTAACAATATTTTCGAGTGTAAAAAGCCTCATGGGATGCCCAGATGGAGATTCATGGTCTTATGAACGCATTTTCTGGGCTTGGGCTTTTGGGCCTGCTAGAGGTGTATACGATTGCAGGGTTTTATGTAAGCCCCATTACGCTTTTGGGCCCATAACCAAGCCCAAAGTCAGTGAGTTTTATAATTGTTTTTTATTTTCTTCATAGCTCTTACTTTAGAATACTTTAATATGTTCAAATTAATTTTAATTAAGAGAGATTAACATACAAACTGCATAATTATTATATTTATATATCTAATATTTAAAATTTAATAGTTACATTTAAGAAGATTTACATATATCACATAATTCTCATACATTTACATATCTAACACCTAAAATTATTAGATATTTACTTATCAATCACTTTTCTATGCTTAAAAAGATATATTTCATTTTTTAAAATGATAAATAGATAAATATATCATTTATAACAAAAAAACCATCATTAATAGGCCATGAGGGTTTAGAGATAAATAAGTATTCTAAAATTTTATTTTAAATCGCTTTTTAAGAGTTATTTGAGATAACTTTTTTATTTATTACTTTTATTTTATTTTATTTATTTATTTTTTGAATCAAAATTAATTATATTTAATAATGATAATTATTTTTACAATCACTCAAAATCTCTAAAAATTAGTTTAAACTTTTTTAAAAATAATAAATAAAAATACTTCAAAAATACATCAAATAACTACATTTCTTTAAAAATATATAAACAAAAATATAAAATATAAAACAAAACTCATGCCAAACAAGCTCTCAATTTTCTAAATTTCTCTTTCAAGAGTCTAATTACAGAGGACTAGGAAGAAGAAGAAGAAAAACAAAAACAAAAATTAAAACATAGGATAGGAAGCCAATGGCTTATTCAAGGGATACAAGACCTGCTCCATTTCTCCTTATGAACCGTATTTACAGAGAACCTTAAACCAACACCATAACATGAAAACTCTAGTCACATCGCCTCGTGATAAGCAGGAAATCGATTCAAAAGAACTGGATATTGGAAACAGTTTGCCGAAAGAGAGATCCGAGCAGGTGAGTAGCTATCTGATCGAGCACTATCATCAGAAGTGATTGAGAGCTATCGGAGGGCCTTCTTGTCGCATGAATAGGGCATCGAGCTGCTCGCCCTGCAGAATGAACCAGCCAGATGAACGCTAAACCACTCTTTTATTTTAAATAAGAATTCATGATGGAGTCAGTAGGGGCTGTAGGGGCTGTTTGGGACGATGACGATGACCATTACTATAGTATGGCTTTGCACAAAGGTTATCAAACCAGGCAATCCAATTTGACTGGAAAATATATTATGCGTGATTTGATGGTCTAAAACTACATCCACAAAAGATAATTGTTGATTATACAGATAAAGATAAGCATTCAGATTAAAGTGTTATTAGAATTAAGTTAACTACTAATTTCAAATCAAATCCCTTCCTGTGATTCGTTTCAATTCAGACGATAAGGAAGATCTGCTTGAAATAGGAAAATTGTTCATAAGAGAGGTCCTGCTAACAATGTGCACAGGGAATCTGAATCGCACCAAAAAAAAAAAAATACCTTTCTTTCCTTTTCTCCAAGAATCGAGCTAATGATGCCTTTCGAGCCTGAGGAACAGCTGCATCAAAAAAACAGAAGGTAAGCCTTCTAATTAAACAAGGAGCAATATCAGAAAAAAAAAAAAACGAAAAGAAAATGTACCAATTGGCAAGAGAATAGCTGCAGTAACTGCTCCTCCCATGGAAGCATTCATAATCTTCGAGGGATCAGTCTGGCTTGAGATTTCCATGGTTTTTTCCCCTACCTTATCAGCAGTGGGCACATAAGGCTGGCTTCCAATGTGAGAAGCAAGAGAAAGTGTGTTCGAATTCGAAAGGTCCGACAAAACTACATGGCTGCTGGCCATCTTTCGTGTTTGCGCAACACCGAGATGGCCGAGAGCTGACCCTTCTTGTGCTTCAGTTCTTGAATGTAGTTCACTTGCCATGAGCAAAACATCTTGCGCCTAGTGACACATAACATGCATAGTTACGACTTGGTAGCAATAAGTTGTTCATGAAATGTCAATTAACTGAAATCTCATCATAAAATTTTATAACAATACCTTATCACATGGGACGTCATCATACACATTAACTGAACCAGCATAAAATATTGTGAGCTGCGCTGAGGTTGTTGCAGGCTTCAATATTTTTCTATAGAGATGAATTTGTTTAAGGAATTCATCAATAAATGCTACAGATCTCCAGAAAAAATCCAACACAACAATGTAAAGCATCTACCTTGGAAAGAAGGTTTCAACCTCAGATTCTACCAAAGATGCGTTTTTTAGAACATGAGATCCAGAAGGCTGGTAGTTTATAGTAGCGCCAAAGAGATTATGACTGCTTGATGAACATTTAACTTCGGAGAAAGGATCGGTCTTAGTAATGGGGATGAAAGGATGCAAAACAGAAGAAAATCGCCCGTCGTTCACATGAGGAGTGGAAGCATGAATGGCAAACTGTTGTACAATATGCATATTCAAGTCGAAATATTTCTAAAATTGTATAAAAAAAATTAATTAGACGTCAATTTCAAATTGCAGGTTATCAATCAACAGAAGCCAATGACCGCTTTGCAACCCGGAAAGATTGTACCGTGTGAGCTTTCTGAATAGACTCAAAGGCTTCAAAGGCAGAAAAATGCGAAAATTCTGTTGCTGAAATCGGATTAAACAAGACAGTTTTGGGCTTTTGCTCTTGCAGGGTCTTGAATGGCATGCATTGCTGAAGAGTAGAGTCATTATCCAACACGGGCCACGGCATATCTGAGCTTACTGAGAACGCTGCAAGCGCCATGGGAAAAGAACAGATTAACATCATGGAATGCATCAAACTGGTCATTACACGATACAAAGCACGGGATAATCTATTAAAAAGTATTTATTTAGCCATTTGGATCACTTTTATCTTTATTTTTTATTATATTATGTTTTATTTTAATTTAAAAACATTGTTTAAAATAAAAATATATATTTAAATTCTTAAATTATATTTTAAATTTTTATTAAATTTTAAATAAATTGACTAGTCAATTACAGACTTCATCATGGACAATGAAGAAAATCTCTTCAAAGAAAACTCAATGCTCATCAAGATTTTCCTATATAAAAATATAATTCCAAGTAGCTATTTTTTTCCACCCAAACTCTTAAAGTGAGACTTTATTATAGTGTTGGGATTAGAACGTAAGATATTGATTATAACTTAAGCTCATTAACGAGACCAATTGCCACCCACAAACTAGATAATATGTAATTTCACTTATATTATTCAAATATAAGGTGTGTTTGTGACAACTTTCTATTTGTTTTGCTTTTTTAGAAAGCAGTTTCATTTATATCAACTTTTGGTTCTATTCGTAAAAAAGAAAGTTTATTTTGAAAATCAAAACTTGTTCAAAAAAATTATTTTTTGAATTTTTCAAAAAGAAAAAACAATTGTAACACACATACCAGCTTTTCTTAACAGTAACTTTACAACCAATTTTTTAAAAAGCTATGACTGTCCCAAACAGACTCATAACTTTTCTGTAGAACTAATTCTCATCTAAAATCTGTTAAGTAGGAGTTCAATGAATGAGCTTGACATATCCTAGGAAATCCAAATTTACTCGAATCACATCATTTTGTACTTTCTAACAACAATTTATTGCCAATCCAAAAGTTTCTTCCTCAAATCTTCTTTTTCTCTTTTGATCTTTGTCCATAGTTATCAGTAAGATTTTGGTGTCACAGACAAATAGTTTAGGATCCAAGAACAATCAAGAACAAAGCTGCAAATTTCTTCAGAAGAAGAAAGAGGCCCGCTACAAAATAAACAACCCCTTCTGTGAATCAGAAGCCAAAAAGCCATATCATAAGCATTTGATTGATTAAGACAAAATTCTGCGCAGACAACTGAAGAACCCCATTTCAAAACAGAATTCTGAGACGGACAACAAAAAAATAAATAAAATAAAAACAGAAAACAACCTTTTGCTGTATTTTTCTGCAATTGATATTGAAGTTAAAAGTAAAATCCAAACCTGCATCGTCAAGGCTTCCCCTGTTCTCCTCCTCAGCTGATCCCCCCGACTCCTTCCCGCCTACATTCAGAAAGTCGAATTCCATCATTGTAAGATCAAAGATTCAAACTCTCTCCCTCTCTCTCTCTCTCTCTCTCTCTCTCTCTCTCTCTCTCATACAAAAAGAAGGCCCAGTTGCAGGAGAATGTTTGTTCCCGTCTTCAGCCTTCTTACACTGTTTAAAATTTTTTTTTTTGTCTCGAATCGGCAGAGAAGGTGGGGTCAGATGCCGGTGGCACATGAGTTATGACTGGAAGGGACGTGGAGAATACCGGCTGAAGCCGGTCTCCTCCCACGTGAAATTTTTTTCAGAATATTCGTCTCATGAAAAGTTTAATAATGAACATAATTTTTTACAAATTAACCATTCATTTTATAGGTATTTACTTTTTAATCATCTTCTGTATTTTTTAAATATTTTTATGTATTATATATAATACTTAAACTTAATATTTATAAATATAATATTTTCTTACAACAACAATAACAAATATTTATTCCACTATTTAGGATCAGCTACATGAATACTTCTTTTTCATAATTCCATTATATCCTTTTAAGAATCATTCTTATTTAATTCTAATAAATTAAGATCATTTTTTATACATTCTAATTAAACATTCTTAGGTCAACCTCTACCTTTCTTACCATAAAATAGATTTAAAACATCTACTCTTCTAACTGTCATCGGACGGCTAATATTTTATGTGATCAAATGATCTAAGGTGACTATCTCTAATCTTATCTGTCACTGGAGCTACTTCAACCTTTTCTTGAACAAATTCATTTCACATTTTATCTCTAAGAGTAAAGCAACTCATCGACCTGAGCATTCATCTCTTTAATACATAACTTAGTTTTATGTTTTTTTTATTGGCCAATATTCAATACCATAAATCATCGCAGGTCTTACCATCATTTTATAAAATTTTTCTTTAAATCTAATCTATAATTTTCTATCACACAACATGCCAAATATCTGAAACTCTCACACCTTTTAATGACTTGATTGACTAATGTTACAGCACCATCACTAGCTTAAAGACAGTCCTTGATGTAATTCAACTGAAATATAAAAATATTTTATCAATCCTGCTTATATTTAGACATAAGTAACAACTCTAGCATACAAATCCTTATTGACTTGAACATAACTAATATTAACCTCTTTTTTTTCTAGAACCCTCCAAAGAACTTCTCTTAAAATTGTATCATATGCTTTCTCTAAGTCAACAAATATCATATTGTTGTGTGCTAGAAAACCAATGTAGAGTAAAGTTTATTTGTTGTGAAATCCAACATACACACAGATATTTAAAGAATGAACAAGAAAACTTAAATTTTACTAGAAAATCTCAAAAGAGGAAAAACTTCAGCCAAAAAAAAGCTTCCACTATTCTGCCGTGAGTACAAAATCTTCCCATAACGGATTACGAATTGTATAAGAGAACAATGACTATGGTCACGTCATGGTAACAATGCTAGTGGTATAATAACAATATAGAAAGGATCGATGATCGCCATGATGGAGATCGCAGAGGTCAGACGGGCGGCCACAATCTGGTTGACGCATGCGTGGTTGACGACCCGTCAGTGATGGCATAATCTTGAGGATCTTCAAGCTTTAGGGCTCTCCTCTCTTGCTTGGGCTCCCCTCATGAAGAATCTATATAGATGAGTGGAGTCTCAGAATACATGCAAAACCCGTACCACTCCACTTCATCGGACGACTCAAAATGATCGCTTTGATCATTTGATGCATTTTAAATATTTGAATGCTCAAATGAAGTCAGAATTTTGAAATCTTGGGCTTGTTAGATCCGGCTCGTCGAGACTCTCGATTTGACTATAAACACTCCATATTTGAGAGCTTTTTGGGGGTTTAACTGATATCCCAAAGTTTCCAATGATATTTTAAGTTCTTGATTTCGCCAACTTCGGATCGCTTTTCTTTAACGTCAAGGTTCAATTAGAATTTTGGTGTCATATCATCCCATATTTTTGGATGACATTATATCAATCATCCAAAATATATACACATATACTTGAAAATAATAAATTCTTCAATGAAATTTGAGAGTCCTTTATCCATATAACAGATCTTCTTCGGAGCACAAAATTAATAAGCGATGTACGCGATGTGTGTAAGTATGTAATGACGAGATTTCGAGGCTGAGTCATCCGCCCCAGAGAGCGCAGGGCAGCCACGGCAGAGGCGCCGCTTATGCAGCCATGGCGTGCGGCTGTGAAGTGGTCGGCGGCTGGCCATGGTCGGGCAGAAACACGCGGCCGACGGTTGGGAGCGTTGTGGCGCATGAAGCGCCACGCTGAACGACTGCCAGACGCCGCAAATGGCGCTTTTGATTTTGAGCGCTTTTGCGCTTTGTGTGATTTTTAAAGATTTTTTACCATTTTGCCCCTAGAAGAGGTCTATAAAACCCCTGGGCCGGGAAGGCACACTTTAATGCTCTAGTCTTCTTCGAGTGAGCTCGAGGTGTGATCGCGTCATACACCGATGTCTGCTTTTCCCTCGAAAGAGATCATTACTGACCATTGGGTTTGAGCGATCGGGTACATATATCGTCTACGTTTTCAAGAGGCCAACTATACTCATTTCTCGTGTTTGGCGCGTCGGCAGATACGTCTAATTTTCCCTCGAAAGAGGCTACTAGTCCGACCGGTTTGTGGGGCGATCAAGTTACATACGTCGTCTATAGTTTTCCTCGAAAGAGGCATCAACTGCATCTCGCCGAATCGTCTAGAGGTAATCAAGGCTCGCGGCATACATCGTTTCCCGCCAAAGAGGTGTCAACTATACTCCGGACCTCAGTTTGAAGATCAAGGTCAGTAGTTCATAAAGAGGCTCCAATTTTCCCTCGAAAGAGCGTTGACGTCAGGTCGACCACCGGGTTTGAGGCATCGAGACCCGTAGTTCACAGGCTTCAATTTTCTCTCGAAAGAGGCGCACGCCTTGTAACCGACCGAAGTTTGAGGCAATCAAGGCTCATAGTTCCTACTTCTTCTTGGGGAAATTGGACTTCGAGTCTTCAATGGATGATTCAAGATAACGCCAAGGTGGCGAGAAGCGTTAGGAACCATCGTTTGAGCGACATGTAATTGAGCATGAGGAGAGTATCTTCTCTCTCTCTCTCTCTCTCTCTCTCTATTTTTCTTATATGTATTAGATCGTAGGCAAAAAATTTTATCCCAAGTTATTCATGTAGAGAGTCAAAAGGATCCCAAGTATTGGGGTAAGTGTTTCACAAAATTTTCGATTTTTATCATTTCTTCCTCTTTATTTATCATGTATTTTCAGGGATGATGGCTAAGAAAACCCATAACATGATGCGACGATATATCATCCACTATCACATCATATAGTTTAATTAAAAAAATTTTACTTCCTAATAAGTTGGTGGCATTGTTGCTAAAAAAGTCCGATCGAGGTTCACCTACTTTATTATTTCTATGATGATACTGCGGATCGATTCCCTTTATCTCCGAGTTGATTGAGATCTTCAAAATATGTGGTGCTTTGTCACAATTTTCATTTCGAGCTTTAGTGGTCATCATTGGTTTGACTATCTTCTTTAGAGAGCATGATGTTACTTTGAACATCAAATACTTGTGCCGAATGTGTAGATTCACATGTGATAATTAGGGATGTATTTCTTACCGGACTATGAAGAATTTGATAGAATTTTCAACATGGGATCCCTCTAAAAATTGGTCTACTGGATTCTTTTTTGTGAAAAATGAGTGGGGCCTTCCTGAGAGATGGGGAAAATTGAATGACCTTCCATATCCATTGCTGATTGCAGAGAATGAGATCTTGACAACTCTTAATATTCTTGATGTAGAAAGCTTACAACATGAGTTACGTCACATTAGCAAATATATAGTTGAAGATAGAATGTTCAAGGTTGGCCTTTCCATCTAGGCAGGGAGATCTCATTCTTTTCCACTAAAGAGGTCAAGTAAAGTTGATGAAAGGTCTCCTCATATTCATAGGGTTCTTTCAAGAAGCCCATCATGAAATCAGGGTGGTGGCAATATTTCTTCCCTAAAGAAGAAAAGAAGTAAAACGCCGATATCTGAAAGATGTTAAATTAATCGACGAGAGTTTAGTTTTAACTCATGATGGGGAGTTCATTTCAACCCACACATTCAAGAGGTGTTAAATCACATATGGGCATCAACAAATGATGAATTGTACATCTTCTCTCTTCTTTCTTCTTTTCTTCTTTTCCTCCTTTTCTTTTGTGTAATATTTTTGATAGTTTTTTTTTTCTTTATAGGTAGCTCAAACATTGTATGATGGTGATTTGGGTGTCTCTTTAGATGAGTGAATTAATTTGTGAAGGTAAAATATCTAGAAGGCGTATGAGAAAGATGAGTGTTAAGGCCAAAGAAGTGGCGACTTTGGAGGATCACTAACGCGAGAACAGCTAACATGTCAACTTCTCTTTCTCTCGTCGAGGTGGAGCTCACTGATTGAGGTGAGGAGACTAGAAAGAGAAAAGACTCAAAGCACTTGCAATGAGAAGAGAGCTCTCGAGAGAAGAAAGCATTACAAGATCATCTTTCTAAGAAGGAGCATATAATGTCAGAAGCAGAAGCAAATGAAATCTCCTTGAAGGTAGTGGAAGACTTTAAGAACTCCTTGGCTTATCGTGGTACCATCAAAGACCATGTCTAGAAAGCTCGTAATCATATTCTTGATGTTGAAGTGAAGGATTTGGAACACCAATGTTTAGAGGAGGGCTTCATCCGAGGGTTCCTAAAAGAGATCCACTTAGTGCATCGCAAGACCGGAGCTAGTATTGAGGATCTATCTCCCAACCAAGTATCTGAAGACTCTTCGTCATATTCAGGAGATGAAAGAGTTGAGAGTGAGTCCAAGGGAGCATCTCCTAGTGGTGAGGAGGACGTTGATATCACCAATTGATATGATGTAGCATCACTTGAGGATATATTTTTTTTATCTATGTATTGTTATTAGTGTGTATCAAAATCTTGATTCTTTCTTATATCATCATGTTAATGTTGCCTATGAAATTTTTTTTTAGATGATGCGCTCTTGTTTTATTTTTACCTATTAGGGGTAATTAGTCAGAATATTATTCGACGACGCTAATCTATACGGATGAGGTTGAATTGAATTCACTAAAATTTTTGGCCAATTCGAGGTTGTTTGTCAAAGTGTTACTTGATGACGTTAACTGTATGGAAGATGCGGATGTCCAAGGACCTTTTGACTATCCTTATCACCAAAGTGTGTTGATGACGTTAACTGCAAAGAGGTCGGATGTCCACCAGTATCTTTTGACCTATCCTGTATCACGATGACATTAACGTATGGTAGAGGTCGCGAGATGTCCACCAAGGACCTTTTGACTATCCTGTATCACCAAAGTGTTACTTGACTTCTTACAGATGAAAGAGGTCCCCTTAGGATTGATTATGCTCATTGAGATACAACGTGAGTTGAATATTGAAGTGGGATTAAATGAAGAAGAAATAAGCTTGTAAGAAAAAGCTATAAATTCATTACTCTGATAAGTTCGGTGATACAATCATAAGACAATTTTAACACAGATATGAGTTTCAAGAAGAAATGATGACAACAACAGTAAGTCTTTACCCCACTAAGTGGGGTCGACTACATGAAGAAGAAATGACAAACGAGATAAAATAATAGTTGCAATAATTATGTAGTAGGAATTACTGATAATATTTTCGGAGATTCTCATGTTCCAAGTTCGAGGTAAAGTTTTTTCCTCCTGGATCTTTGAGCTTGAAATTTTCTGGGTTCACCATAGCTATAACCACATATGGGTCATCCCAAAGAGATGAGAGTTTATTGCATTAATGGCATTTGCCTGCAGCTTCGAGACTTCTTAGGACCAAGTCACCGATAGATATGGGATGAGGTTTTACTCTTCTGTTGAAGTGACGAGCTACCCTTTGGTGATAGGAAACAACCGGGAAGTAGCCATGTCACGAAGTTTGGGAGTAGTCCGTGTCAAGTTTTTCTTCATTACCTCATGATGATAATTGAACTCTTGGACTTGGAACCCCGATATCTCGGTATAATCGTGTAAAACATAAGTTATACAGATCTCACCGGGGTGCGATGTAGTGCAGAAGAAAGAACATTAGAAAGCTCATCAACCCATTGCTCGCCTTCTCAAGATGTGTTTTAGTCCTTTGAGTATAATTTGGTAGTCACCGTCACGTTAGTTTGAGGATGTGCTACAGCCATATGTAGCAGCTGAATGTGAAGATCTTTGCAAAAGAACGTAAAGACTTTTCCAGTAAATTGGGTTCCATTGTCAGTGATGATCTTTACAGGAAGACCGAATCAACATATTATATTTTTCCAGACAAATTGTTTAGCATTTGCCTCCGTGATTTTAGCGAGTGGTTCGGTTTCCATCAATTTAGTGAAGTAATCGACGGCTAAAATGATAAACTTTCGTTGCCCTGATACTATCAAAAAAAGTCTCATGATATCAATTCCCCACTGAGCAAAAGGCCACGGGCTATGAAGGGATGAGAGCTCAGATGCATGTGAGAGGTTAGAGTGCAACCGACAACTTACACATTTTTTGTGAACTGTATGCCTTGTTTCATCGTAGCCAATAACCCTTGCCTTATAATTTTAAGGGCTAGCCCTTCCTCTAGGTGTTCTCCACATATCCCCAGTGGTGAACCTCTCTTAATGCTGTCGACCTCCAAGGTGAGAGACATTTGAGGTACGGTCCAGAGAAAGCTCGTTTGTATAGTTCACCTCCGATAATAGTAAAATTTGAAGCTTATCTTTGAGACGAGTTGCAGAAGTTGGGTCTTCAGAAAGGGTTTCTTCTTGTAGAAAAGACAGGATGGGGTCCATCCACGAATGTTCCTTTATCTCATTAATTGCTTGAATTACCCATGACCCTTGGATAGGAAAATGTATTTCTTCAACATGTCTTATCTTAAATTGATCCCTAGTAGTATGAGCATGAGAAAGTATTCTTCTCGTAGTATGTGAATGATTTGATGTGTCTTGAAATGGGCAAGAAGAGACTTCACCAAGTGGAGGTATCTACCGAGATTATGAGTAAAAAAGTTTTCCTCAACTTGGAGAGGCAAAAGTTGAGAGTCGGTGTGGATCACTAAGTCTTGAGCTAAATAATGGTCTCAACCTCGCTATGAGAGCCTCATATTCACCATATTATTATTTGAAGAAATTTTAGGCTAAGTCCATACTCTAAGGTATTCTGCTGGGGGAAAATAAGTAAGATTCTCGACCAAAGACCGATTTCCCAAGCTCCATCAACATAGAGGGTTCCATTGAGGAGATGAAAAGCATGTAGCAGATAGCTCCTCGAGGTTGTATTCCACTATAAAAGTACTTGATACTTTATAGCAGGGTGAGGTAGAAAATTTATATCAAACTCTCCCAATTCTACAAACCACTTGATTAACCTCCCAGATGCTTCTGGTTTTTGTAGGATGGCACTTAATGGTAAATGAGTGTAAACGTCGATAGTGTGAACTTGGAAGTATGGACGTAATTTTGCGAGAAAACTAAAGTTAGAGCCACCTTATCGCCAGCGTGATAAGGACTTTCTATAAGAGAGAATTTTCCATAATAAATGGTCGTTGTATCCCACTTTCTTCTCGCACTAAAACCGAGCTTATCATGGGAAGAGACTGCAGATATAAGTATAATATCTCTCCTTGAATGGCTTGATAGTGGAGGAGATGCTAAATACCTTAGTGCCAAAAGCATCATATCGACCCATTAATTATTATTTTAGCTCCCTTTAATATTTTAAAGAATGACGTATTTATCCCTAATCCAAGAAGGATAACGCAAAGAATTCATCCATTCAAATGTTGAACTTATTTGATATTCTTCGGAGGAGTCATATCTTAAGAGCTTTGATTTTCTCGGGGTTGGCCTCTATCCCACGGTGGGTTACCATGAATCCAAGAAATTTTTCTAACGTAATCCCAAAAGCACACTTGGTTGGGTTAAATCACATGTTGTAATGTCGAAGAAGATTAAAACATATTTCTTCCAAGCTTTTCACTAACATATCATCCACATATACCTCCATTGTGCGGCCTAATAGGTCTTTAAAAACCTTATTTATAAGGCGTTGATAGGTAGCACCAAAGATTTTTTAATCCAAAATGTAACGGATAAATCTTTATATGTTTGAAATGCTATAGCTTCTTCATCCATTGGTTCATTTTATTTGGTTGTAACCGAGTAAGCATCCAAAAATTGAGCATTTGATGTTGCAAGATCAACCAATTGATCAATTCGAGGAAGAGGAAAACTATCTTTCGGGCAAGCCTTATTAAGGTCAGTGTAATCAATACACATTCTCCATATTCCATTTATTTTCTTAACCATGACAACATTTGCTAGCCATGTAGGATAATATACCTCTCGTATGAATCCTGCTTCTATGAGCTTGTTAACTTCTTGTTCAATATCTTGGAGACGATCAGGTGTAAAACTTCATTTCTTTTGGATGATTGGTTTGAATGTTGGATCAACTTGAGGGAGTGCATGATTACATCAACACCCCATATCGGACTCCAAGCAAATATGTTCTGATTTCTAAAGAAGTTTATATTTTTTTTCTTTGTTCATCTGAGAGCAAAGATCCCACTTATTATTCGTAGTGGTCATCCGATAATGCAACAGAGCAAGTCTTCTATAGCTAAGCTTTGGGTACTTCTTTATCTCAAAATTAAAATCACGTGGAAAGGGCGAAGCTTGCTAGAGATAACATGATTGTTATCTGCTGATTTCACGACCACCCCAACTCCAATGGGGTTGGAAACATCATCTTAAGATGAGAGTGATTGCACCAAAAAATTGATTGAGGGGCCTTCCAAAGATAGCTATATGACCACTTGACCACCATGAATTGGATTAAATAAGTCACTTGTCGAAAATTCACCAAGGACAGAAGGTGATTTTCCTCTCTACTGATTATTATCACCAGAATGGTCTGGGTTAAAGCTTTTCTAGCCAAGCCCATGCTAAGAAATGTGGAGTAAAATAAGACATCAATAGAACTCCCATTGTCAATCAAAATTCTCTTAACATTATAACATGAGTCATCGATCCCTGCGCTGGTGAAAAGTGAATCTTGATGAGGAATACATGAACTCCTTCTAAGTTCGAGTCATTAAAAGTGATGGAATGATCAGTACGAGACTTATTTAACTTTGGCTCTTCAGAGGTGGTAATGAGAACTTGATTAGATAGTATTGGTCCTCCGCGCAATTTCTCCAACCGTTGATGATTGTTTTGTTATTTTGTGATGATTTGTTGCCCCTGGGAGGTATGTTTGTTTGATTCGATTGATTCTTCACAAATCTACGTAGATATCCTTGTTGAATGAGCCTCTCGGTTTCTTCTTTGAGTTGTTTGCATGCCTCAGTAGTATATCCACGACTTTGATGGAAGTGACAATATTGCTCTTTTCCTGAATTTGGTTTCAGTGGATGCGACCACTTGATATTTTCTTCATCTCGAATAGCCATTAGGAGGTTAACACGAGATGTGTTCAGTGGCGTGTATTCCTTTTCGGGTTGTGGTTCACGTCGTTGATATGGAGGCCGTGGAGGGAGATCACGACTGCCTTGTTGCTTCTTTTGATAGGACCGTCGGTCCACATTCCCTAGGGTGATTTTACATTTTCATGTATATTGCTCAAATTATTTGCGATGGGCGATAAGGAGATTTGTGCTTCCACAATGAACCAAGTCGGCATATGAAGCGGAGTGTCTCGCATTAGTGACGAGTAAAGGCCACGGGCGAGTCCTCAAGGAAAACTCATCTTAATAGTTCGGTTACTCAGGTATTTGGCGAGCTTCTAAGGAGAACCTCGGAAGTATTCCTTAAGTGATTCACCCTCATTACGAATCTTTGGAGAGATGGGAGGAATCTTTAATGATCCTCTATTTGCGATGAAGCTGTTCCACAAAATCTTGGCGAGTTTGTCAAAGGTATGGATGGATCCCCTTGGAAGGGAGTAGAACCAAGTCGAGCTTGCCCGAGGGTAATGGAAAGACGACAAAGCGTGTGTCGAGAGCTTCGTTGGATATGCATGATAGTCTGTAATAGTTGATGTGTTCATATGGTTGGGTCTCCCCATCATAGGAATCAATGCTGAAGCTTGAAACCCAGAATAGGATGTTGAAGAAGAATAGCTTTATAAAAGTGAGATTCTCATAGCCTGGTGAGGGGAAGATGATTTCTGTCTTGAAGGTGAAATTTGTCTTGCATTAAGCATCATAATTCTGCACGTATAACAGGACGAGAATGTGTCAAGCTACCAAAAAAATTCTTGGATTAGCGATCGGTTGAAACGCATGATGGATGGTAGCGGTGTCGAGGAGATCGACATCCGAAGCGGAGGAACTTCATTGTTAAGGAGATCATTTTGACCTCCCACCTGTCGATCTTGGGAGGTGTGTTTTGTGATAATGGTCATTGTGTTCCTCTTAAAAGTCGGATCATCTCATTTTGAGACTCTTTATTGGACCACGATCTTCTAAAGAGATCCCCTCGGCGCCTTCAAGCGGTCACGCGTCTATTAGAGGAGTGAAGCGCTTGGCCTTAGTTGATTGATTTTGAGAGTGGCGAAGTTGGAGGCGGGGCTCCGTTATTGCTTGTGTCATAATCGGTGTGTTCACGAAATTGTGATTGATGGGTTCTCTTCCAAATGGTCAAGCATTTCTTAGAAAATCGATTCTGAGAGTAAAGTTCACCCAGCTTGTAAAAATGTGTTGAAAGAAAACTCAAAATTTTCACATGAAAAACCTCAAAGAGGAAAAAAATCACGCTAAAAAAAGCTTCCACTATGTGCTTTTTTAGAGTACAAAATCTTCCGATAGCGGGATTACAGTGTATATGAGAAAGGAACAATGACTCTGTAGTGCGTTGGTGTATGATGAGTGGTAGCAGATGATGGAGAACAACGAGAGCAGTGGCCGATGATGAATTCATGATGGATGATTCCGGCGAGGTTGGCGGCGAGATCGGCGACCGTGGCGGTGGTTGGACCCAGTGGTGGTACGATTGTCTTGGAGGATCTTCAAGCTTTAGAGCTCTCTCCTCTCTCTTTGGGCTCCCCAAATGAGGAATGAGTATTTATAGATGGAGGAGTGGCCTCAGTACATGTAAAACCCGTCTCACTCCACTTTTATGGACGGCTCAAATGATCCCTTTGATCATTTGGCGTATTTAAATATTTGAATATGAAGTCGAAATTTTTAGATCTTGGGCTTGTTAGATCCGCTCGTCGAGCGTTGATTTATAAACATATGTTTGAGGCTTTTAGGGATTTAAGCGATATCTCAAAGTTTCCAGATGATATATTAAGTTCGATTTTAGTTTTTTGAGGATTACTGCTTAACGTCGAGGTTAGTCTTTGTAGTAGAATTTTAGTCATATCACATATGTAGATCCTTCTTACTTTTTTTATACTTCTCCATCAAACCTCTCAACAAATATATAGAGTTTATGTCGTGATTATTTTGAAAAATTTTATGTTGACTATCATAAGGCAGTCAGCTTTACACATTCGGGACTTGAGGCCCCACAAAGTCATGATTATAAATATAATATTTTCTTTTATATAAAAATGTATTTTACTTTAAAATTCTAATATATATCTACGAATATATCCACATAAATTAATTTTAAAATAAATGCAATTTTTTGTTTTGTTTTTTTTACAAAACCACCCTGTGATTCATCCGTAACCTGTTACATATATCCACATAGCCGATTAAATTTCATTTTATTTTCTTAAAATCCAAATTCCAATTCTAACTCCATTTGTTCTCAGGACTATAAATACGACAACATGACAATTAATATCATGATTTAAAATAACGATCCCACATGCATAATTAATGTCACTTTCACGCACCGCAATTTACTCAATAAATAACATTTTTTTTCTAAATCTTTCCATAAAAACCTAATAATCATAATCTATCTTACAAATCAGAGAGAGAGAGAAAAAAGGGACAATATTGACCGAAAACGCAATAAATTGTTTTAAATTGGTGAAAAATTATTGCAGCCACCGCTCGTCTTTATCCAATCGGACGATCGTCCAATGGGCTGATAAAGTCAGGCATCATTTGTCCATTCAGCAGAACTATTTCATAATTATCCATCATGATTTTATTATTCAAAAAAAATCTTTTAATTAATTCATTAATTAGAAAATTTAATAGAGTAAGAGAATGAAATAGCTTCAAAATCTTATATTATTAATCAATTTAAAAAAAATTTAAATAACATGCTATTATTCTCTATCAAATTAGGATAAAAGCCTTAATCACTTCGTACTGAATTAAAGTATAATTATTAAAATATTGAATAGTTTTGACTGAACGGGATCTCAAATTCAAAGCAGATCTGGGAATAAGAAACCTAATCTAATTATGATTTTATTTAATGGGGCTAACGAATAAGCGACAAAAAGAAAAAAAAATGGTAGCTTACCTAATCTTTTATCAATTTACGATCTTCTCCCAAGAAAATATAGCCTGGTGTTAATAAAAATAAGAAAAAAAAAGAAAAAATTTATACACATAGCACATAACTTTTATGCATTTCAATATCTTATATCTAAAATTTGATATTTATAAACATAATATTTTTCTATAATTCAAAATATGAATTTTACTTAAAAAAAGTAAAAAAAATATTATTTTTATTACAATAATAAAATCTAAGTATTATATATATATATATATATATATATATATATATATATATATATATATATATATATATATATATATATATATATTTATTTATTTATATTTAGATGTTAGATATATAAATATATAATAATTAGGTGTTATGTACGTAAATGTCCCAAAAAAAACAGGAAGAAAAATAAATTTTGGGTGATTTTTGGAAGTTTGAAACACGAGGAGAAAACTTAATATCTTCCAAGTCATTTCGTAGAGTTCAATCGACAGCGACACGCTGATGTGAGGTCAAATAAAGCTAAGAATGAATAAAAATAGATCTATAAATAATTTTGAATAGAATCAGTTTTTAAATAGTTAAATTTATTTTAAAATAAATTATAAATAATTAAATATGCATAATTTAATATATGTATTTTCACATGCCATAATTAAATCATTTTAATTTTAATAAGAATAAAAATATATAAATTAAAATTTTTATTGTGAATTTTGATATGTAGTTGAGAATTTGAGAAATAAATGCAAGAGATGCTTGTTTTGTAAATACTATTTTTTTTTTAGGGAAAAGATATTTAATTATAATTTATATTATATTAATTTTAAAATAAATTAAAATATTTAAATTTATTCATGTAAGAATTTAATTTTAGAAATGCTCACTATACTTCTCTCTTTTGATTTAGTATGTGTCTTGAATGGATTTTACTTATGAGTATGAATATCATTATTTTTAGTGAATATTTTTAGTGTTATAGCATAGTTAAATTTCATATTTCTTAAATTATTGAATTATTTATAATTGTTAGTAAAATAATTTTTTGATAAATCCTTTAAATTCTTAATTATTGTTGCTTACAAAAAAAATTAATAGAATAAGTTGATATATAAATAATTATAAAGATTTATGCGATATATTAATACAACAACAAATATTTATCTCACTATGTGGCATTGGCTACAAGGATCCTTTTTTCTCCATTATGTCCTATTAAGTGTCAATTTTTCATTTAATTCAAATAAATTAAGATCATTTTTTATACATCACAATGAAGTGCTTTTAGATCTACCTTTATATTTTTTAACATAAGATAAATCTAATACATCTGTACTCCTAACTGAGTCATCGAATGGTCGGTGCTTATTATGCTTCTTTTTTATTGATCAACATTCAGTGTCATAAATCATAGTAGGTCTTATCACAATCTTATAAAATTTTCTTTTAAGTCTAAGCGATGCTTTTATACACACAACTAGCCAGATGCATTCCTCCACTTTAACCATCCAACTTAAATTCAACTAATAACATCCTCATCTATTTCACCATCATTTTTGAACAATAGACTCAAGATATCTAAAATGTTCACTCTTTTTAATTACTTGAATCACCCAATGTCACAACCACACTATTAAATTTTTTACAACTAAAATTACACTCCATATATTCAATTTTAGATCTACTTAAACGAAAACCTTTAGACTCTAAGGCTAACCTCCATAATTCAAGTTTCTCTTAAACTCTTTCTATAGTTTTATCAACAATAAGAATGTCATTAGCAAAAAGCATATACCAAAGAACATCCTCTTATAAATGCATAGTGAGAACATTCATAACTAAAGCAAAAAAGATATGGACTTAAAGCTGATCTTTGATGGAATCCAACTGAAATAGGAAATTATTTTATCAATCTTCCTTGTGGTATTTTAATAAATAATAAATTTTATAATGATATCAATAAAATTACCAAATATATTTTTTTATTTTTAAGAAAGACAAATGTGGAACAAACAATTGAGGTAGTGGTGGTACTAAGCTAATTTTCTTACATATATTACATGCAAATTCTGAACTATATTTTTCTTCAATGCTAGAGGTGGAACAAACATCTTTTTTAAGGGTAAGTAAATTTTTTACATTAATTATATTTTCTAAATTTTTTTCTTAAGTATTGGGCAAAATAATGTATTAAAGAAAGGCAAAATTAGTTGTTTATTAATAATTATTTATTTTGCAACTCATCAAAAAAAAGTTTTATTCCCTGCCTGGAGGCCTTTCTAGTTAAGCTCGTGCTCCATGCAAACTAGTTACAGCAAATGGCTTTTGTTATGAGTAAATTTTTATTCTCTTTTATAGATGTTGACGACTTTTGGAGTGAGCTCTCAACTTTTCCATCTTAGACATAGGACTCCTCTAGATATTAAGAGTCCCTTAATCTTAAGGCACTTCTAACGATTAGGTGAACACTTAACCTAATCCTAGAGACTTAGAAGACTTAACTATATAAATAGATCATACTTTAGGGGTATTAAGAAAACTTGCCTACCCTATAGTTTGAACCAAATCCTTACTTCCTTCTTTCAAGTCAAACTCCAAATTCAAATCAACTTCAAATTCAAATCAACTCCAAATTAAAATCAACTTCAAATTTAAATCAACTTCAAATTCAAATCAACTTTAAATTCAAATCAACTTCAAATTCAGATCAATTCCAAATCAAACTTAAATCAATTCCAACTCAATTGATTTTCTCAAATTCAAATTATGAATCAATTACAAATCAAATGATTGAAATCCATGATCAATTCTAAATCCAAAAATATCTTAGAAGATTTACATACATACCACACAAATCTTATGTATTTACATATGTAACACCTAAAGTTAGATATTTACTTAGCTAACACTTTCCTATGCTTTAAAAGGTGTTTTTCACTTCTTAAAAGTGAGTGATGATGGTCCTTTTGATGTGATATTGAAGATTGGGGTATTATACATGTAAAAATTGAAGTTTAGGTGTTATATATGTAAATATATAAGAATTGTGTGTATGTATGTAAATCCCCCAAAAATCTTTCCTAAGCCATTTTGATTTCATCTTATGGACTTAGCCCAAATCAAATTCAAATCACTCCAAATTTAAAAGATTTTCTCATAACCCATTTATATTCACAAATATAAATGTGAAATATAAATTCAAATAACCAAAACCAAATTCAAAACTCAAACCCAAATCCAACGTAAATCCAACTTAAACTCTTTCAAGTCAAATTCTTGAACTCAACCAAATCAAATCCAAATCACTCCAAATTCAAAAGATTTTCTCATAACCCATTTATATTCTCATTTATATTCACAAATATAAATGAAATATAAATTCAAATAACTAAAACCAAATTCAAAACTCAAATCTAACCTAAATCCAACCTATACCCTTTCAAGTCAAATCCTTGAACTTAACCAAATCATTCTCAAATCAATCCAAACCTTTAGATTTTTTTTTCAAACAATCATTCCTTCAATCACAAACCAAGTATAAACATAAACTTCAATCACCAAATCAAAATCAAACTAACCCAAATCAAACCCATGTTCATCCTTTGAACTTGAAATTGTCAAATGAATCAAAACCCATTTGACTCTAAATCACTCAATTAGTTTAATTTTAATCAGTCCATATGTGAGTTCAACCAAACTTGAATCAAGCCTTGATCAAGTCAATTGACCCACTTAAGCTCACTTGACTCAAAGTGGCCTAAAGCACTTTTTTGAACCAAATTCTAATCCTATCCAAATTGGATTAAACTAAGCCTATCTATGCATCACATTGTGAGCAAAAATCATCATAGGATGATCAATCACTCAAATTGGGTCAAACTAAGTCAAATTTAGCCTTTAACCAAGTCAACACTTAACCCAACTGAAACCCTAACTAGCCAAAATTCACCATAAGCCAAATTGATTGAAACCATTGATCTAAACTAATTCATAAAGAATGCTTGAACTTGACCAAGCCATCAATTGAGCCAAACCTAGCCCAGTTAGCCACTTGACCCAAGTTGACCCAAATTGACCTAAAAAGTCAAAATGGGTCAAATCTTGATCTAAGTTAAATTGATTGCAACCAATAGGTCAAATTCATTCTAAATCACTTGTTGAACTTGACCAAAGCCTCAATTGACCAACTAGACCCAACCTAGCTCAATTGACCATGAACCTAACTTGTCCTAAAAGGTTAAATCAACTTGAAATCAAATCAAACCAAAATTGATTGAAACCAAAGCTTGCAATACATTTCAAATGATCAACCAAGCCTAAACTAACCCATGATTTAACCCAATTGGGTCAAATGGGTCAAATTGGTCAACTTGACCCATTTGACCTAAGTAAATTTAAATGAACCAAAACCAAATATAAATTAAATTGAACCAAAATAATGATACCAAATCACTCCAAATGATAATTTAAACTTGACCTAATGGTTTGACCCAATTTGACCTTGATCAACTTGACAAGTTGACCCATTTTGACCTAAATGGTCAAGAGCCAAATCATATCAAATCAACTCCAAATTCATTGAAATTTGGCCCAACCTATTTTTAAAACATCTTAAATCTGCCCAAATCAAAATCAAGGCCAAATAACTATTTTACCCTTGGGTCAAAGGGTAACCTATGGCGAAATTTACTTGGAATTTGGTCAATTCCTTCTCATGACCACTTGTCATCCTCTTAGTGGACCACATGGACACTAAGGAGAATAGTGACCCCTCCAATGAGAATTCTCCATTTGGATCACCTCTTACACTCACCTAGCACATGTGCACTTCCTCCCTTACACTCCTCTGCCAAAACTAAAGCACATGGACTCCCTAACAACCCAAAAAAAAAAAGTCCAATCAATCTCCTCAATTTGATCAAAATGGTAAGATGGCTCTCGGCCATCTGATCCAAGTAGGGGGAGATATACTCCCCCCTCATTTCAATTCAAATGACATGCTCTTAATTTAATCGAGCCCTAGGAACCCTCAACAAGCTTCTCCAAGCCTTGTGAAGCATTCACAAGCTCATTCAAACTTCTCCTTCACAGTTTTCTTCAAGGCCAAAACAGGGGAGGTAATTCAAAACTCCACTTCACTCAATTCTCCATCAAACCTAAATTACTCTTGCAAGCACCATCAAGGCACCTAATAGAGCTCACCCAAAGCTTTTCCCAAGTCTTTAAGCCACGGGAAGGGGGATTTCAATCAAAGCCACAAGCCATCAGAGGGGAGCTTAATCAATTGGAAGATCCACTTCAAATCAAAGCTTGAAAATCTTGGCGTTTTGTTTCCACTAGAAGCTCCTTCATTGGAAGTGTGATAGCCTCCGGTATTGTTCAAATTCGATCCTCCATTGAAAAATGCTTGGTCCTTTGTGAAGGGAATTGTCATCCCATTAAAATCTAGCCGTTAGATGTTCTTCCTTACACCTCTTGATGGTGTGGGTTGAATCTCTGCCTAATCAGAGCTCAAGTGATCTAGGGTCAAGCAATGGAGGATGGACAACCTCCAACTCCCAAAACTTAGGTAGGGATGAATCATGGGTCGTCCATCCCGCGTGTTTTGGATGGACGACCCTGATTAAAATGCATAGATCCTCTGATTTAAGCCTTTTAGAATCACGAGATTAATCTTGGTCGTCCGATCCTTGATCGGATGGCCCAGGGGAAAGCACGTTGCGCCTTCAACTGATGCGGCATGGGATGTGACAACTTAAATAATCTCATGCCATGGAAAGCACGCGTCGGCGATCTTGGCAGAAAGGGATTAATTAAGTATTTATCCATTAATCACAAAAACTTCATAAATTCATAAATAAATGTAGAAAAATCTAAAAAATGCAAATTCAAGTTCATTTTAAAGATAATTCAAAGAAAAATAATATAAAATTAAGTTTAATTGATTTTGAATAGTGAGATTTTCTTAATTAAGGTTTAATTAAAATTAAATTATCTTAATTACTCCCTGATTACTTAATTAATTAATTTTAAATTTCTCAGACATGTTTAGGGGGATGACTTCTGCCTCCCCCAATTTTCTTGAAATTTATTAATGAGTTAATTAGAAAAATTAATTAATGAATCCCTAATCATCTCTTAATGTAATTAAGAGCAATTAAGCATATGAGTAGTGGTTTAATTACCTAATTGAGATAATTAAACATTATTTAAGTAAGGGGGAGGTTTATGGAATGGGTTTAGGGTATTTTCCTTAAGTTGTTCTCTAAATCCCCTTTTTTACTTAATCCAAACATAATTAAGAATTAATCCACTAATGATCTACTTAATTAATCTAATCAAACTTTCAAAATCAATCTAGAATTAATCAATCTTTTGCTGGGTAGATCCTTAGGTGTTCAAAAGCCTAAGATAAATTAAAGAAAATAATATCCAACTCACATATGTGAGAAGGTTATGAAAGTACTTAATGAAAACCCTTTAGCTTAATTAATTAATAATTATGAGCCAATTGCATTAGGCCCATTTATTTCTTAAGTGCATTGTTGATTTAAATTCCATGTGGTTGCATATCATATGTTGCCTCATAATTGTTTGGTTAATTATGTTAAAGTGGTGAAGGTAAGGGGTAATTAATGAATTTAATTCACACCTTAACCTAAATAAAATGTAAAATTAATCTAATTCTTCAAAAATTAAACTAAATCAATTCACACATGGGGGGAATGGGTTAGGACCAGCAAACACTTTTTACATTTCCTAATTCAAATCAAATCCAAAAATAAAATAAAAATCTCTTTAAAGAAATTTGATTCACTTTGAATAATCTTATCTTATAGGATTGTCCTTAGGAATTAATTAGGGTGAATAAAGGTACATGCTTGCATCACTTTATTTCTTTCCAAACATGCTAAATATTGTATGCCATATGAAATCATGCATTCATATCTTTTGAAAAATAAAAAAAATTAAATGTTTCATTTATATCCAATTACATGTTTTGGCTAAAGTAAGAACATGAGTGACTATTATCACTATTAAATCAAAAATTATTTTCAAAACCTATAAATCAAAGATTATAAATGAAGGTATGCTACTTATAAATACTTATAAGCTTGCATGTGATTATAATATAAGATGCATCTTATGTGATTTTCTTCGCTTCTCTTAACATGAATTTTAATAGGATTTGCAAAGTGTATAGTTCATTTGAAAAGAACATAACACTTGCTTAAATCTATTCGTATACACTCTCATGTTATGACTTAAGAAGGATCGTCACATTACACATATAAATAGCATAACCAAAAATAAATAAGCAAAAATCTTTTGCATGATTCTTCATCCACTTGTTTTATTTTTGTGCATGCACATGTATTTAAGAAAAGTGGTATATTAGTGCGGACATCCAGAGGTTTAGAAAGTCTTCGCCTTATACAAATAATGACCTCTTTTTCTTCATATATAAATTCATGAAATATCAAATTTTCTAAACAACATATATTAGCATTCATCATCTAAAATTTTCCTTCATCTTGCATTGCATGTATAGATATGCTTAGAATCATTCATGTGCATGATACACATATTGAAAAGAAATAAATGGTTATATTGTGGGATCCGAAAATTCGCCACCGACCTCTTGACAATTTTTGAATTGATACTGAAGAGAGTATCATTTGAAGTGTCGGTGTAATTTTAGAAAGTGATGTAGTAGATAAGACACTACCGAGATTTTTTTCTCATTTGGTGAGGACTTTAGTTCCGGGTTTTTTATAGGCAAAGCTCATAGTTAATTACCCTCTCAATAAGTGAGAGAGAACTTTCGATTAAGTAGTCATTAGATGCTTAATGCATATAAGTAGCATGTAGAGTTTTAGAATTTAAGATATAAAATTCTTAATTTTAGCTTAAATTGGATGGTTGGGGGGATGATGACATGTCCAATCTAGATCCCATAGTTCCGTCATTCAAGAAATCCTTGTTAGAGGAAGTAGTCAACCCAACCTGACAGAAGGATCCTCATCAGTAACATATGGGTTACGTCGTCCAAGAAATCCTTGTAGACTTAGGGTGGTGTTTGTCTAATGAGATAGGCTTAAGTCTACTTTAGCTAACAGAGGGTTGTTTGTCCTATCAAGTATACCCTATGATTCACAACTCAAAAGGCAGAGCCATTGGGGAGCATAAGGGTAACGATCATGATCGTAATATAATGGAGCGGGGCAAACCATCCGTCGAGGACTCACGTATAGCGCTTCATCACTGGAACTCTTGGCCAAGCCATGTTAGAGGACAGCCACGTCCTTATTGGCGTGAGATTGATTGAGAGTGAACATAACAAAACACTTGATATGACATTGGATTCTTTATGAGATACGAGTTTTCTTAATTTGTCACCCCATTCGGAAGGTGGATGGATTGAGTTTGATTTAAGTTTTAATGATAGAATTTCATTTAAGTAGTTTAATTGATATTTGATTTGAGTTAAAATTAATTAATTTGAATATGTTTAAGTGCTTTAGATCACTCTATTTGCTGAATAGGATTAGATCTATCACGTAATCAATTTCTCAAATATTTCTTGATTTGAAACTATTTTTATAAGTTTTTGGTTTTGTTAACCCGAACAGTCTAAAGCGAAGCAACCCATACATCCTCAGACACTTGAATTTTAGCATTCAACATAGTGTTGGGACCCATGCGGTTGTATAGTAATTTTATGTTGAATTATGAGATTGATTTTAGATTTTTCATTTAATTCCAACTTTAGCCTGCGTAGCCTTTTAAGACATTAAAATTCACACTTGAAATCTCTATGAAGCATTATGCATTTATAGCTTAGATAATTTCACTAATTAGTAATTTCATTGATTTTAAAATCATAATTAGAATAAAATTTCTTAATTTTTGTATTGAAGGAAAGCTCCATGATTTTTGTAGATTTTGGTTTAATATCGTCTTCTATCTGCTTGTACCGGTTGGATTGGTGTGATTCTTTTATTTTAATTATTCAAAGGATAATTTAGTTTGTTATTTTAAGAAGAAGATTTACTCATCGAAATAATTCTCATTTCCCCCCTCTTTTATTCAAACTTTCCTACATTCATTTTTCCTCCTCTTTTATTCAAACTTTCCTACATTCGTTCCCCCCTTTATTCAAACTTTCCTACATTCATTTTTCCCCCTCTTTTTCTTTTGAAAATAACCTAGTCACTACTTCTTTTAATTTTTATAAATAAGGCCAAGAAGGAGTCTCATATTCTATTCCATTTGTTTGAAGGGTTGGAGTTAGGACATTTGAAATGGAGCAGTTAGGAACTTTAGTGGGCTTTCAACTTTATTTAGATAAATTTTATAAGTGTTTTTCCCCATTCTTTTTATTTTATTTTACTTTTATGTTTATTGTATGTCATTTTACTTTCCCCCTTTTTTTGTTTGACGCTTTTAGTTTAAAATGCATGTTTCTTACTTAGCGTTCTTAAGTTTCATTTCTCTCCCCTTTTTCTAAGTCAAAGATTTGATGAATTTTAACAACCTCCCGTCATTCAGTGTAGGAGTGCATCGAGTCTGGCTACTCGATGCTCTCTTGAGCATAGTGAGTGGTGTCTTGTGACATCATTTTTTTTTTTTATCTGCCTTTTAAGCACTCTGATAAGAAGACAAATGCATATATATTCATTCCCCTCCTCGTCCCCTTTTTTTTAAGTTTAGAAATTAGACAAAATTTTGGCACATTTGTCTAGTGGGGCGACATCGGTGTTGGCTTACTTGTGCAGCCCTCTTGAACCATAGGTCTTTAAACCTCAAAAATATAATATTTATATATACGAGAAGAATGGGGTTATGTATGTTAATGTAATGTAATGAGTCTGTCGAAGAAGAAATGTTGATGATGTTCTTCCCAATTTGTGAAAACGAAAATGGGAAGGTGCGAAGTGTGATCGAAAATGGAAGAAGAATTCACTGTGTGATGGGCGGCAACTTCTGTGGGCAGCAGCTGGAGGGGATGCAGGACAGGGCCGGTGTGGTGGTGGGTTGTAGGAAGGGAAGGAAGTGCAGCGGGCTGCATGTTGGAACCACGGGTGCGGCAGAGGTTTGGAACGGGCTATAAGAAGGAGGCGAGCTGGAGTGGAATTGGGTTGGTGGGTTTGAACAGGTCGGTAGTGGAGCGGGCCAGAGCATGCGTAGCCGGAACGGCGGGTGCGGGCTGCAGTGGCACAGGTCGCGCAGTTTGCACTTCGAAAGCAGGCCGCAGAGCGATTTCATGGGACGACGGCGGGCCCGTGCAGGTTTACGGGCCGGACTGGGTTAGTGTAGCGCGGATCGGAACGAGCCATGCATGCTGGGCCGGCGGGACGGCGTGCAGCGGGATTGGGCATGGAATAGCGGGTGCAGCAGGGGCTGGCGGGCCATGCATAGTGCGCGGATGCGAGCTGCGAGACGCGCTTGCGCGGAGGCGGGTCGGTTGCAGCGGGCTCATGCAGTGCTGGTCGACAGGTGCAGCAGAATGCGCTGCAGGCCGGTGGAGCATATGCGGGCTGCTCCGGAGCAGTCCGCTGTGGCACGGGCTGGAACAGTGGCTTTGCAGGATTGTGCGAACGGGACGCTGTAGAAATTGAGAGGGGAGATGATTACCTGTGTATAGGAGGAGTTTTTCGACCCTGGGAATGCAGGAAGGAGAACGTTGGGAGGAATGGAGAGTTTTCTATTTTTTTCTTTTTTTTAGAACTTGGCAGAAATGACGTGGCAGTTTTCTTTCTTTTTTTTTTTTTTTTTTGCGCTGTTAGTGGAAGAGAGTGGAGGGAACGATTGAGCATAGGAGAGGATAATTTAAGGATTTTAAATGAATTTTAAATTAATTAAATAGTTTTAATTTGAATTTTACACTTAAATTCACATAACCAATAAATAAATAAATATATATATATATATATATATATATATATATATATATATATATATATATATATATATATATATATCATATGTAATTTTGTTGTTACGACAACGGCGGCGTTGTCATGATGGAGCATTTGGTTTAGTGTGAGTCAATTTTACTCAAAAATATCGTCATGACCATTTCGATTTTTGCAGACTCATCAGTGATTGAAACAATCTTATTTAAGATTTGATATTTGAAAATGGTATCAATTTCGCATGATGGTTTGACTTGCGTCGGTGCCTCGACCTTTGATATGCATAAGTCGTTGATAACTTGTCGCTTGATCGGTTTAATCATCAAGTTATCAATATTTATATCACAATTGACGTTACGAATGCGATGGAGAAGTTTGTCGTCATTTGAGTTAATTTTGGTGATATCACATGATTTTACGATTTCATCATTCAAATCATTCGACATTTATGCAGACTCATTTGAATTGAGTGTGATTAGTTTCATTTAATAGTTTTTGATGTTTTAAAAGCTGTGATTAATTTAAACGCGAGGTGGTTAAATCGTTGTATTTCATTTGTGTAATCAACCACGTTGATTGATATTTATATTTTGATCAATTTTTGTTCAATCTGACGACAAGTCAATTTGCCAATCGGAGGTCTTTTTGACCATTTCCAATGACATTTAGTGCATTTTGAGCCTCAATTTATGCAATGTTATCTCCAAAGTTTATCGAATTCAATTTTTAGGCTTGACTTTGACTTATGGCACAGACATGAAGGTCAATAAATGCTCCCCAAAAAATGTGATTCATGCATGAAGCAAGTCACATTTGTTGAAAACTAGTTGACCCTTTTTTGGGTTGAACTTGGATCATTTAAACCGATTGCAATAGCTTAGAACTTTGATATTTGCCATTATGATGTCTTATTTAGGGACATACTAAATGAGGGATTGATTTATCGAATTGACTTGTCGGATAGATAAGAGTTACACCATCTACTTATCTGATGACTTTGTTGAAAATCTCTTTCTTTTATGTCCTTGATTTGAGCCTCTACCTAGCTTCATGCTTGGTTGGGTTTGATGGAGGAATTGGACTGCTTATTTTGATGAAGGACTCCGCTAAGGAATTGGTTTATCCGTGCTTGGTAGGATTTAAAATTCCTCTTGTCCTAGCTTTAAGCTTGATGCATGAGATTGACTTTCATATTAACTTTAGTGTATGTATGCCATGAATCTGTCTTGCTTTGTGGTTGTTGAAGGATACATGATGACCGACCTCCGACTTATATAGAAATGTTGAGTTATTAGTCAGCGTGCTTTAGACTAAATAACCATGAAATTTCTTTAATTCAGCCATCGACTTTGTTTAAACTATGGAATTGCTTCCTCGGTCCTGTGCTTTCTGCTTTGATGGACTCGATGAGGAGATTGGCTTTGATCTGTGCTTAGAGCTTGATCAGATCATTTGAAAAATAAATTAAAATATCACCTGGGTAATATATAGATTGATTTGTAGCCGAATTGAGGTTTCGCTTGCACTTGATCTATCGATCAAGTAGAGAGATCTCTTGGATCTTGGTTGCTTATAATCACTAAGCTAGATCTGGTTTGAGATTGAACGGCTATCATCATTGGAATGACGAGCAAGAGCTCTTTCACTACGGCCTTTTCTTACGGCTTGTTGAGTGAGGAGCGTCGCAGATCCATATTTGAGCTTGTTGAGTTTGACCTTTAGAACTATTCGAGTCTTGACTTAAGGCGTAGTGAGTTGGTGGTTTTATCATCGTGAGCGGAGGCTCTTTTTTGCGACCTTTTCTTGTGGCTTGTTGAGTGAGGAGCGTCAACAACTCGACCATTTATGGGCTTGTTGAGTCGACCTTTAGAACTCATCCGTGTCACCTTTGATGAGGTTGATGTTTCTCCAACTTAGTTGATTGAAGCTTCTGAAATCATGAGTTCTTCTGACTTGATCTCCAGAATTTGGCAAATTAAGGAGATAAATTTCTTGATATTTAGAGTTGTCTTTTCATGCATAGAAATAGATTTTTTTTATTTCTGCAAGAACATGCAACTTAATAATGATAATTATAGATATATTCAAGGATTTTAGCATAATGCTCAATGTCAACCTGAATCAGAATATATTTGAGGATCTCATCATATGGCATGATGTCAACTCAAATAGACTTAATAAAAAAAATAAAAATATATGTCTTGCGGGGAATTCTAAAGTACATTTAAGAGAATTTTCAAGATTAAAAATATATCCATATTTGAATTGATGTACTCTAAAGGGGATTTTAACATACAACATTGATTTCATTTGTATATAAAATCTAAAATGCCCCTGTAGGAAAATTTTCATGAAAATTCTTCATCAGTATGTTTATTTAGGGATCTCGGCATGAAACCGATGTCGACTAAATAGATATACTAAAAAAATGCCCCATCTTGTGATTTATTTGTACCAGAATGTGGTCGTCAAGTATAACACCATTAATTCACTTTTTCAAGTATCGACCATTAATTGGCGGTATTAGTCTTGCACCCTTTAAGTCGATGAGTTGGTATGCCCCTCCTTGGTATACTTTTTCAATGACAAAAGGGCCTTCCTAGTTATGCTCAAATTTGTCACTGAATTTTTGATTGGGGATAATTAGTCTTCTCAGTACCAGAACTAATTCTCCTTTTTGGAATGTTCGAGGCTGCACCATATGGTCAAAAGCCCTTAACATCTTTGCTCGATAGACTTCTAAATTTTGATGAGCTTGTAGTTTAACTTCATCAAGCGCGGTTCCTCCATTCTGGGCATTTTGATCTTTAGTTAGGCGTATTGGTTACGAAGTGAAGGCAACTCAACTTGACGGAAGAACTACTTATTCCAAATACTAATGAATAGTGAGTGACTTTAATCGGCATCTTATAGGTAGTTCGATACGCCCATAGAGCCTTTATTAGCTTAGTATATCATTCTCTCTTATTTTTAGTGAGAATCTTCTTGAACAGTTTGACTAATATCTTGTTGAAAGCCTTTGCTAAATCATTTACTCTTGGATTATATATTAAAGAGCATCATAAATCAATTTTATTTCGATCGACGAATCTATAAATCTTTACACTTTTAAAGGTGCCATTATCAGTATTATTGTGACACTCCAAATCTATAGACTACATTATGCATGAAGAAGTTGATCACTTTCGGTTAGTAACTTCTTTAAATGGAGTAACCTCGGCCACTTAGAGAAATAATCGTCTCTTGCTAGGATGAAGCGATGTCGGTGATACGGTGGATCAATTGGTCTAGTATATCATACAACATTCAAATGGCGGGGATGTTATGTTGGGTGTAATGGATTTGGAGGTTGATGGATGAAATTTCCATGTACTTAACACTCATGACACTTCTTAGCATGATTAATGTAATCTCTCACCATAGAAGGCCAATAATAGCCCATTCTTTTGATCTTTACTGCCATCTTGGGACTGTAATGTGCACAAAGTCCATGAACTTCAACCATCACTTTCAGCTTCATCTACACACTAGGCAGCCACATTTGTTCAAAGGATCTACGATATAAAGTATTGTTGACAAAGCATATAGTAACATTCTCTTCTCAATTTGAGTGATTTATTATTTGGTAATTTTCCTTCTTTAAATTGATGAAGGCTTGCCTCCAATCATGTGACTCTTCTACAACAAAGGCTTCACACTACTTTTAAAGGCAATGTCATTCTTAGCTCTTCTTGGTATAACTTCTTGTTGATTTTGGGGGTATGAGGAGCACGAGTCACATCTGGGTGTCAAATTTGGTAACCCCTCACTGCGGGGATTGATACTTTTCTTATCTAAGACTCATCGAGTAAATATGTCGATCATGACATAATCACCATTCATACTTATCATTTTCTTAGTTATTTTAAGCAATGTCGCTGTTATTCGGATCGAGAGACTTCGAGTTAGTGTGATATTTGTATATTCTTTATAAGCTCAAGAAATCACTTGTGATAGAAAGCTAACTCAAGCTTGTTAATTTATAGATGTCAAGTACTTGATTTATAATAAGGAGAATCAAAAATATGCAAGTCTGAATGTCTATGAAAATAGCTTCTTCGAGACCTGCCACTAATACTTCATATTCAGCTTCATTATTAGTTCTTGGCTTGATCAATCCATATGATCATCTCATTATCCCTCCATGGTGTTATGAAGATGATGATTCTGCTCTTGTTCTTGAGAAATTTAGATGTTGGACTTGTTTGATGATGATGAGGCTCCATCAAAGTATATTTCCCAAATTTGTGATTTTTCTCTTTCACAAATGAGCAAAATTTGCTCATCAGAGAAATCATCATTAAGAGAAGAGTCGGGATGGGATGCGCTAAAAAATCTACTAAGACTTGTCCTTCTTTGCTGGAGCATTATGTGATATCAAATTGTAAAATCGCCCATCTTGTCAGCGACCTGTCAATCTTGGTCTTGTCATCAAGTACTTCAGATGATCCTTGAGATGAGGGTAATCTTGTGAGATAACATATAGTGATGGAGCTTTTGGTGTAAAGATGCTACAAGCTTCTTCTATGGAGAGTATCTCATTTACCAATCGACCTCGATATAATAAAGAACATTCTCTTTACTTTCTTCATTATGTTGTGCCAACAATACTCCGAGAGACTCTTCTAATGCAGTTGTGTATGGAATGAGGGGCTTTCTAAGAGTGGGCGTTGTAAGGATTGGTGGATTTATCAAGTAGCTTTTAATGCTATTGAAGGCTTCTTGGCACTCCTTATCCCACTTGAATGAAGAATCCTTCTTCATTAACCTTGCAAACGGTTGACAACATCCTAATAAGTTTGATATAAATCGATGGATGAATGCAAGCTGTCCTTGTAAAGAATGGAGCTAACGCTAACTCTTCAGTAGAGGCATCTCCACGATTATCTTGATTTTAGCAGGATCGATTTCAATATCTCTGTGATGTACAATGTACCCGAGAAATTTTCCAGAGGATATCCTAAATGCACATTTTGGAGGATTCATCTTGAGATCATATTTTTTAATTCTCATTAGTACAATTCTTTAGTCTTCGATGTAATTTTCATGGTTTAAGCTCTTCACTGTCAAATCGTTGACATAACATTCCTCCTTTTGATGAATCAACTCATCAAAAATATGCATCATGGCTCTTTGGTATGTAGCTCCAATATTTTGCCAAAGGCATGAGGTGTAGCAATAGATGTCAATAGGTTATGATGTATGTTTTCATCCTCATATGTCATTTTGATTTGGTTGTATCCTGATGATCCGTCCATAAATGAGAACAAGTCATAGTTGGAGATGTTGTCTACTAGTAGTTCTGATATTGGAAGCGGAAAGTCATCTTTTAGGCACGCCTTGTTTAAATCCCAAAAGTCAATGGATAGACGGATTTGGTCGTTCTTCTTTCTAACTGGAATAATGTTAGCTATCTAATATATATACTTCTCCTCCTGGATGAAGCATGCTTCAATTAGATTTTTAGTTTTTCTAATCACCTATTCTTTAATTTCCAATCTCATTCATTTAGGAGCTTGCTTAATAGACGTTGCATCTGGTTTAATGGTTAATTTGTGAACTGCTACATCAGGGGATAAGCCTGATATTTCAGAATATGTCCAGGCAAAACAATCTCTGAATTTACACAGTAGCATTTTTAGCTCCTCAACTTTCTCATCATGCAGAAGGGCACTGAAAGTTGGATGGGGATCATCCTCAGCTCCTAGGTTGACTTCTTTAAGTTCATCCATAGTAGCTATTTGTTCACCATCTTCAAGTTCTTCAAGTGCGGGCTTGGCTTCTACTTCTTCACATTTTTAGGAAGAAATTTATGGGAATAATCTTCTTCATCACTAAGACTCTCGATATCAGCTTTTATTATATTACAACAGGCTCTATCTTAATGAGATTTACAGATGAATCCCAGACATTTAGTGATAAACTTTTCACTTCTTCATGATGCTTGAGAACTTCTTTAGCTCCACATCTTGTTAAAGATTTGAGTCTATGTTTAGTAGTTCTAATATGAATTTTATGCATCATTCTTCTTAACTTTTGTAGATAGTATATTGGTATTCTTGTTGGTACTATCTCATCAACTTTTTATGTTGAGTAGGCCGCTCAAAATTGAGGTTGAGACTCTTCAGATTTGTAAAATAGAGTTTTGTTCCACCTCTCACTCATGGTGGCATAGAATATTATCAATTCTTCAATATCATGAACCTCAGTGGAGTGATTTCTTTGAAGCTTTGAGAGGATGGGTATAATTTTGAGTGAGTCATCGACTTTGTCAAGTGAGCTATCCTCCTTGATGCCATCGAACTCTATTTCATAAGTAGATTAAAATCATAGTAATCATAAGAATCACTTATTTCATACCTTTTCTTGAAAGCTTATAAGTTCCATTAGGTTTGATAGGAATATCTTCTTCTTCTTCCTTGTCACTTCCCAAATGAGCGATTTTCTTGATTTAGGTGCGAATCAAGTGCTTTAGGGAGAGTGGCATTCTTTTCTTCTCCTTTCTTGCTCTTTCACTTTATGAAATTGCTTTTTAGTTCAAGTGGATGCTACCACTTCAAGAGGCTTTAGCTCTTTTAAGGATGAAATATTTTGTATATTCATAGATCTTTGCTTCATTGGAGGTTGTAGGTTCAAGAATTCTTTCTTTCCAAATACTTCATACATTGATGCATAGTTGATGGGACCATGCCATACATGCCATTGACCCAGAGAGAGAGCTCTAAATGATGTATCATCGATTACATGAAACTTGGCTTATATATAAATCCTGAACTTTAGCGGAAGAATAAAAAGAACCGAGTTTTCGCCCTTTTCATTGAATCCATGAACCATCAACTTATCTCTCCCAAGATGTTTGGATGATAATCTCTCTCAAACTCATAAGATTGATAGAAGAAGATCAATCAATATATTGTCATCATCACTCTCTGTAACATAAAGAGGGAATTGTGATCTGTCCCAACAAGATCTTCAAAATGTGATTCTTGGGAGATCTTGAGTTTCTGATGCTTGATGCATTTTCTTAAAGTAAGCTTCATAACTCTTTGAATCTTTGAGAGCATGTATCAAAGTTTTGAGGTCTTTTGACATCAGAGAGCCACACACTTTTGTAGAGATCTTTCTCGGTGTGATAGAATATTATAATCTATCTTTTGGGTTGATTTATTTAGGATTTAGGAATGATATCTTCATTGACTTCAATTTGTTTTCTTTGTCTTTATTTGAATATCCTTCTTTGATGAAGGTGATAAGACTTTACTACTTCTTAAGCGAACTTGAATCACCTTATCTTGCTCTTCTTAAAGAGGTAGTTTCTTCAAGTTCCCTTCTTATTCTAGGAAGATTGGAAAGGGCTAGACTCATTTTTTTCATCCGTTTCATACGTGATGATATGATGAGTCCTCTTATCATCTTCAGATATTTCATTATTGCCTTATTGTTGAGTCATTAAACAAAATTTACACATTAGCTCAGCTCTTCTTTTAAATTTTGTGATGGGTTGGTCGTCACTACTTTGTCATTTGAGTAAGCGATGTTGAAGAATATCCGACATCACCAGATGATTGATGTCTCTTACAAGATTCACCATTATCTTCTTCATCGATTCAAAATGCAGTTTAGGCATGAAGTGCAAACTAAATGGTTGTCTTGCTGGTGATACTCTAGATTGTTAATGATCTTTTGAGTTGTAGTTCTCTTCTTGATCTTCTTTTCTTAGACTTCTTTGATTTATGATGCATTTGGTGCTTTATGCTATATAAAGTAGCCTTATCAGAATGTCATTGAGAAGCCCAAATACTTGGTTTAGGCATCTCTCTTAAGTCCAATATATGTTCAAGTAGTGATTTCCACTTAACACTAGGGACATCTTTTAGTTGCTTCAATATTTTTCATGATCTTTTAGAGACTATTTATTATTCTTCGATGAATTATTTCTCCTTCTTGTCTTTCTTTGGATGATATGAAGAGGGCGTAATCATCCTTGTAGACTCTCTTTTGGGTTGACTAGAACATTATCGATAATGTAAATTCACTCGATACTTCCTTTCTAATCTTTGAAGACATAACAATCTTTGATAGGGACGATCATCGATGATAGGGATAGTAATTGGATTATTGACTTGATCGACTTCTTCATGCCTTTTAATTTCGTAATTATAGACTAACTTTGGCCGCTTGAAACAATTTAGCCACTTGTCCCTTCTAAAGGAATATTCTTTGTTCATCTTTTCCTTAAGAGATGGCCATTCTCATCATCTCTTGTTGCTTGTTTTGGATGCTCCCCACACTTGAAAAAATTTTGAGGTTTGTCATTACCTCATAATACCAATTTTGGTGTGGATTAGAATAAGCTTTTTACCCTTATCATCATTGTACCTGCCTTTATCCATTGTATATCACCCATTTTTGCCATTTGAGCTATAGGAAGCGCATGAATTTTATTTCTTCTTTTTGAAGGTTTGTTTCTCTTTGCTTTATGCATAGACTTTGACTTAGGGTGATTCAACTTTTCAAATTTAGCCATCGCAAGTCTGGAATGTTGCAATCGGCCATGCATAGAAATGGTGCCATTTTATCATCCATATTACCCATTAGCAATTGGATTGCATGATCTTCCAATTACTTCACACGCTTCAGGTTCATGAATTTCATGACTCATCTTTCCTCCTTTTAAAAGGCAAGGTCGTGTGATTTTCTTGGTTGCTTGCGGTGAACCTCTTCTGTATAGTCTAATTAGGTAAATATTTTAAGAATCATTTGATTACATACCATTCAAAGCGGTTGAGGTTAATGAATTGGCGATTATCGTTCCCTCACGTGTTACCATAAGTAGCCTTAAATTGGGCTAGATGTTGCTTTGGATTACCAGCTTGAAAGTATTAAATTTGCATTGAGTAACCTTTTGAATGACACTTGATTATTTGTAAGGCGACCACTCACCCTTTTCACTGCTCAGAGGCTATATGCCTTTATCTTTTTGATTATCATTTCTAGTTGACATTTATTATCATTCTAGGTGTCTAGCTAGATTTTGAATTAGATGGAGATAGTGGATTAACTTTTTGTTCTCACTTTATATGTGCGGGAAGAACATGGTGGTGGTACAAAAATTATATTATTACAATTAGCGGACAAAATAGGTCTTTGTTAATGTTCTTTATTCTTTAATATTGTACCATCATATCATTCATTTTGGTACCAAGTGCAATCTCATCTTTGATTTGATGCATTTCTCTCTTTTTGCTCTAGGCGCCAACGTCAATCATCTCTCTTCTTCTTCTATTTCTTGTTGATGTTCGCTCCTTGCTCATTTTTTGGGAAGAACTTGACTATCCTTCTCCTTATGTATGAGATAGTTGTTGATGATGATCTTGATTATAAAAGCGTGTACCCGGTGATCATTTCTTGGTTCAATCATAGACAACTTTACACTCATGATCTCTTTCTCATTTCTAGTCTTCTTCTTCTTCATCTTAGATGAAGATCATCTCTATTTATTTACGTGAAGAATCTTCTTCATAAGCGTCAATTCAGTTGGTTCCGAGTTCATGTTGATCTTGATGGTGTTGAGAGTTCATCTTCTCGACCATATGACTTCCATATCCTCTTCTTCATTATTTTCTTTCACATGAATTTTGATCGATGTTTCCGGTGGATCTCGGTTCAATGTGAACAAATACTTCTTCTAAGGACCATGATCAAGTCAACCTTCTCTTGTAGGGGTGAATTATGGGATCCCAGAGGATTCTCCGGTGTCGACCATCATATCTTTCATCGTGATATCCCTTCTTTTGGGTATCCACTTGATGAGTTGATTTTGAGCATATTTTTGATTATATATGATGTCACACCTCTTCTATTACTCAGTTTCAGGGCCTTGGCCTCCATATTTTATCCTTTCCTTTGGGACCTTTTTTGGCGTGGATTCTTGGTCCAAGTGTCATGCTCGATGCTCACCATAAAGCATCTCTTGGCAATTACGAAGAGATGGTAACTTTCTTGGTGGAGCTTGTATTTTCCATCACCGACGAAATCTTCTTTCATTAGGCCTTTGTTCTTAGCTACTTTGAGAACTTTATATATCTGGCGCAGTGTTTGGTCTCCTCTATGGTGGTGGAGTTTGACATGGTTGGTTCCGAAGGACTTTATTTCTCGAGAGCTATTCCTTTTACTTTGATTGCCAAAGTTGTTGTGGGTAGGAATACTCACTTTGGGTGGTAGTATGTTGTTCTAGTCATTCAAAGGGGATCTGAGCCCTATTTCGATTTCTCCTTCTTCTCATCTTCGGTTAATTTCGATGAGGAAGCTTCATGATCATGCTTTCGGTACAAAGGTTGTCATGTACCAGTAAAGACACGTTTTCCCCTTGTTTTTTCATCACGGGAGCTTCAGATCCTTTTGAAAACTAAAGTTCTCTGTCCGGAGAACTCCTTGATAGCGATTGGCTGTTGAATTGGTTGATATGTTGGTGGAGCTTAGATAACTTGAGGCCTTCATGGCCTCGACGAATGTACCATGGTACTTAGGGTTCATCGATAGCTAGAAATTCAAGAATTGAATAGCATCACCTATGTTGTTGATGGCGTTGGCTAAGCGGATGTTAACACCTAGTTGATGAAAGGTGCTTTGTAGATCCATTTACGTAAAGTGAAAGATGGGGATTAGTAATTAGCAATTATTATTTCACCCCATACTTTCAAGATCAGGTCTAGAACAAATAATGGTGTAATAAAGATATACTCTGAATGATTCATTCTACATAGAGCCTCATATTGAATTTATTACACTTAAATCACCATTTTTATTATTTTAAATTTTTTAAGATTTTATTGCTACTATAGCACATATATGACTAGAAGATGGAAGAGAATCTGTCCCAACGAGTGAATCAGAGGCTCCAAAATTTGCTCAGACCTCTTAAAATTTTTTGAATTGATTGAAAGAGTATGGTTTGAAGTGTTGTAATTTTGAGAGGATGGAATAGTAGATAAGACACTATTAGAGATTCCTCATTTGGTGAGGACTTTAGATCAGTTCGGGTTTCTATAGGCAAGCCAGTTAATTACTCATAAGTGAGAGAACTTTTGATTAAAATTTAGTCATTAGATGCAATGCGTATAGTAGCGTGTAAGTTTTAGAATTTAAGATATGAAATTCATCATTTTATCTTAAACCGGATGGTTGGGGGGATGATGATGTGCCTGATCTAGATCCCATGATTCCGTCATCCGGGCGTGGTCTCTAGTTTAGTCAAGGAGGTAGTCGACCCAACGGCGAAGGATCCTCATCGATACATGGGTTACATCGTCAGAAATCCTTGTAGACTTGGGGTGGTGTTTGTCTAAGGAGAGCTTAAGTCTACCTTAGTGAGGGTTGTTTACCTATCAAGTATACTCTATGATTCACAACTCAAAGGCGGAGCCATTGGAACATACTGTGATCATAATATAATGGAGTGGCCAAGATCGAGGACTGGTCATGCTTTATCATCGAACTCTTGGCCAACCCTGCGGTCGAGGACAGACCACGTCCTTACTAGCGTGAGATTGATTGATAGTGCACATAGCGGAACACTTGATTTGACATTGGCTTATTTATGAGCTAGAATTTTTTAAATTTGTCACCCCCAACAAGCAGTTGTGAAAGGTGGATGGATTGAGTTTGATTTAAGTTTTTAATGATAGAGTTTCATTTAAGCAGTTTCAGATTGATATTTGATTTGAGTTAAAAAATTGATGAATTTGAATATGTTTAAGAGTTTTAGATCCTGTCAACTCTGTTTAATTGCTAACAGAAGATTAGATCTACTGTCACCTAACAGAATAAGTTTCTTAGATATTTCACTGATTTGAAACTCCTTTTATAAATTTTTAGGTTTTGTTAACCCGTACTCAATCCTAAGACTAAATCGAAGCAACCATGCATCATCCTCGATACTTGAATTTCAAAGATTCAGATAAGATCATTCCCATGCGGTGTATAATAATTTTAGGTAATTTTATGTTTGAATTATGAGATTGATTTTTTCATTTAATTCCAACTTTAGCGCAACCTTTTAGACATTAAAATTTGCATTTGAAATCTCTATGTCCGAGCACATGCATGTGTTTATAGCTTAGATAATTTTACCTAATTAGTGATTTCATTGATTTTGAAAATCATAATTAGAATGAAATTCTTAAATTTTTGTATTGAAGGAAAGCTCCATGATTTTTGTAGATTTTGGTAGCCTTCTATCTTCTTGTACAAAAGGTTGTAGATTCAGTGACGATTCTTTTTGTTTTGAAGCTATAGGTACAAAGAATAATTTAGTTTATTATTTTAAGAAGAAGATTTACTCCTCAAAGTAATTCTCATTTTCCCCCTCTTTTATTCAAACTTTCCTACATTCATTTCCCCCCCCCTCTTTTATTCAAACTTTTCTACATTTATTTTCCCCCTCTTTTCTTTTGAAAATAACTCACTCACTATCTCTTCTAATATCTATAAATAAGGCCAAGAGAGAGTCTCCTATTCTATTCCATTTATTTGAAGGGTTGGAGTTAGGACAATTGAAAGGGAGCAGTTAGGAACTTTAGTGGGCTTTCAACTCTAGTTAGATAAATTTCGTAAGTGCTTTTCATCCTTTTTTTTATTTTATTTTACTTTTATATTTGTTGTATGTCATTTTATTTTCCCCCTTTTTTTATTTGACACTTTTAGTTTAAAATTAGCTACAGGTTTCCTTAGCGTTCTTAAGTCAATTCATTTCACTCTCCTCTTTTTTCTAAGTTAAAAGATTTGATGCAATTTTAGCATCCTCCCAAGATCATCCGCAGGAGGTCAGATCTGGTGTTTAGGCTCACTCTATGAGACGCCTCTTGAAGTGAGTGGTGTTCATGACACCATAGTTTTTTTATCTCGTCGCGCCCTCTTGAGCAAGACGAGGCCTTTAAACCTGAAAGAAGATAAATGCAATATATATTCATTCCCCTCCTTCCCCCTTCTTTTCCTAAATCTAGAAATTAGATAAAATTTCGACAGCATTTTGTCTAATGGGAGTGACATCTAACGGGTTTTAGTTTACTCTACACTCCTCTGGCGAAGGGCAGGTCATGACACCACAACCGATTTTTTTATCTCTGCCCTACCGTGAGCACAAGGTCTTCAAATTTACAAAGAAACTCAAATGTGTGTGTATATATATATATATACACACACATATATATATATATATATACACATATATATATATATATATATATATATATACACACATATATATATATATATACACACATATATATATATATATATATATATATATATATATATATATATATATATATATATATATATATATATATATATATATATATATATATCAAAAACAGATCATACATGTTCGACATATTTTTTCAACTACGCTGCAAAAGAACGGGATTATGTATGCATTTGGGAATGTAATCTGGAGGACATCTGAACCGAAAGAAAAAAATTCAATTGTTGACGATGTTCCCTGGTTACCACAAAAAAGTGAAAATGGGAAGGCTAAAGAGAGGGGTGCGATGTCGAAAATCGAAAGCAGAATTTGTTTGTTGATGATGTTCTTCCCCAGTTTGTGCGAAGCAAAAACGGGATGGGATGGGCCAGAATAGCTTGCTGTGGGCTGCGGGCCGGAGTGAGATGCGGGTTGGAGGGTTGCAGGACGGGCCAGCGGGCTGGTGGGCTGTAGGAAGCAAGGAAGTGCAGCGGGCTGCGGGTTGGAACCGCGGGTGCGGAACGGGTTCGGAACGGGCTGTAAGAAGGAGGCAGGCTGGAGTGGATTGGGTTGGTGGGTTTGAACGGTGAAAGCGGGCCGGCAGTGGAGCGGGTCGCGCGGTTTGCGCTGCGAAAGCGGGCTGCGGAGCGGTTTCACGGGACAGCGGCATCCGTGCAGGTTTCCAGAGTGTGTTCCTTAACGGAGTGGAATGAATGCATGTTAATGGCGACGGCGCAGCGGGATTAGGCGTGGAACAGTGGGTGCAGCACGGGTTGGCGGGCCGTGCAGAGAGCGCGGATGCGGGCTGCGGGTCTGCGGGCACGGATATGGGCTTCGGGACGCGCTTGCGCGGAGGCGGGTCAATTGCAGCGGGCTCGTGCAGCGCAGGTCGACGGGTGCGGCACAACGCGCTGCAAGCCGGTGGAGCGGATGCGGGCTGTGCTGGAGCGGTCCGCGGTGGCACAGGCTGGAACAGCAGTTTTGCGGGATTGTGCCGGCGGGTCGCGGTAGAAATTGAGAGGGGAGACGTTATCTGTGTGAAGGAGTTTTTCAACCCTGGGAATGCAAGAAGGGAAGAACGTGGGAATGGAGGCGAGAGCTTTCTTTTTCTTTTTTTTTTTTCTCGAGAAGCTGACAGCAAGAAAAGACGTGGACAATTTTATTTTAATTTTTTTTTTTTTGTGCAGTTAAGAGAAAAGAGTGAAAGGTACAGTTGAGCATGGAGAAGAAAATGGAAGGTACAATTGAGCATAGGGAGTATAATTTAAGGATTTTAAATAAATTTTAAATTAATTAAATAATTTTAATTTGAATTTTGACCTGTTAAATTCACATAGCTAATATATATATATATATATATATATATATATATATATATATATATATATATATATATGACCGAAAATTCCTCTAATAAGACGAATCGAAAAGAAAGTTAATTAAATCAAGCACTAACCAGATCGCGCTTATTATCAATCGACTCTTAAACAAAGGAAATGTTTATAGTAAATCGAAGGCCTTGACGAATAATCTAACAAGCCCAAGATATCATAATTCCGACATCATTTGAGCATTCAAATGCACGAAATACATCATATGATCAAGGGAATCATTTTGAGCCGTCCAATGGGAGGGTACCGGGTTTTGCATGTATTTACGTGAGACGCCACTCCTCCAATCTATAAAAGCCCTCATTCCTCATATGAGGAAAGGGAAAAGCAAGAGAGAGGAGAGAGAGCTCTAAAGATCCTCCAGCACAATCGTCACTGACGTTGTCACCACCGCCGCCGCACGCCGCCCCACCGCCGGTCCTCGCCATTGCCGACCACTGCACGGCCATTATCACCGACCACTATCGACATCATCATCAACATCGCCGCCAACATTAACGCCAACATCGCCGCCAACATCGTCGCCAACATTATTTGTTACAAGAATCGTTGTCCCTTTCTCATATACTGTAATCCCAGATCGGAAGATCTTGTACTCTAAAACAGATACATAGTGGAAGCTTTTATGAAGCTGGTTTTTCCTCTTTTGAGGTTTTCACGTAAAATTCTAGAGTTTTCTTTGTTCGCTTTTTAAATACCTCGTGTGTGCCGGATTTCCAAAGAAGTTTAGGTGAAACTTTCATCTAATCGATTTTTCTAGACGCAATGCCAGCCAGGAAGTCGATTCTATTATTTCATCTCAGATGACACCAAGTTTCAACAAGATCAAAACCACCATCGAGGTGGATCATTTCAAGCTTTTAAAGAGCGCAAGCGAAGAATGAAGATTCATCAAACTTTGTTCCTTCAGATTCTGCCGGGAACTTGGGGCAACTCTTAATCTCAAAAGATCACCCATGTTAAACATCTAATTGATTATCATCCCAAGAAACAAGTTAAAGTTGGAGGATATTTCAACATTGAGAAGAGATATAGCTTTGCAAACTATGATTTTCCAATCATACTCATGGAAAAAGAAGGCGTTAAGGAGCAACTTTGGTTACAACCACAAATGGATGTTTTATCGACCTCTTCCATAGTTAACGCCATCGAGAAAGACTTAACAAACAACCTGGATGTCAAAAGATCCTGGACTTCCTAGACCTCTTCCATAACACATCATCGAGTCACACTCGACAAACAACCTGATAAGTCAAAAATCCTCGCCGGATTCAATTCAATTCTTCCATATTAACGCCATCGTAACACCGACAAACAACCTAGATAGTCAAAAGGTCCTTGGTGGACTTCCCACCTTCTTCCATACAGTTAACGCCATCGGTAACACTCGACAAACAACCTCGGTCAAAATCCTCGGATTCCTGACTCTTCCATACAGTTAACGCCATCGTAACACTAAACAACCTTGATAGTCAAAATCCTCGCCGGATTCAATTCGACCTCTTCCATACGTGTTAACGCCATCGGCAACACTCGATAAACAACCCTGATAGTCAAAATCCTCGCCGATTCAATTCAACCTCTTCCATACAAGTTAACGCCATCGTAACACTCGACAAACAACCTTGATCAAAATCTCGCCGGATTAATTCAACCTCTTCCATATGTTAACATCATCGAGCACACTCGACAACAACCTGAGATATAAAAATCTCCCGATCAATTCACCTCTTCCATACAAAGTTAACGCCATCGGTAACACTACAAACAACCTCGATAGGTCAAAATCTCGGATTCAATTCACCTCTTCCATACGTTAACGCATCGCCAACACTGACAAACAACCTCGATAGTCAAAATCTCGGATTCAACCTTTCCATAGTTAACGCTATCGTAACACTCGATAAACAACCTCGATGGGCCAAAATCCTCAGCCGATTCAATTCAACCTCTTCCACACAGGTTAACATCATCGGGTAACACTCTAACAAACATCTCTGATAGTCAAAATCTCATCGCCGCCGGCCATCTCGCTGACTACCGAGCTACGCCACTGCCGACTACCGTCTTTCATGTTGCCGACTAATTTATCGCCGCCAACTATTTTAGCCACCGGGCTGATTACTGTTGCTGTCACTTACTACTGCATCACCGAATCTTTCGCCGGCTACCACTATCGCCGCTGACATCTGCTTAACTATCGACGCTGGCCATTGCTGTTGACTCGCTGCCGCTGCAACCATCTCGTCGGCCACCATTACATCGCCGGTTACTTACCACACTATCGCCGGTAATTTTCTCCGGTCACTACTAACGCCGCTGCCATCTGCTGACTACTGATGCTGCACTGCTGATTACTGATTGTTACGCTGACCACTCGCTGGTCATAACTATTTAGATGGCTACACTGCTGACTGGTTGCCGGTTAAATACTGCCACTATCACGGCTTGTCACTCATTGCCGTCATTATCCACCCCACTGACGACGCCGCATCGCCGACCCGCTGGTCGCTACTAACTTCATATCGTTGACTACTGCCGCTGCCGCTGACCACTCGCTGGCCGCCAACCATCTATCCCCGCTGCCGACTACTATGGCCACATTCGCTGCATTGCAACCTCGCCTCCGGTTATCGCTCCTTGATCGCTTCCAAACCCGGACGGTCCGCCAAGGCGCTGACGCTTCTTTCGAGGGAAAACTGGAACAACGACGTAAGTACCGTGGTCTTGATCGCCTCCAAACCCGGACGGTCCGCCAAGGCGGCTGACGCCTTCTTCGAGGGAAACCGGAACAACGACGTGTGCTGGTCTTGATCGCTCCAAACCGGACGGTCCGAAGGCCGGTTGACGCCTTCTTCGAGGGAAAATCGAACAACGACGTAGTATCGGTCTTGATCGCCTCAAACCCGACGGTCCAAGGCGGCTGACGCTTCTTCGAGGAAAACCGAACAACGACGAAGTACCGCTGACTGACGCCTCCAAACGACCTTCTAAAGGAGAAGAGAAGGTGCCTTCTCAGCCCTGTTTTGACTCTAGCAAAAGTAACCGCCGATCAAAAGATCGCTGCGATGGGCCGCGCCCATGCCTCGCTTCATGACGTTCGCCGCAACGCTCCACGGGTCACGGCTCGCGGGGCCAACCGCCTCTGAAATCGCCGTGGCCGATCACGCCGAACCGGCTTCAGCGCGAACCGCTCGCCGAGCGCTGTTTATCGGATGGGTCCAGAACTCAAATTCGCACTACGATACCTACATTGCCTCGATCGCCTTATAGAATCGTTTTACATAAGATCTCTTGTGTGGTTAATGAACTTGCGACATGCTGAAGAATTTACTATTTTGAAGATTGACACATATTTTTTGGATGATTGAGATAATATCATCCATGGCAGAATGACCACAAAAATCGATGCCAAGCAAGCTAATCGAAATCGCACTAACCGAGATCAAGCGCTTATTATCATCGTTTAACATGGAGAAATCGGCGTTTGAGGCCGCAAGCAAGATATCAGACCGACATCATTTGAGCATTCATGAAAATACATCATATGATCGGGATCATTTTGAGCCGTCGCGGGAGTGCACTTTTGCATGTATTCTGAGACGCCACCTCCACCTATAAAGCCTCATTCCTCATGAGGCCAATGAAGGAGAAGAGAGAGAGAGAAAGACCAGAACATGCCGCCACTGGTTGTCACCACCGCCATCGCCGCCGTCGCCGCCACCGTGGTCCTCGCCGCCGACCACCGCTGGTCATCATCACCGACCACTATCGTGATATCATCGCCAACATCGGGTCATTAACGCCAACATCGCCTATCGCCGCCAACATCGTTGTTACTAAGAATCGCTTTCGATATATAATTGTAATCCGCATCGAAGATCTTTTCAATGATATATGGATTTTCGCTATTTCAGAGTTTTTTTTTCGATTCACTTTTCGAGTTTTTCTTGTTTAAAAAATCTTTCCAAAATACAACTATACCTGAAATTTCACGCAACATATATATATATATATATATATATATATATATATATATATATATATATATATATATTGCAAGAAAACTGAGAGTAAAGTTTACATACTTTGAAATCCACACACAATAATGTGTATTTAAAAAACAAGAAAACCTGAATTTTAACGAAAAATCTCAAGAAAAAATAACGAGCCAAAAGCTTTCATATATAGTTTTTGAAATACAAGATCTTTATAGGATTACGAATTGTATATGAAAGGAACAAGAAAGGACAACGATCAATAGAATAATAATGACGGAATCGAGCAATCACAAATGCTAATAATTTTTTCAATCGCAACAATTAGAAGTCATCATGATGGAGACCGACATAGATTGATGACAAAGGATCAACGCTTCATGGCGACGGCATGGTCGACGACCGCCAACACGGCACGAACTTGGAGGATCTTTAGCTCTCTCCTCTCGCTTGCCCCCATATGAGAAATGAGAGGCTATTTATGATGATGAGTGGCGCTCTAAATACATGCAAAACCGCATACTCCAATTTCATCGACGCTCACAATGATCTCTTGATCATTTGATGTATTTTAAATATTTGAATGCAAATGAAGTCAAAATTTTGAGATCTTATTTTATCCGCCGAGACGCCGATATTTATAAAACACTCCATGTTTAAGAGCTTTTAGGGATTTAAATCGATATCTCAAAGTTTCTAATGATATTTTAAGTTGCTCGATCTCACCAGCTTCAACTTCTGGATCGCTTGTTTTTAGCATCAAGATTCGTGCTTCACCTAGTAGTATTTTAAGTGTGATTTATATATATCAATTTAAGTTAATTTCATTATTCTGAACGCAACGGCTTTGTCCATTTCACGATCAGAGGTCATTTGGTTCGAGTCAGCGTCAAATTGAGTCCATTTCAGCTCAAAATGTGCGTTGTCGCTTTTGACCGCTCAATTTTTGTATAGACTCGTCCGAATTGAGTGTGAATAGTCTCATTTAATAGATTTTGATATTTTAAAGCTAATGACACAATCAATTTTGTGAACATAGGTCATTTGGCTTGCATCGGTGCCTCCTAACCTCAATATATGTGCAAGCATATTGATGACTCGATCGCTTGATCGGTTGATCATGAAGATGTGAAATATTTATATCCTGGCCAATTTTGACGTTCTTAATGCGATGGCGAAGTCCGTTTGCCGATCGGAGGTCATTTGAGTTGATTTTGGTGACATCCTATTTATTTTAGCCTCGATTTGTGCATTGTTACTTCAAATCATTTGATATTTGCTCAGACTCGTCCGAATTAAGCACGGATAATCTCATTTGATAGTTTTTGATGTTTCAAAGCTAACGGCATGGTCAATTTCACGAACTGAGATCATTCGACACCATCGTAGCTTCCCGACTTTGATATACGCATTGACACTTTGATAGCTCAAGAGCTTGATCAATTGCTCGTTTGATTTTGCAATATTTATATTTCGACCAATTTTGATGTTTTGAGTGTAACAACAAAGTCGGTTTGCCGATCGGAGGTCATTTTGATAATTTTCAGTGACGTTCAGTGCATTTTGAGCCTCAATTTATGCACTGTCACCTCTGAAGTCCGTCAAATTCAATTTGTAGGCTTGACTTTAACTTATGGAACACATATGGAGGTCAACATGTATATTTTGTGATAGTAATTCACCTTAATTAATCTTAAAATATTTTTCTTATTGAATAGGTTTATTTAGAGCAAATCTAAACTTAGGTTTAATTAAAACACATAATAAAACATTCACTAAAGAAAAATTATTAATGAATCTACCTTAGAAATTACTTATGGTATGGAGGAAAGAGAAGTTATCTTCTCTTTCATCTCTTTTCAATATTTAGTAATTAAATGTATGTTCATTCAAATCAAATCAAATCATCAAATAAAATTAACAAATCAACTAAATCACTTAAATGAAACTACCCTCTAGGTTGAATCCTTCACACTTAGAAAACTCTAACCTTAAATCATAGTTAAGAAATGCCACACAAGCCTTAAATGACACACACAATAGGCTAAGTCATCATTTCTAGCTTTATGTTAGGGCGGTGCGTGGTTTGATGCTTGATTTTATTTTGTGATATAATATTTTAGACTGAATGTTATGGTGCATATGTGCATAGACTGAATGATGGGACGATCTTAGTCTAATCATTATCTTCTACAGGAGATTGTGTTTAAGGGGCACTGTAATAAAAATATAAATACTTTTGTTGTGCAAGTTGCATAATCCAAACTAGGATAGGTGGACTTGGTTACCCATGTGTGGGATGCTAAGTCCAACTTATTCCTATAACTATTTGGGTTGTGTGATATATTTAGCTAATCTCTATTTTGCAGGTTTAGCTAGATTTTATATTTTCTATTTTAATGTAATTTTTATAATTAAGATTTAGAATGAATATTATGGGAGAATTAAGGTGAACATTGATCATAAGACTATATCTTATGTACCATGTGAAGCCTTGGAGCAAACTACATCCCAAGTCTAAAAGAAAGAAAGAAAGAAATGAAGAAAAGAAGAAATGAAAAAATGAAGAATGAACACCCCATAATATGAATTCTTTCTAAATTGTAATTATTCATTTATAATCTGGCTTGTACAATGGTAGAGCTCTACTACACATATTTCTTTTCTGTCTATTGCATACCAATTGATCTCTATTCTTTCAGACTAGCTTTATAAAATTATTCGCTGTTTGTTTAGCTTGTGCATTAAGATGACATATTTTTTCTAGTTTCTTCATTGCTTTTATGAATGACCTGGATGTGATTAGGCTCTTAGAAAAAAAAAATTTTCTATCTAATTAATCAACTCAAAATAAAATTAATAACTCATAACCTCACCTAAAAGCTTAGGACATAAATTAAGATAATAAATGATTTAACAACCCTTAGCTAGATGTTGTATGTCTCACATTATGCATAAAAAGCATCTTGCTTCACTCTTGCTAATGGAGAGCTTCCACCTTTGCTAGAGAACTTGGCTTAACCTTTGAGAGCTGTGGTGAAAACACACCTCCTTCTTGCTGATTTTGGCCCATATCCAATTTCTCATGCCTTAGGCATATGAAATCTCATAGCATGTGTCAAACAAATTGTCCAAAATTTAAAAATAAAATATAACAAAATTTGCATTAGATTTAAGTCATTATTCATTCCCTATATGATCTAGTCCCTTAGAGAGTGTGTTTAAGGATTAGCCTTCTTTCTAAATAAACAACAGCCTAGCTATCTTGCAAATCATAAGACTTGCCTACATGCATTTAAAATCATAAGAGGAGTTAGTTGGCAGTCACCCATAGGCGGTTGTAAGTCCAACAGTCGGGTGGTTTATCCTCTATTTTTGAGGTAAATCATATATCCATTTTCACCTTAGATTTAGGTTATGCTTTGGCTCTCCGCAAAGCTCCCTAGATTTACGTTCAAAGGTGGCTAGTTCCCTTTAGAGGCTACAAGCATAAATCCTCACCTCTTAGGTATTTTCATGATCTTGTGTTGTGGAATTGTATGCCCTAGATTTCTAATAAAAATTCAACTCAAATAATTAACTCTTCTCAAATTTCAAAAATATAAAGCCTAACCATATGATAGTTTGGGTTACTCGCTAGGTTTCCTAGCATTGTGAGCATCCCCTACTCATCTCTCTTTGGTTTAGATAATAACTCCCTTCTCTTGATCAATCCCACTTGATCTTCTAAAAATAATCAATTTGTTGATAGTCCTATCTTTGAAATCTTTGAATACAATGATCATTTACCTCGAGAGTGTTCTTGAATCTCCCTTAAGATGTAATTAACAATGTGGGTTTGGCTCCATAGGGACTTAATAGTTTAAAATAAACTCTGCTTTACCTTTTCATGTAAAGTAGGGGAAGAATCTCTGGTATATTCGAAGACTCATTATCTTTAAGAGTTCTTATTAGGTGATTAGGTCCATTGTAAGATGGTTACTTCTGTCTCTCGAGATAGTACGTCATTCTTCAATATCGTACTCGATCACCTGAATGAGAACATCTGTGGATATACGTGGTGTTCAACTAGCGTATTTTGTTTTCATTTACTAATAGATGAAAATAAAAATTCACCATAATAACATATTCAATTTTTAAATCAATTAAAATTAGTTTAAAATTGCTCTTATAATTTAAAATACTAATTACCATATTATCTTCTAAGATCTGCAACATTATGCATGTATAACATACTTGGCGTGTAATTTGTATTCCTTCAAGGAAATGTGATTCTCAACTATTGGAATCTCTTCCATTCTTCCAAAGACAATAAAGAAAAAAAACAATGGATTATAAAGATGGTTGTCATGGTTTTTGTTTTTACCTTTATATTTTATGTTAGGAAAATTATACACATAGCATACAATGCTTATGTTGTTGACCTTCACATATGCTACATAAATCGAATCGAACCTATAAGATTGATATGACCCTGAAAATTCCTTTAGTCGAAGCACGAATCTTGATGCCGAAAGCAAGCTGATCAAAAATTGAAACTAGTCGAGATCAAGCACTTAAAATATCATTGAAACTTTGAGATATCGTTAAATTCTAAAAGCTCTCAAATATGAAGTGTTTATAGTCAAATTTGCTCGACGAAATGGTTCCAACAAGATAAAGATCTTATAATCGACTTTATTTGAGCATTCAAATACACAAAAATACATCATGATGGGAATCATCAGAGTCAGTCTGATGGAGAGGTGTGGATTTTGCATGTATTTACTGAGACGCCACTTCTCCACCTATAAATATTCCTCATATGAGGGGAGCCCAAGCAAGAGAGAAGAGAGAGCTCTAAAGATCCTCCAAGCACAATCGCCGCATTTCGTCGCCAACCATCACGGCCCGCCGTCGCCACCACCGATCCTTGTTGACCACCGCTGGTCATCATCAGACCACTCATCATCATCGCCATCATCGCCAACATCGTCCAACATCATCATCAACATCGCCGTCAACATCGTTGTCAACATCATCAACATCATCTCAACATCAAGCCAACATCATCGCCAATATCGTATTACTAGCAATTGTCCCTTTCATATACAATTATGTAATCCCAGATCGGAAGATCTTGTACTCAAATGATACATAGGAAGTTTTATCAAGCTAAATTTTCGTTTTCCTCTTTGAGGTTTTCACGAAAAAATTCTGAGTTTTATTGTTCACTCTTTAAATACTGTGTGTGGATTTCACAAGTGCAAAACTTTACTCTACCACAACCGGTTTTCTAGACGCAGTCAGCTGGCGCCGTGATGACAACCCTTCAATCACAATTCGTGAACACTCATATGGCTAATAGCGCAACACTGTATAACGAGCCTCGCTCCAACTCCCACTAAAACCAATCCTTGAACCAAGGATGCCAAGCTCGCTCACTTCCTCGATAGGAACCCTATGAAGGCGTAGAAATCTCTTTAGAAGATCGTTCGAATGGAAGAGTCTCAAAATGAGATGATCCGACTTTGAGAACACAACAACCACTACAAAAAACACATCTCCTCAAGATCGACAGCTGGGAGGTCAAAATGCTAATTTCCTTGACGAAGTTCCTCCTCAGAGAGACCGTGATGTCTCTCCTCGACACCGCTAGTTCTACTCATCCATCACGTACCAACCGATCGCTAATCCACCAATTATTGCTTGACACATTCTCACCCTGCTGACCCCACTCGTCATGTTATACATGCAGAATTATGATGCTTAATGCAAGATGAATTTTACCTCCAAGATAGAAATCATCTTCCCCTTCATCGCGTCTATGAGGAATCTCACCTTTAGAAGCTATTCTTCAACATCCTATTCTGTTTTTCAAGCTTCCAACATTGATTCTTGCGATACATCACACATGAACACATCGACCATTACTGACTATCATGCATATCCAACGAGCTCGACACACCGCTTTGTCGGTCTTTCCGCTACCCTCGGGACAAGCTCGACTTGGTTCTACTCTCTTCCAAGGGAATCCATCCATACCTTTGATGAACTCGCCAAGATTTTTGTAGAATAGTTCATTGCAAACTGGAGGATCATTAAAGATTCTTCTCATCTCTCTGGCATTTGTCAAAATGAGGGTGAATCACTTAAGGAATACTTTCAGAGGTTCTCCTTAGAAGCTCGCCAAATACCCTGAGTACCCTAACTATTAAGAGGAGTTTTCTTGAGGACTCCGTCTGTGCCTTTTACTGCCACTAATAGACACGGCCCGCTTCATATGTCAATTCATCGTGGAAACACAAATCTAGATGAGCTATTAATGCATCAAATAATTTGAGCATCTACGTGAAAATGTAAAGCACCCTGTGGAATGCGGACCACAATTATCAAAAGAAGCAACAAGTGCTGATCTCCTCCACGCACTCATATCAACGACGGAACCACGTAAAAAGGAATATACGCCAAACACATCTCGTGTTAACCTCCTAATGGCTATTCGAGATGAAGAAAATATCAAGTGGCATCCACCAAACCAAATTCGTGAAATCGAGTAATATTGTCACTTCCATCAAGTCGGACATACTATCGAGGCATGCAAACAACTCAAAGAAGAAATTGAGAGGCTCATTCGAGGATATCTACGCCGATTTGTAAAGAATCAATCGACTCAAACAAACATACCTCCAACTGGGGCAACCAAGACAATCATCACGTAAATAACAAACAATCATCAAATAGGAGAAATTGAAACAATCGAGGACCAATACTATCTAATCAAGTTCTCATTACCATCTCTCAAGAGCGAGTTAAAGAAGTCTCGCATCGATCATTCCATCACTTTTAATGACTGACCAAAGGAGTACATGTTCCTCATCAAGATCCACTTGTCATCAGGATCGGTGACTCATGCTATAATGTTAAGAGAATTTTGATTGACAATGAGTTCGTTGATGTCTTATTTTACCCACATTTTTTAACATAGTTGGGAAAAGCTCCAACCTGCGGACCATTATGGTTTGATAATCATGCAGTAGAGGGGACAATCACCCTTCCTGTTGTCCTTGGTGAATTTCCTCAACAAGTGGCTCATTTAATCCAATTCATGGTGGTCAAGTCAGATTCATCATATAACGCTATCTTTGGAAGGCCTCTCCAATCAATTTTTGCGCCACTTGATCTCATCTTAAGATAAAATTTCTAACCCCGGAGTTGGAGTGATCTGGAAATCAACAGATAAAGACAATCATGTTATCTCGCAAGCTCAACCATGCCCTTCTGCGGACCTTCAAAGATCAAGATTTTAATTTTTGAGATGAAGAAGTACTTAAAGCTTCACTGTAGAAGACTTGCTCTTGTTGCATTATCGATGACCAACCATTACTAACAAGTCTAGATCTCGCTCTACGAACAAAGGAAAAATACATAGACTTCTTGCAAAAAATCAAGACATCTTCGCTTGAGTCCGACGGACATGCCGAGTCGACCCCAATGTGATCATGCACTCCTCAAGATCAACATTCAAACCGATCATCCGTAAGAAGCAGTTTGCACCCGATCGCTTCCAAGCTATTGAGCAAGAAGTTAACAAGCTTCTAGAAGGATTCATAGAGGTACATTACCCTACATGGCTAGCAATGTTGTCATGGTTAAGAAAACAAATGGAACATGGAGAATGTGTATTGATTACAGACCTTAACAAGGCGCTTGCAAAAGATAGTTTTCTCTTCCTTGAATTGATCAATTGGTTGATGCTACATCCGACATCAAATGCTCGCTTTTTTGATGCTTACTCGTTACAACCAAATAAAATTAACCCAACGGATGAAGAAGCTACATTTCAAACATATAAAGGTTTATACTGTTATGCCGTTGATTAAAAAAATGGTGCTACCTATCAACGCTTATGAATAAGTCTTTAAAGACCTACTAGCATATGGGTATATGTGGATGACATGTTAGTGAAAAGCTTGAAGAATCACAACATATTTCGACTTAGAAATATGCTTTAACCTTCTTCGACGTTATAACATGCACTCAACCCGACCAAATGTGCTTTTGGGTTACGTGGAAAATTTTGATTTATGGTAACCCACCGGGATAGAGGCCAACCCCAGAAAATCAAAGCTCTCAAAAAATATGACTCAAGAATATTAAGAAAGTTCAATGTTTGAATGGACTAATTGCGTTATCCCGCTTCTAGCCCATTTGAGATAGATACTTGCCATTCTTTAAAATATTAAAGGGAGCTAAAATAATAATTTTAATGGACCGATGAATGTCACCGCTTTTTGGGAGTATTTAGCATCTCCACCCCTACTATCCAAGCCTATTCAAGGAGAGATATTATACTTATATCTTGCAGTCTCTTCCCACGCGATAAGCTCAGTTTTAGTGCGAGAAGAAAGTGGGATACAATGACCAATTTATTATGTCAGCAAAATTCTCTCTGATATAGAAAGTCGTTATCCACTTGCCGATAAGGTGGCTCTGGCTTTAGTTTTCTCAGCGCAAAAATTACGTCCATACTTCCAAGCTCACACTATCGACGTTTACACTCATTTACCATTAAGCATCTGGGAGGTTAATCATGTGGTCTATAGAATAGGGAGAGTTTGATATAAATTTTCTACCTCACCCTGCTATAAAGTCTCAAGTACTCGCAGACTTTATAGTGGAATGCCAACCCAAAGGAGCTATCTGTTACATGCCTTCGCCTCCCTCAATGGACCCTCTATGTTGATGGAGCTTCAGAAGCGGTGGAGAATCTTACTTATTTCCCAGAATACCTTAGAGTATGGACTTCAAAATTTCTTGCAAATAATAATATGGTTGAATATGAGGCTCTCATGTGGTTGAGACTCGCCATTGACCGTGAAGCTCAAGACTTAGTGATACACACTTACTCTCAACTTGTCGCCTCCCAAGTTGAGGGAAACTTTAATGCTCATAATCCCCAGCTGACACAATACCTCCACTTGGTAAGTCTCTTCTTGCCCATTTCAAGACACATCAAATCATTCACATACAGAGAAGAATACTCAGTGACGCTTAAGCTTGCTTCATCTCTACTAGGATCATTTAAGAGAAAGCATGTTGAAGAAATACATTTTCAGTATCCAAGGGTCATGGGTAATTCAAGCAATTGATGAGATAAAGAACATTGGATGGACCCCATCCGCCTTTTTTTCTACAAGAAGGAACTCTTCCAAGACCCAACTTACATCTCAAGACAAGCTTCAAACTTTACTATTATCGAGGTGAACTATACAAACGAGCTTTCTCGACCGCACTCAAATGTCTCTCACCTTCGTGTCGACACGCATTAAGAGAGGTCCACTGTGGGATATGTGGAGAACACCTGGAGGAAGGGAGCCTTAAAATTATAAGGAAAGGGTTCTATTGGCCTACGATGAAACAAGACCCCTTGAGTTCAAAAAATGTGCAAGTTGTCGCTTGCACTCTAACCTCCCTCACATGCGCATAGAGCTCTCATCCATTCAAAGCCCGTGGTCTTTTGCTCAATGGGGGATTGATATCATGGGACCTTTTCTCGACAAGATCGCAACAAAAGTTCATCATTTTAGTTCAACTACTTCACTAAATGGGTGGAAGCCGAACCACTCGCTAAAATTACGGAGGCAAATGCTAAACAATTTGTTTGAAAAAATATAGTATGTCAATTCGGTCTTCCTGCAAAGATCATCACTAACAACCAATTTACTAGAAAAGTCTTTACGTCCTTTTGCAAAGATCTTCACATTCACCGTTATATGCAGAAGTACATCCTCAAACTAAGGATAAGCTAACAGACTATACTAAAAAAGGACTAAAACACATCTCGAGAAGGCCGGGCAATGGGTTGATGAGCTTTCTAATGTTCTTTGGGCTTACCGACTACATCGCGCAGACCCCCTGGTGAGACACCTATAACTTGTGTTTTGGCATAAAGCTATTATAGTAGATCGTTCCAAGTCCAAGAGTTCAATTATTCGAATCATGTGGTAATGAAGAAAAACTCGGCACACGGACTACTCCCGAAACTTCGTGACATACCGGTACTTCCTATCACCAAAGGGTAGCTCATCACTTCAACAGAAGAGTAAAACCTCATCCCATATCTGTCGGTGACTTGGTCTACTGAAGTCTCGAAGATGCAGGCAAAGGCCCTCAATGCAATAAACTCTCACCTCTTTGGGATGGCCATATGTGGATAAATATGGTGGTAGGAACTTTCAAGCTCAGGATTGAGAGGAAAAACTTTACCTCGAACTTGGAACGAGAATCTCGAAAATATTATCGGTAATTCTCTTGCATAATTATCGTACTTTTATTTTATCTCGTTTATCATTTCCTCTTCATGTAGCCAACCCCACTTAGTGGGATAAAGACTTGTTGTTGTTGTTGTTGTTGTTATTATTTTCTCTTAAAACTCATATCCATGTTAAAATCGTCTTATGATTGTATCACTGAACTTATCAGAGTAATGAATTTATAGCTTTCTTCTTACAAACTTGTTTCTTCTTCATTTAATCCTCTCACTTGAAACATACAACTCACGTTATATCTCAATCGGAGAATGATCAATCCCAAGGGGACTTTCCGACCTCTTCCACAGTTAATGTCATCGAAGACTCGACAAACAACAGGATAGGTCAAAAGGTCCTTGGTGGACTTCTCACGACCTCTTCACCGGGTTAATGTCATCGGCGAACTTCGACAAATAGATAGGTCAAGGTCCAGTGGACTCCTCGCGACCTCTTCCACAGTTAGCGTCATCGGTGAAGACTCAACAACCTAGGATAGTCAAGGTCCTGGACTCCTCGCGACCTCTTCCATAGTTAACGTCATCGGCGAGACTCGACAAACAACCTGGATAGGTCAAAAAATCGAGTGGATTCAATTCAACCTCATGCAGGTTAGCGTCATCGAATAATATTTACCAATTACCCGATAGGTAAAAAAATAAAAAAGTATCATCTAAAAAATTGATAGCATTAACATGATGATATAAGAAAGAATCAAGATTACGATACACAATAATAATACATATAAAAAAATGCATCCTCAAGTGATGCTACATCATATCGGTTGGTGATATCAAGCGTCCTCACCACTAGGAGATACTCCCTTGGACTCACTCTCAACTCCTTCATCTCACGAATCGGTGAAGAGTCTTGGATACTTGGCGGAGAGATCCTCAAGCTCCGGTCTTGCGATGCTAAGCGGATTCCTTTTAGAACCCTCGGATGAAGCCCTCCTCTAAACATTGGTGCTCCAAGTCCTTCACTTCAACATCAAGTATATGATTACGAGCTTCACGAACATGGTCTTGAGTGTAGAGATAAGCAGTTCTTAAAGTCTTCCCTTCAAGGAGATTTCATTTGCTTGCGACATTATATGCTCCTTCTCAGAAAGACGATCCTGTAATGCTTTCTTCTCCAGTTCGAGAGCTCTCTTCTCCGCTGCAAGTGCCTTAAGTCTTTTCTCTTTCTAACGAGTCTCTATCCTCACCTCAATCAGCTCATCACGAGTGCGCTCCACCTCCTGACATTGGAGAGAAAGAGAAGTCGACATGTTCGCTAGCTCAATTCTGCACCCGGTCAGCTGATCCTCCAAAGTCGCCACTTCTTTGGCTTTAATACTCATCTTTTGCTCATACTCGCCTTGCAGATATTTTATCTTCACAAATTCAGTATTCCACTCATCTAAAGTGACACCCAAATGAGTCATCTGCCCTAATGTTTGAGTTACCTATAAAAAAAATCATCACAAATATTACACAAAAGAAAAGAAGAAGAAAAGAAGAAAGAAGGGAAGACAACATATTCATCTGCGTTGGCCATACATATGTGATTTAACACCTCTTGAGAATGTGCATCTTTGAAAGAACTCCCCATCATGAGTTGAAATACTAAACTCTCGAGGTCGAACATCTTCTTCAGATATGTCGGCGTAGTCACTTCATGTCTTCTTTTTTTCTTAGAGAAGAAATATTGTCACCACCCTGATTTCGTGACGGGCTTCTTGAAAGAACCCTATGAATATGAGGAGACCTTTCATCACCTTTACTTGACCTCTTTAATGGAAAAGAATGAGATCTCTGCACGGATAGAAAGGCCAACCTTGAACATTCTATCTTCCTATATATTTATGTGCGTAACTCATGTTGCAAGCTTCCTACATCAGGATATTAAGAGTTACTAAAATCTCATTCTCTGACATCAGCAATGGATCTGGAAGGTCATTCAATCTTCCCCATCTCTCAAGAAGGCCCACTCATTTTTCACAAAACAGAATCCATTAGACCAATTTCTAGATTGATCCCGTGCTGAAAATTCTATCCAATTCTTTATAGTCGATAAGAAACACGTCCCTGGGTATCACATGTAAATCTGCACATTCGACACAAGTATTTGATGTTCAAAGTAACACCACGCTCTCTGAAGAAGACAGCCAAACCGACGATGACCATTAAAGCTCAAAATGAAAACTGTGACAAAGCTACACCACATATTTTGAATATCTCAATCAACTCAGGAGCCAAAGGGAATCGCGGTCATGAAGAATCATCTTAGAAGCGATAAAGTACGGGTGAGCAGACTCGATCGGACTTTTGGCAACAATGGCCACCAACTCATTAGGAAGAAAAACTTTCTGAACTCCATTAAACTATCCGATGTGATATGGTATATCGCTGTAGTCATCACACTATGGGTTTTCTTCCGCCATCACCGCGGAAAATACATAATAAATAAAGAGGGAGAAATGACAAAATTTGAGAATTTTGTAAAAGCAACTCACTCACCCCAATGCTTGCCTTTTTACTCTCTCGCCACCTGATAGGATGTATAAAATTTTTTGCCTACGACCGACAAAAGGATACACATACATATGAGAAAAGATAAAAAAGAGGAGAGAGAAGATATTCCTCGATGATGCTCATAAATTACCTGCCAAACTTTCTGAGTCGTTTGAACGATAGTTCCTAGCTAACGCTTCCTCGCCATCTTGGCGGTTATCAACTGCTAAATTATCCATTAAAATTGTGAGAAATCCAATTTCCTAACAAAATAAGTTGGAACCGCGGGACTTGATTGCCTCCAAACCCGGACGATCCGACGAGGCCGGTTGACGCTTCTTTCGAGGGAAAACCAGAACAACGACGTAAGTACCGCGCCTTGATCGCTTCCAAACCGGACGGTCCGACGAGGTCGGTTGATTCTTCGAGAGAAAACCGAACAACGACGTAAGTACCGCGGGCCTTGATCGCCTCCAAACCCGACGGTCCGACGAGGCCGGTTGACGCCTCTTTCGAGGGAAAACCGGAACAACGACGTAAGTACTGGCCTTGATCGCCTCCAAACCCGGACGGTCCAACGAGGCCGGTTGATGCCTCTTCGAGGAAAACGAACAACAACGTACTGGCCTTGATCGCTTCCAAACCGGTCCGACGAGGTCGGGACGCTTCTTTCGAGGAAAAATCGAACAACGATGTATGACCTGATCGACAAATGAACCTCACTCAAGAAGAAGAGAAGCACTAGAGCATCAAGAAGTGTGTCCCTTGGCCCTGGGGTTTTATAGACCCCTTCTAGCAAAAGGGTAAAATCATCAAAATCACCCAAACCGCCAAAACCAAAATCACAAAATCGTCGTTTCAGACTGGCCAAGGTGATGGTCTCGACAGCTAATCATGCCGCTCAAATGGGTTCAGACTCGCGCTGCATGCCGCTGCTTCGCTCGTCTGTTTCATGACCATGAGCTCGCTACTTCCAACCCCGCCCCTTCACGCCACCGCTGACCGCCAGCATACCGCTACACCTGGCGCTCATACCGCGCTCGCCGGCTACAAGGCACTGCAAGCCTGCTCCCGGATGGGTTCAGAACCTCAAAATTTCACGCCGCGACATACCCATACATATTTCTCGCGGCATCCGCTGTAGTCGTAATCTTGTGCTTACATGAAGATCTGCTCAAAATGTGTGGTTAATGGACCGCATATTTTGAATTTGCTATTTTGAAGTATTGGCACATATATTTTTGATGATTGAGATAATATCATCCAAAAATAGGACAACCGATATGACCCTAAAATTCCTCTAAATAAGCACTAATCTTGATGCCGAAAGCAAGTCGATCGTAAATTGAAACTCGAGATCAAGCACTTAAAATATCATCGGAAACTTTGAGACATCGCTTAAATTTCTAAAAGCTCTCAAATATAGAGTGTTTATAATAAATCGAAGGCCTCGACGAGCCTTCCAACAAGCCAAAGATCTTACAATTCGACTTCATTTGAGCATTCAAATACATAAAATACATCATATGATCAAGGAATCATCATGAGTCATCCATGGAGAGGTATTTGCATGTATGAGACGCCACTCCTCCAATCTATAAATAGCCCCTCATTCATCATATGAGGAGCCCAAGCAAGAGAGAGAGAGCTCTAAAGATTCTCCAAGACAATCGTCGCCACTGACGGCCAACCACCGCCGGCCGCCGCCGCCACCGCCGATCCTCACTGCGCTTAATTATCACATTATCATCACCACTATCGTTTGGCCATCATCGCCAACATCGTTTGCCAACATCGCCAACATCATCAACATCGCCGCCGCATCGCGCCAACATCATCGCCAACATCGCCTATTACAAGAATCATTGTCCCTTTCTCATATAAATTATGTAATCCCTAGACGGAAGATCTTGTACTCGAAAACATACATAGTGGAATCATTTTACCTAGCCCCGCGATTTTTCCCTCTTTTCGAGGTTTTTCACATAAAAATTCTGGAGTTTTATTGTTCACTATTTAAATACCTGTGTGTATGTGCTGGATTTCACAATGAAGCTAAGGCGAAAACTTTTACTCTACCACAACTGGTTTTCTAGCACGCAACAAAGATGAATTTGATCGACTTCGGATACTTTAGAACGCAAATCAGAGCTGAAATATACTAGACGATGCCAAAAAAATCAATCGAAATGGCCTCCAATTGACGAACGGACTTGGTCATCGTGTTCAGAACATCGAAACTTATCAAAATATAAATATTGCATAATTTAACGATCAATCAATCAGGCGATCGAGCTGTCAATGTGTTGACGCGCATATCAGAGTCGGGAGGCTACGACGATGTCCAAACAACCTCTGTTTATGAAATTGATTCCACCGTTAGCTTCGAAACGTTAAAATCTATCAAATGAGACTGCCCGCGATCGATTCGGACGAGCCTACATAAATGTCGGGAGACCTGAAGCGATAATACACATTTTAAGCCAAAATTGATCCAATTTGACACCGACTTAAACCAAATGACCTCCAAATGTGAAACGGACTCCGCCGTTGCGTCCGGAACATCGAAATAACCTTAAATTAATATATATATTAACCATAAATGATATCGGCATAAGATTTATATTATGATTGATTAAACACTAAAAAAAGAGTAATAATACATATCATTTAATCCTAACCAGCCCTATCTAACCCTAACCGATCGGCCCTAATTCCTATGTGCACAACCGAACGAGCTGAGCCGGAACGCATGCAATCCCGCATTCGTTTCTACCTCCCCATTAGATCCTTCTCAACCGCAAGCTCGCGTGATCCTTCCTCAACCGTTCCCTCCAAGCCTCCTTCCTCCCTAAAAACTGAAAGCTACTCTATTCATTCGATTTCCCTCAAACCGCAAGATTTTTCCTCACTCCCACATTCGCTCGACTCCCGTCTCTATTCTCGGTCCGTTGCCCTTCAAGCCCAAATCGCAAGCCATAAGAACTCCTCTCCTCTGATTCTCCTTCAACCGATACCCACTCCTCTGATTCCTCTTCCTTTGTTCCTCCCAAAATCGACCCGATCCCGCTTCTCACGCGAGCCCAATAGAGGAAGCTCTCGGTATCGAACGATTCCCGCACGCTGCAAATCGGATTTCCCCTAAAACTCTGATTTCTTTTTCGGCATTTTCCTACATTCGCTTCTCCCTCTCTCGATTTTCTGGCTTTTCTCTCACCCGATCGGCATTTCTCTCCTCCGATTCTTCTCCACATCTCGATTCCTTCATATCAAGCACTACAGCCCTTCTCGATTCCTTCATGTCGAGCACTACAACCTAACATTCCTCTTCACATACACAGTGAACCGATCCTTTTCCTAGCCGTCGGGAACTTCAATCAAGTTTTATTTCTCGCACCACGCAACTACACTACCCTCTCATTTTTCTCCTCCAAAATATAAAATGTTTGAGATTTTTCAAAAAAAAAGTAGGAGTATAATTTACGAATGTTGTGGGAATGTATGAATGTGTGAAAATTATCTGTATATGTGTGTTTGCTTCTTTATGCAGGTTTGAGGTCTCGTCACACTCATTAGGATATTATGAGATAAAAACATTGGTATCGCAAAGACACCGCTCTACGCTCACAGTGCCAGACGGAAGTCAAAATTATTGACAGACTTTATGCCGAAATGCTACCGAAATTTGGATTGAAATTTAGAACTTTAGCAAATTTAAATGGAAATCGTCTAAACTCAAATTAACAACAACAACAAGCCTTTATCCCACTAAGTGGGGTCGGCTATATGAATCCTTCATCTCCATTGTGCCCTATTATGTGTCAAATTCTCATTTAGTTCAAGTATACTAAGGTCATTTTTTATACATCTTAATCAAATCTTTTTAGGTCTACCTCTACCTTTCTTAACATAAAGAAAATCTAATGCATCTACTCTCCTAACCGGGTCATCGGACGGACGACGCTTAATGTGGTCAAACCATCTAAGACGACTCTCTCTAATCTTATTTGCCACCAAAGCTACTCCAACTTTTTTCCGAACATACTCATTTCACATTTTATCTCTAAGAGTAAAGCCACTCATCCACCTGCACATCTTCATCTCTGTAACACCTAAACTCAAATTAAATGAAAGAAAAATACATAACAAATACAAAAGTAAATGACAATCCAAAAAAAAAAAGAGGAAGAGCACTTGCAAAATATTTTAAGCAAATTGAAAAGCCCGCCAAAAATTTTGAGCCAGAATTCTTCCCCCGCTTTTTCAAGTCCTCTAAACTCAAGCAAACGATATGAAATAAAAGGCCCTCCCTTAGCCTTATTTATAGAAATGGAAAGAGTCAATGTGAGGCCCATCCATATTTAAACTTAATAATTAAGTGTGATGATGGGGTTTGATGGATAATACTAAATTCACAAATTTTAATTATAATTTTCTATGGCTTAAATTAAAGCAAAATAACCAATATAAACTCCATGATAAAGTGAGCTTTTTTTCTCTCAAATTTCTCAAAATTAAACAAGCCTTAATTAAAATTTAGGGAGACTGATACTAAACTCATAAGAGATTCATGGTTGAAGTCCAATTATTAAATAAATATGAAATTTGACCTGAAGTTAAAGATAAATCACTATTAGATTTGAAATCTTTTTATGTGAACAAATCATATATGATGTCAAATGAAGTAAGAATCTCAATTGGATATCAAATCAAAGCATAAGAGAGCCCTTGGAATTAGGATATACTCTTCAAATATAATTCACTCCAAATAAATTATGAAAAATCAAAGAATTCATAAGAGATTCCTAATAAAATTGAAAGATTGCTAATAAGCATGATCAAGGAATCCTTAAAAATTATTTGAAGCATGTTATTTATTTTGTTAAATACTTAAACTGGATCTAAGAGAAATTGAATAGAGTTCTTAACGAGTTTGAGGATTGCTAATAGATATAAATGAGAGTCTATTGAGGATTCAAAGACTAGACAACTTTGAAGAAAAGGAAGCAATTAATATTGTTTCCAAAGGATCTAGTGAGCTACTAGAACAATTTAAAACACCTTCAACGCTCGAATCTGCAACTCTTCGTACAAGTAGGCAGAAGATGATATTAAATTAAATCCTCCATGAATTATGGAGCTTTTTCAATCCAAAAAAATTAAGGAACTTCATTCTAATTATGATTTTCAAAGTTAATAATTTCATTAATTAAAAAATTATCTAAGCTATCAATTTCTGCATGTACTCGGACAAAGAATTAAAGTGCAAATTTTAATGTCTGAAAAGGCTGCGTAGGCTAAGTTAGAATTAAATGAAAATATGAAATTAATCTCTTTATTTAAAAATAAAATTGCATAAATTACTAAATACCCGCATGGGCCCCAACACTACGTTGAATGCTTAAACTTAATATCTGAGAATGCTACACGAGTTACTTCCCGGTTTGATCTTAGGATCGAATCTAGGTTAACAAAACCTAAAAATCTAATTATTATAAAAATTTTAGCTTATTGAAATATCTAAGAAACTAATTCTATCATATGACAATAGATATGATCCTCTATTATTAAACTATAGAGTCAATAGGATCTGAAACAATAAATTAAATGATCAAGCAAACTCATATACCCTGATGATGACTATGTTGAATAAAAATTTCAACCTGAGGATATACTTACTATCAAAATGTGCTTGCAAGCTCAAATTGAATTAATCAAAATCAAGTATCAATACAAATATAAAATCAGATAAATTACTAATATTAATTATGCATTTAATGCACTAAAGATTCAAATGCATATTTAACATTTAAACTTAAAAGTAAAAATTCCATTTCAAATACACAATTCGTGTATTTGAAATTTGATGAATTCCAAATACAACTGGACAATGTAAAAGCGATCGTATTCAGCCGCCGCTTCGCCGCCGCCATCTGCCTGTCGCCGCTGCCATTCGATGCCAGCGTTATCAAGACCACCTTAGCTTATCCTGTTAAAACCTTTTCATTATATTTGTCCAAACAAAGTATGAATTTGTCAACCAAATAACTATAAATCCTTTTCCATTCTGCTTCCTTTTGCGTTTAAATCAGAAATACACCTAAATGATTAAATGAAATTCAATCTTTAAAAAACTTAAACCAAACTCCACTCATTCCACCTTCTACAACTATTTATTAAAAGTGATAACTTAAGAAAACTCTAACTCACAAGATGTTCACAATCAATCTCAAGTAAGGGCGTGACGTGTCTTTTTGACAATCATAGCTATATGATGTGTTACTAGAGTCCCGATGTGGTCGCCACCAAATGACACCATTATATTACCATCACGGCATATCCCCCCAACCAACTCGCCTTTGAGTTGTGAATCATAATACAAATAGGAAAAAAAATCTCTCTAAATAAGATTTAAAAACTCTCTTGAAACAACACTTACAAGAATTTCTTGGGATGTAACTTCATGTGTTCGATAAGGATCCTTTTGTCGGTTGGGTTGACTACCTCCTTTGACTAAAGTAGGGCTGACTGGATGATGAAATCTAAATGTCATCATTCCCTCAACCATCTACTTTAAGTAAATATAATGAATTTCATAAATCTAAATTTAAAAACTCTACATGTTGTTACTATCTTCACTTAATGATCCCAACAATCGAAAGTTCTCTCTCATATTGGGAGGGTAATTAATTATATGCTCTTTAATTGAAACACGAGATCTATAATCCTCACAAAATGAGGGTGAAATCACTAGGTAGTGTCTTATCTACTACTACATCTTCCTTCTGAAAATCACACCGATACTTTAAATCATGCTCTCTTTAATATGAGAGATCGTTGGTGAATTTTCGGAGCTCACATATGTATTTATATTTCTAATACTTAAACTTTAGTATTTATGAATATATCACTTTTTCTATATATGAAAAGGTTGAATTTCACTTTAAAAATTAAAAATGTTGATATTTTTGATATAATATTGAAGATTTGTATAGTTTTTATATAAATATAAAAGTTTAAGTGTTAAAATATAAATATAAAAAAATTATGTATTATTTATGTAAATGCTCCTTCATTTTTCAATCTCCTCCCATATTAAAAGCTTGGCATTTTGCGGACCACTTTGTTGATCCTTTTGATCTTACAAGCAACATAGATATGCATTATGTATTATAAATTAGATTAGTTATGTATTTTATATTTATCAATTAAATTAAATAGCTAAAATCTTTTTTAGATTTTTATTGTCATTTCATAAATCAGTTTATGATTTTATTTTTTGCTTGACTATTTGTCACGCTTAACTTCTATATCCATCCTATATATTGGTTAAAGCAGACTCTATAGAATATTGTGCCAGCAATCTATAACACTCTTGTAAATGTTTCATATTTTATATTTATTTAGTGGTTTTTTTAGTATATATATATATATATATATGGTTGTTTTGATTTGTATTCGGTAAAAAAAAACTATTAGAGATTTTTACAATTGTATTTAAGGCAAAGCGGAGTTTTCCAAATGATAAACAAATCTATAATGCTTTCCTTAATATTAATTTCATAATTTGACTTTCTCTTATGCATTTTTTTATTGTTATAACGTAAGCTGCTAAGAAATGTTGTAGGTGCATGGTTCTATTTTGTTTCCTGTTCACTAAACAATTTACTTTTCTTTCTTTAACTATTTCTAGAGTTTAATTGGATATTTGTATTAAATTCTGATTCATAATTATTTATTTATTTATTTTTTGTTTGTTTCAGTTTGCAGAGAAGTCTCTCAGGTTTCCTTCATGACAACTTTTTTATTTCATTTTATAAACACTGAACAATAGTTTCCCGATTTAAAAACTCGATAATTTGAACTATACTGCTAAGTTATAATTTTATTAGGGATTTCTTGCAATCCAATTACTATTTATTTTCAACGTGACATTATGCATGTGTTGACCTCCATATATATGTCAGTCAAAGTCAAGCCTACAAATCGAATTCGACGGACTTGAGATGGCATCGCAAATCAAAATGCATTTGGATATCCGAAATGGTCAAAATGACCTCCGATCGACGAACAAACTTTGTAAAATTGATAATATAAATATTATAAAATCTAATGAAGCGTCGACTCGGTATCAATATCACACATATGTCGAGTGAAGCTGCGGCGATCACCAAACGACTTCATGGATCGTCGTTGGAAACGCTTCCACTATCAAACTATTCACGCTTAATTCGGACGTTTTAATGCCAATAATGTCGGCATGCGCAGGCATCGAAAATGCACTCGACATCTTTGAAAATAGTCGAAATGACCTCCGATCAACGAACAGACTTCGTCGTCACGTTCAAAACGTCGAAATTGGTTCATAATATAAATATTTCACAACTTAATGATCAACTGATCAAGCGCTCGAGTTGTCAATATGCTTGCACGCATATCGAAGTTAAGAGGTGCCGACGTAAGCCAAACAACTCTTGTTCATGAAATTGATTGCATCGTTAGCTTTGAAACGTCAAAATCTATCAAAAACGTCGCTCATTCGAGCGTGCAAATGTCGAATGATTTGAAGTGATAATGAAATCGAGAATACCGACGCCACTCAACTAAATCAACTCCAATTGATGACTCATTGCATTCAAAATGTCAAAATTGGCCAAGATATAAATATTGCATGACTTGATGATCAACGAAGCGCCGAGTGTCGCTTACGCGATATCGGTTAGAGAGGCATAGATGCAAGCAAAACGACCCCCGTTCACGAAATTGATTGTGTCGTTAGCTTCAAAATATCAAAATCTATCAAATGAGATTATTCACACTCAATTCAAACGAGTCCATGCAAATATCGAATGATTTGAAGTGACAGTGCGCAAATCGAGGTTGAAATGCACATGACGTCACCAAAATCAACTCAAATGATCTTCGATCGACGAATGGACTCCTCCATCGCATTTAGAACGTCGAAATTGGTCAGGATATAAATATTACATGACTGATCGGCAAGCGCCAGTCGTCGAAACGCATATTAAAAGCCGACGAGGATCAAACGACCTCCATTCACAAAATTGATCGCACCGTCAGCTTCAAAACGTCGAAATCTATCAAGTAAGATTGTTCTCACTGAATTTGGATGAGTCTGCGTGAAAATCGGCGATTCAAAAGCGACGCACGCATTTTAGTGAAATGGATTAATTTGACGTCGAACCAAAAACGGGGTCATTGCATTGACGGTTATTTTCATGATATATATATATATATATATATATATATATATATATATATATATATATATATATATATATATATATATATATATATTGACTATGTGCATTTACCGAAGAGAAATCACATTAAAACCATTTAATAAATTTTAAATTTATTAAAAATTCCTAAATTACCCCCCATGCTCAATCGTTCCACCTCCATGTTTCAACTCCGTCCAGACCAGTGAAGCATGCATCCCTGTGGTGCGTGCCATCTGCCGCACTCGCGCTGACGCATCGCTGAACCAGCGTCTGGTCAGATCCATTCAAACACATGGCCCGGCGTCCTCCTCCGACCAAACACCGCAAACCAAGTTGTTCCACGTGCCGCGCCATTATTCCAACCGACTCCCAGCGCCCTCCTTCCAGCCAAACCCATAGCCCACTTTTTTGCGCTGATGGGAAGAACATTGTCAAGAGGTGATTTCTTCTTTCGATTTCCGGCATCGCATTCTCGCGTCAATTTTGCTTCAGAATCGGAAAGAACATCGTCAAGAGGTGAATTCTTCTTTCGATTTCCGGCATCACACTCTCCGTAACCCTTAAAATTTTTGCTTTGCCGCAATCGAGAGAAGAACATCATCAAGAGGTGAATTCTTCTTTTGATTTTCGGCGTCACATTCCTCGCTTTGGCCTTCCAACCTTCACTTGGCCACAAACTGGGGAAGCACATCGTCAAGAGGCGAATTCTTCTTTTGATTTTTGGCGTCGCACTCCTTGCCTTATATCCATAATCGCATACCCAACCTTGTTCTTTGGGAGCATTGGATTATTGCCAAAAAATGTGTTATATATATATATATATATATATATATATATATATATATATATGCTTGTGTTTCTTTTCTGGGTTTGAAGACCTCGTTTGCTCAAGAGCGAGATGAAAACGGTGTGGTAGGTGTACCAAATAAGACACTCGTTAGATGTCTCCCCAGACAAAATCTTCAAATTTGTCTAATTTCTAGACTTAGAAAAAAGAGGGGATGAATATATATTACATTGTATGTATTCTTTCAGGTCTGAAGATCTTGTTGTGCTCAAGACAGAGATGAAAAATAGTGTCTGAAGACACTACTCAACGGAGGCGTCGAATAAGCCAAAACACCCAGATGCACACTGGGGGATGACGTCGGGAGGCAAAATTGCGTCAAATCTTTTGACTTAGAAAAAAGGGGAGAGTGAAATGAACTGACCTAAGAACACTAAGTAGGAAAACCTGCAACTAATTTTAAAACTAAAAGCATCAAACAAGAAAAAAAGGGGGAGCCTTTAAAGAAAATTTTGGAAGAATGGAACACCCATTTAAAATGCAAGTAAAATTTGAGAAGGCTAATATTAAACTCATAAACTTTGGGGAGGCTAATATTAAACTCACAAACTTTAATTGTAATTCTCTATGGCTTAAATTGAAGTAATGAGTGAGTTCTCCTTTCATGTAAATTACTCAAAATTAAACAAGCTTTAATTGAAATTTGGGAGACTAATATTAAACTTATAACAAACTGACAACAAATTTAAAATCTATAAAATTTGATATGGAGTTAAGATGAATCCAATTGGGTTTAATAACCTATATATGGATGGCATTATGCGCAATTTCATAATAAAGCGCTAAATAAATAATCTAAATCATCATATAACTTATCGCATGTAAATTGAACATAATCAAGTTTGAGAATTACAAAAACTCAACAAGTAAATTAAGTGACAATAATGTTTTAAACTATAATTTAAATCAAAATGTCTTCTTCGCCATTGATCCTAAACTTTGTAGCAAGCATTTAATGCGATACTAAACTAAAATCTACAAATATCATGGAGCTTTCCTTCAATATAAAAATTAAGAAATTTCATTCTAATTATGGTTTTTAATATCAACAAAATCATTAATTATGTGAAATTATCTAAGCGATAAACACCTACATGTGCTCGGACATAGAGATTTCAAGTGCAAATTTTAATGTTTGAAAAGGCGGCACATGCTAAAGTTAAATTAAATAAAAATATAAATCAATCTCATAATTCGTTCAGAAATAAAATTACCTAAATTATAAATACACGCATGGGTCCCACACTATGTTGAATGCTTAAATTCAAGTGTTGAGATGTTGCTTGAGTTAGTCTTAGATTGTGTCCGAAGTTAACAAAACCTAAAAACATATAATAAGAGTTTCAAATTAGTGAAATATCAAACCGACTCCATATGATAGTAGATCTAATCCTCAAGTAAACAGAGTTGACAGGATCTAAAGCTCTTAAACATATTCAAATTAATCAATTTTTCAAATCAAATCAAATAGTAATCTGAAACTTCTTAAATGAAATTATATCATTAAAAATGTAAATCAAACTCAATATATCCATGTTCCGTAATTGTTTGTTAGGGGTGATAAATTAAGAAAACTCTAGCTCACAAAGGAGCTAATGTCAAATCAAATATTCTATTATGTTCACTCAATCAATCAAAGAACGGGCTCATGTGTCCTCAACTGGTTTAGTCAATATGCTCCATGATGAAGGAAGCATGCACCCAGTTCTCGACGGTGGTTTGGCCACATTATTATGATCACCAGAATTTCATATGCCCCTCTAATGGCTCGCCTTTGAGTCATGAATATATACTTGATAGGAAAACAAAGGTGACTTAAAATTATCTTCTTGACAAACACCACACTCTACAAGGATTTCTTGGACAACGTAATATATGTGTCAATGATGGATCCTTCTCGGTTGGCTACCTCCTTAACTAAGGTGGATTGACCGCCTCTGACGGAACCATGGGAGATCGCATGTCATCATTCCCCAACCATCCGGTTTAAGCTAAAATGATGAATTTCATATCTTAAATTCTAAACTCTACATGTCGCTACATACGCGATTTGAGCCACCCAAACACTAGCCTTAATCGAAAAGTTCTCTATTGGGAGGGTAATTATGTACTGCATATGTAGAAACCCAACTATATCTAAAGTCCTCACCAAACGAGGGTGAAATCTCTGGGTAGTATCTTATCTACTATTTCATCTGCCTTCTGAAAATTACACCAATATTTTCAAATCATACTCTCTTCAATTCAAATTCAATAAATTGTCGAGAGGTCGGTGGCAAATTTTCAGAGCCCACAGCATGATGCATATAATGGAAATTTAAGTACATACAATATAATTCTTTTATATATATTTAACTATCTAATATCAAAATTTTAATATTTATTTAAGTTTGGGGCACTAAAGTCCGCTTATGTTTTAAAGAATCTACAATCATAAAATTATATTTTACAACCTTACCTGACTCTCTATGCTGATGGTTAGAAAGCTTCAGTTTGACTTTTAAAAAAAAAAAAAATTTTGTTAGCCCCACCACAACTTCTTAAAAAAAGAAGATTCTTCTACATCACCTCTATTATTATTTTTTTCAAACAATTGCAGATTCTCAAATAGACTCTTAGTCATAAAAATTCAAAGTAACAAATTTTTGTTATCATTTACTAGGATTTAGGATCAATGTTAAAATGACTACTGGTTCTATAATTTAACTTCTTAAAATTTTAGTTTAAATCATATTTCTATATAAGATATATGATAATTTTATTTTATTTTATGTGATTATGTACATCTACTACCTAAAAAAATTTTGATCATTAAGATTTGATATAATATTCAATATTAAAGTTCAATTAAATTATAAAACCAACACCAACTAACCTTTATCTCACAATTAAGTTATAAAAGTAATTAGTAAAAATATTAATCATTAAAATATATTAATACATGTGAATTACCAATATATTATTCATTTAAAGCTTCATAGTGGGTTCTGGTTCCCCATTCTTACTTCATCTAATAGTATAATAAACTCTTCTCATTTAGTCCAACATAATTAAAATTTAAATTATTTTTATTTACATAAAACAAAGAACAATTTTTTCATGTTATATGCAGTTCTTTGAATTCTTGCGCTTGAATTGCTATCAACATGAGATTATAATAACTTAAAAAAAAATTTAAAACTTATTTTGAGATGAATATAATATTAATTTCTTTGGAGAGTTCTAGAACAGAAAGGAGTTAATATTGGTTATATTCAAGTCATTAAGGATATGTATACTAGAGCTATTACTTGTGTCCAAACACAAGGAGGATTGACAAAATATTTTCCTATTTGGTTGGATTACATCAAGGATGAGCTTTAAGCCCTTATCTTTTACTTTAGTTATGGATGTTCTTACTAGGCATTTACAAGAAGATGTACCTTGTATGCTTTTTGATGACATTCTTCTTGTTGATAAGACTAGAGGAGTCCAACACAAACTTGAATTATGGAGGTCAACTCAGAGTTAAAGGTTTTCATTTAAGTAGATCTAAAATTGAATATATGGAGTGTAATTTTAGTTGTATAGTGGTAGTGTTGTGACATTAGGTGAACTCATTAATAAGAGTGAGCAGATATTTAGGCTCTATTGTTCAAAATGATGGTGAAATAAATGGAGATTAGTAGAATTCAAGTTGGATGGATGGGAGGAATGCATCCGCCTATTATGTGATAGAAAAGTTCCACTTAAACTTAAGGAAAATTTTATAAGATGGTGATAAGACAATGACTTATGGTAATGTTGGCCAATAAAAGAGAAGCATAAGACTAAGTTAAGTGTTACAGATGAGGATGCTGGATGAGTGGCTTTACTCTTAGAGATAGAATGCAAAATAAGTATATTCGGGAAAAAGTTGGAGTAGTATAGTGGTAGATAATATTAGGGAGAGTTTAGATGGTTTGGCCACATAAAGCGCCTCATCTGATGATTAGGAGAGTAGATGCATTAGATTTATCTTATGTTAAGAAAGGTAGAGGTAGACCTAAAAAATACTAGGTTAAGATGTATAAAAATGATCTTAGTATACTTGATTTAAATGAGAATTTGACACATAATAGACACAATGAATGGGGATTCATGACCACCCACTTAAGGGGTATATTATTGTTGTTGTTGTTGTTGTTGTATTCATCTCAAAATAAAATAAGAATATTAATGATATTTAATTGATATGGCACTTAAAATATCACTAGTCGAAGTACGAATCTTGATGTCAAAAGCAAGTTGATCCTAAGTTGAAACTCGTCGAGATCAAGCACTTAAAATATCATTGAAAACTTTGGGATATCAGTTAAATCCCTAAATGGCACTTAAACATGGAGTGTTTATAGTCAAATTGAGCATCTCGATGAGCCGGATCTAACAAGCCCAAGATCTCATAATTTTAACTTCATTTCAGCATTCAAATTCTTAAAATACATCAAATGATCAAAGGAATCATTTTGAGTCATCCGATGGAGTGGAGTGGTTCGAATTTTGCATGTATCTACAAAAATGTCACTCCTCTAATCTATAAATAGCCCATCATTCTTCACATGAGGGGAGCCCAAGCAAGAAAGAGGAGAGAGCTCTAAAGCTTGAAAATCCTCCAAGCATAATCGTGCCACCACTCGACGGTCGCCGACCACCCCCGTTGGTTTCCAACCATCGCCTCCGTCAGCCGCCACCGCTAGTCCTCCGGTCATCTTCACTGGTCACCCTCACGATGACCTTCATCATCAATCGCTGACCCCCGCTATTCACCATCATCTACTACCACTAGCAACTATTACAACCTGAAAGTGATTATATAGATGTTATTATCTGATTTTGGGATTCTTATTGTCAGCCCTTTTCATATACAACTCTGTAATCCTGTATCGGGAAAACTTTGTACTCTAAAACAAATACATAGTGGAAGATTTTTACTAGGATAGGCCCCGTGGTTTTTCCCTCTTTTCGAGATTTTCCACGTAAAAATTCTGGAGTTTTATTATTAATACTTCAAACATCTGTGTGTGTGTTGGACTCCACAACGAAGCTAAGGCATAAACTTTTATTCTACGGCAACTAGTTTTCTACACGCAATGCTTGGCCTGGAACAGAACCCTCAATCATAATTTTCATGAACACCCGATCATGGCATACTGTAACACGAGCTCCCATCCAACTCCCCATTCTCAAACCAATCCTTGAACCAAGGACGTCAAGCTTCTGCCTCACTCTCTCCTGATATGCATGACCCTGTCAGTGAAGGTGCAACCAGAATCTCTTTAGAAGATCGTGTGCGTCGAATGGAAGAGTCTCAAAATGAGATGATCTGACTTTTATGAGGAACATGACATCCATTACCACGACAAACACATCTCCCCCAAGATCGATCGCTAGCATTGGGAGGTCAAAATGCTAATCTCCTTGACACTGAAGTTCCTCCACTTCGGATGTTGATCTCCTGACACCGTTTACTCATCCATCATGTGCAGCTCAACCGACCGCTAATCCACCAATTATTGCTGGTAACTTGGCATGTTCTCATCCTGTTGACTCCACCCGTCACGTTATACGTGCAGAATTATAACGTTTAATGCAAAATAAATTTCACCTTAAAGATAGAAATCATCTTCCCCTTACCATGGAGTCTTCACCTTTAGGTATTCTGACATCTCATTCGTAGGATTCAAGCTTCCAAACATTGACACTTATGATGGGGCAATCACCCATATGAACATCGACCACATTAGGACCATCATGCATATCCAACGAGCTCCTGACACACTATTTTTTCAGGTCTTTCTTGTTACCCTTAAGGGGCAAGCTCGCACTTGGTTCTACTCCCTTCCAAGGAGATCCATCCATACCTTTGACGAACTCGCCAAGATTTTTATACTTACGCGAGGGATCATTAAAGATTCCTCTCATCAATCCAACATTCGCCAAAATGAGGGTGAATCACTTAAAGAATACTGAGATTCTCCTAAGCTCGCCAAATACAGGATGTAACAATTATTGAGAGGAGTTTTTCTTGGAGGACTCCATCCTGAGCCTTTATACTCATCACTAATGCGAGATACGGTCCGCTCATATGCCGACTTGGTTCACCATGTGGAAGCGCAAATTTCTGCTGATGAGGCTATTAATGCCCATTGAAAATAATTTGAACAATCCACAGAAAAATGTAAGAGTGCTCTAGGAAACACAGATCAATAATCCCATCAGAAGAAGCAACAAGGCAATCATGATCTCCCTCCATGGCCCCCACATCAACGACGCGACCCACAACTAAAATACACGCCAATGAACGCATCTCGTGTTAACGTCTTGTTGGTCATTCGATATGAAGAGACCATCAAGTGGCCACATCCGCTGAAACCAAATTCGAAAAATCAAGAGCAATATTGTAACTTCCATCGAAGTCGTGGACATACTACAGAGGCGTGTAAACAACTTAAAGAACAAATTGAGAGGCTCATTCAATAAGGATATCTACGTCAATTTGTGCAAAACCAACCAACTCAAGCAAACATAGCTCCAACTGGGGGGCAACCAGGACAATCATCACGTAAAACAACATATTACCCAAATAGTTGGAGAAATTGAAATGATTGCAAGTGGGCCACTACTATCTAATCAAGTCTTCATCGTCACCTTTAAAGAGTCGGAGTTAAAGAAATCTTATATTAATCATCCCATCACTTTTAATGACTCGGACTTGGAAGGAGTCCAAGTTCCGCATCAAGATCCTCTTGTCATCAGTGCGGGGATTAGTGACCCCTGTTATGTTGTTAAGAGAATTTTGATTGATAATGAGAGTTTCATTAATGTTTTATTTTACTCCACCTTTCTTAGCATGGGTTTGGTTAAGGAAAAACTTCAACCTACTGCAGGACCGTTATATGGGTTAATAATCTCCATGTACGAGTGGAGAGGAAAATCACCCTTCTCGTTGTTCTCGGAGAACTTCCTCAACAAGTCACACACTCAGTTCAATTCATAGTAGTTAAGTCAAATTCAGCATACAACGCTATCTTTGGAAGACCCCTCCAATCAATCTTTGGTGATGTCACGTCGGTACCTCATCTTAAGATGAAATTTTAAACTCACATTGGGGTTGGAGTGGTCTGTGAAAACCAACAATAAAGACAATCATGTTACCTGCTCAACCACGCCTTGACCTTCAACATCGAGAATTTTAATCTTCAAGATAAAGAAGTACCTCTGAGGGTTTTTTCTGTAAAAGACTTGCTCCTCACTTCATTATCAGATGACCAACCGTCAAGCTATGACCAAAGATCCAGAGAAAAAAATCTTCCCTAAAACTTGGAACATTGAGGGTCTCTGAAAAGTGTTATATATAATCCTTGGTGTATAACTATTGCAACCTTTAATTTACTCCATTTGTCTTTCCTCTCCACCTATTTTCTTTTGTCAACTCTCTCTAAAATTGTATCCCATCCCTTTTATTAAGTTATCTTATGACAATATTGTATCATCGACATTATCAAAGTAATGAGTTTATGGTTTTTTCTTACAAGCTTATTTCTTCTTCATTTAATCCTCCCACTTGAGTAATATATAACTCACGTTGTATCTCAATTGGGGTATAATCAATCCCAAGGGGACTTGATCGGACCACTTCCATACAGGTAAGAAGTCAAGTAACACTTTGGCTGATACCTGATGGGTCAAAAGGTCCTTGGTGGACATCCAACGACCTCTTACATACAGGTTAACGTCATCGAGTCACACTCTGACAAACAACCTCGGATATGTTAAAAATTCTCAGCGGATTCAATTCAACCTCTTCCATACAGGTTAACGTCATCGAGTCACACTTTGACAAACAACCTCGATAGTCAAAATCCTCAACGGATTCAATTCAACATCTTCATACAAGTCGCCATCGAAGTCACACTCGACAAACAACCTCGGATAGGTCAAAATCTCACGGATTCAATTCAACCTCTTCCATACGTTGCGTCTTGAGTCACACTCGACAAACAACGCGTTGATAGGTTAAAATCTCGGATTCAATTCCTCTTCCATACGGTTAACGTCATCGAGTCACACTCTGACAAATAACTTCGGATAGGTCAAAATCTCATCGATCAAACTCCGCCGTGATCATCGCCGACCATATTATCGCCACCACTGCTGCCGTATCGCACCATTGTCGCTTGCCACCGCGACCACTGCCGTCCACTGCCATCATATCACCACAACCGTGTCATCATCACCGACATCACACCGCCATCGCGACGCTCAACACATGGACACCGCTGCCGCCCTCAACCCGGTCCGACGAGGACAGTTGACGCTTATTTTAAGGGGAGCTCGCCATATGACACGCCTTGTTGGCCAACCGGCCGGTCCAAGAAGTTAACGCCTCTTTCGAGGGGAGCGCCATGTATGCCTTGATCGCCTCGAGCCGGTCCGACGAGGTTTAACGCTCTTCGAGGGAAACCAGCCAGATGTCCTTGATCCAAACCCGGCCTCCGACGAGCGGTTGACGCTCTTCGAGAAAAGAGCCACGACGTTGTACATTTGATCGCCTCAAACCCGCCGGTCCAAAGGTCGGTTACGCCTCTTCGAGGAAAACTGGAATCACGATGTATGTGTCAGCCTCAACAACCTTCTCCTAAGAAGAAGAGGAACACTCAAGCATATGAAGAGTGTGTCTTCTTCCTTGGTCCTAGGGGATTTTTATAGACCCCCTTTAGGGGCAAAAAGGTAAAAAATCTAAGAAAAATGGCTAAAAATCTCGAAAAATCGCGGAAAATGGACAAAAATGGACAAAAAAACCCTCATCAACGCGGTCATACCATATGAAGGCGCCGTTACGCGCCAGAAATGTTCTGATGGGTCCATAACCCCAAACCTGCGCCTGTGCATACATATCCGCGCCCTGACCCGCTTGTGATTACAATCTTATGCTCATGAAGATATGTTCTCTCAAAATGTATTAGTTAATCAAATTTTATTAAAAATTTGTTATTTTCAAGTATGATATATTTTTGGATGATTGAGATAATGTCATCCAAAAATAGAACCGATATGACACTTAAAATACCACTCAAGTACAAATCTTGATGTCAAAAGCAAGTTGATCCAAAGTTGAAACTGGTCGAGATCAAGCACTTAAAATATCATGGAAACTTTGAGATATTAGTTAAATCCCTAAATAATACTTAAACATGGAGTGTTTATAGTCAAAAGCCTCGACGAATCTAATAATCCTAAGATCTCATAATTCATTTCAGCATTCAAAATTTTAAAATACATCAAATGATCAGAGGAATCATTTTGAGTCGTACGATGGAGTGGAGTGATTTGGATTTTGCATGTATATACAGAAACATCACTCCTCTAATCTATAAATAGTCCCTCATTCTTCACATGAGGGGAGCCCAAGAAGAAGAGGAGCTCTAAAGCTTGAAAATCCTCCAAGCATAATCGTTTACCACTGACGGTTGCCGACCACCCCTTGGTTTAAACCAGGCCGCCGCTGCCACCGCCACCGATCCTCGCCGTCGTCAATCTCTTTAACCGGCCATCACCACCGACACCGTCATGTTATCGTTAACCATCCGCCGGCCATCATCGACCACCGCGCCGACATTATCGCCGCCACCGCTGGTGACCATCGCCGCATCTTCTTTCGCGGCCTCATGACGATTTTTTATCGCTGGCCGATATTGTTCGCCATCATCTACTACTGAATATATAACTGAAGTGACTATATATGGTTGTTGTCCGATCAAATTCTCATTCGATTCGATATACAACTCAGAATCTTGTAGAAAACTTTGTACCCAAAATAAATCATATAGTGAAAGATTTTACTTTAGCTCATGATTTTCCTCTTCAGATTTTTCATAAAAAATTTCAAGTTTTATTATTAATACTTCAAATATCTGTGTGTGTGTGTGTTAAACTCCACAATGAAGTTAAGATATAAACTTTTATTCTACCGCAACTGATTTTCTAACATATAACATTAATTTAAATTAAGAAAGAAATAATGATCATATTAGATAGTGAAGGCAGAGGCTTGGAGACGGCAAAATAGTGGCATGTGAAGAAATGAGATTGGAGTTAATCCAACCAATGCCAATATTTAAGTTAAATCCAACCAGTGCACAGATTTACTAAATTCGGGGCTTAAAAGGCAAAATGAATGAAAAATAGAATTTAAAAGGGATTTAAACTAATTATTTTGACTATTTTGCACGATTTAAGTTAAATCTTATGACCACACAATCATCATAAAAATTTTAAATGCAAATTTAGAATTATCTAACATAAGAAGGGATGTAGCATATCGATGTTATGATATGAAAGTCTTCACTTCAATAAAAAAAAAAATACAAAAAAATAAAAATAAAAAATAATACCTCGACACTAGAAGAGCAACGCTGTAATACTAAGATCCATTGATTTACCCTAACAAGACAAAGAAGCCAACTCCTTGGAACTATAATAGGCAACACCACAACTCTTAGAGTCGAGATCCAAAATCACAAGACAAAGCTACAACAATAATGTCACAACATTAAAACTAATGCAGAAGAGCCTAAAGGAGAACGACATCAACGCCTGAGCCACAAAATCACGACACCGCAATACTACGAAATAGCATAATTCATATTTAGATAATTTTCTACAAATTTTAATACTTTTCACTGTTCTCTTATATGAGTGTCATAAACTAAAATTAAAACTACAACAATAATATCACAACATTAAAACTAATGCGGAAAAATTTAAAGAAAAGCGAAGTCAACACCTAAGCCATAAAATTGCAACACCATGATGCTACTAAATAGCATAATTCATATTTAGATACTTTTTTATAATTTTTCAAAACTTTTCACTATTCTCTTATATGAGTGTCATAGATTAAAATTAAAAAATAAAAATAAAATAAAATAAACTTGAGTGCAATGCACTTTATGATACTCAAATTTTCTTCCTAATGAATTTCTTAATGAAATCTGACTCCATAATTTTTTTCTATTCTTAATTTTTTCACATCTTTGAGATCTCATGTTTTATATATTTCTATTCAAAATTTTGCTCTGAATCTCTAAAATTAATTTTCGAGATTTGATCTCCAAACAACTTCTATTTGATCCTTTATATAAAGCTTTAAAAAAAAAAAAAAAAACAGTTGCAATACGGTGCCTTCTGTGCCACTAATGAACCAAAGCTGATAAAAAGCTTTACAAAATGAGAAGGCCCTAACGGCCATAAAAATATAAAGGCCATATTCTTTAAGTAAATTTTGAAGAAAATATATGTTGGAATTCAGTTCTATTAACACTTTCGTTGTTTGAGAAAAATTCCAGATAAATATCCATAAAATCCTGCGTTAATCACATTGATAACAGCGTATAATGCACATATGATCCTTAGAAATGCTAAGACAATAAGGTTATATTCCCAGCTTGGGAGCAAAATTAACATGTAGCAACTAAGATGGAGAAAATCTCATTAATTAATTCAATTAAATATTCGTTCGATTAATTTAAACAAGTCAAGTAAAATCGAACATATATAAAATTAAGCAGTCGCTCAACATCCATACAAAAGTTCGCTCGAACTCAAACTAACACAAACAATATTTAATTTGTCCAAGTCAATCCGAAATACTGTCGCTCGACATATTCCTACTCGAGCCGATCAGCTCCAGCAATAATTTTTCTACAGCAGATCTTTAAATCCAACAAAAACCTGTTAGCAAGTATACCTGTTATCAAAAGGTCTAGTTGCAAGTTCTGGAAGGATTATAAGCCAAATAAACATTAAATATTCCAAGGCCTTTCATCAAACATAAGTAATAAGTTCACAGAGCAGCAGCTTCTTCAAGGTGTTCACAAGCATTCAATTATCATTACAGAAGCGAGTTAATTCAAGCGTAGATGCTTAAGAAGAAATATACAATGCAAATAATAATTACATTACACACTACACTCATGAACACAGCCCCGGCCGAAGACTTAATTGAAATGTATTTGAATCCTAAGGAAAAAATAATAATAATAAATCAAGCACAATATAGATTGATTCCTTACAAGGTGTTGGCCAGAATAAAAATGGGGTTTGGCTAAACCTATCAAGATTAGTTTGGTGCTTCTTTATTATGGCTAAGTGGTTTTAGATGAGAAATGATTTGGGAGACAATAATTGAGTATGAACAAGGGGAAGCAAATGATGAGAGTAGAGTAAGATGTTACCCTATTTAGAAGGACTTTGGTCATTCTTGCTTTTCCTTCTCCTGCACTTGATGCAACTTACTCCTTGCTGCATGACACGGCTGAGGATATTACAGAGGGAAGCTGGAGGAGAGTAGAGGGAGGATAATGAGAGTGGGCGCTAGCACATGTGATTGTTTAGAAGAGAGAATGTGAAAGATGAATAATAATTTTATTCTATTGATGATCAAATAAGTCCTATTATGTGATAGAAAAATTCCACTTAAACTTAAGGGAAAATTTTATAAGATGGTGGTAAGACCTGCAATGACTTATGGTGCAGAATGTTGGCCAATAAAAGAGAAACATAAGAAAGTTAAGTGTACAGAGATGAGATGCTCAGTGGATGAGTGGCTTTACCCTTAGAGATAGAATGCAAAATGAGTATGTTCGGGAAAAGTTGGAGTAGCTAAATGGTAGATAAGATTAGGGAGAGTCGCCTTGGTTTGGCCACATAAAGCGTCGTCCAAGATGACGATTAGGAGAGTAGACGATTAGATTTGTCTTTATGTTAAGAAAGGTAGAGGTAGACCTAAAAGACATGGTTAAGATGTAAAAAATGATCTTAGTATACTTGAATTAAATGAAAATTTGACACATAATAGGACACAATGGAGACCGACCCCACCTAGTGGGATTAAGGCTTGTTGTTGTTGTTGTTGTTGTTGATAAAATAAGTTCAAATTATGTATAAAAGCAATGAGTGCAATTAAATTATGAAGCACAAACATCAACGAGACACAAACATGACAACACAATATAGAGATGACAAAAATGCATAACTGTAAAAAGTATAGCATAATTGTATAGTTAAAACACTTAAAAACTGTATGTTCTATTTTTTTTAAAAAAAAAATTCCCAATAAAATCAAATATTATATACTTCACATAAAAAGTGTAATGATAAATAAAAGAAAAACATACATTTCAAATTTTGAGTACATTTAAAAATTTTATTAAGTGCATTATTTGTCAACAAAACACCAACATTCTCGCATCTACTAATTATTTGATATATTTTAACAATATAAATATCTTCTACTAAATATAAAAAAAAAATCCAAAAACAAGTAACACCAATGTCCTCTTTGAAATAACCACACAAAATATGAATATACTAATGATGTAGCACTAAATGGTCCTAACACACCGAAAACTACAATCATCTTTACCACTAGCACAAATTACCTATTCAATAACGCCTGCATCCTCATTGAGAAAAAAACAGAAATTCCAAAACTGGCTCATCAAATATGTCCGTTATATATGGTTTTTTGTCTCCAAGCATGTTTGAATGCCTCCTAATAGTTGTCTAAGAAATGCACTCTCACCCTAAAAGTTCCTTCACTAATATGCGAAATCTATATCCCCACAAGTTCCTATTGCTCTTACTTTGTAGACTCACAAACATACATCCATAAAGGCTTATTATCATACTCCACAAGATTATTACCAATTGATTTGTAGCTAATCCAAAAAACATATTAACAATAAAAACTAAAAAAGAAACAAGATTACTATATTACCAATGGAAACTCACTAAACCCTTATTGTTGAAAAACAACATCAAGGAAAACCTAAAACATCATGAATTGATGCAAAATAAAGCCTTCAGGATAAAATACTCTTTAGTTTGAGAAGAAAAGAACAAAAAAATGTAAATAAAGAAACAAATTAAAAATTAAAGTTAAGAAAAGAAAATTAAAAGAATTTAATCATAGAAAAGTTTACAAATCAAACAAAAGGTTTCAAAGTGTCTAATAAAGAAAAGCATCACAAGTGAGAGATGAAGAGTTAATTGAAACATCATAATGCACAAACAACCTCAATGCTTAAGGCTTAATAGAGTTAACTTGGCCCTTGATAGAGAACAAGCTTTGATGCTCAACAGATGAGCTTTCTAAGATAGCTTGACAAGGAAGAAATTATAGGAACTAAGCAAAACTTGCAAACATCTGATGAACCCAAGACAACAAAATTAAGGTGTCATGGAGTAAAAAGGATAATTTAACTAAATTGAACTAAACAATATAATAAATCGAATCCAAAAATACTAGACCAAATGATACAAAAATTACGTTCATCATCTGCCTTGCAAGTGTAACTTCTATATGTTGACTTCTATCTAATTCATGTTCGATACTAATATTGATAGAAAACATCCCAAACAAAATTCTATAAAAAGTCAAGATGTATTTGATTTGTGTCCATATCTAACACATATCACGTGGATATGAAAAGTTTTTTGAAGTCCCTGTGCTTCAAAGAGTGAGGTTTTTATTTTGCTTCTCTTTCTTAGGTTTCTCATACTTTGGCTTACAATTTCATGGAGTTTCCAGCTTTTGTCATTATTGGTCTATTTCTTTTCCTTAATGATAATTGCTTTCAAGCTTGCCTCCAGATATGAAACAGAACATGAAGAAAGAAATATGGAAATGCAGAACCATGGATGGCCCAGATATCAACTTTTTGAAGAACTTCCACCAAGTGATGTTTTCTTATACACACAGAGACAACAACAGATTTGTAGATTTTTGTACAGACATAGCTATAAGTTTTGATTTTATTTGGCATATATACTATTCCTCTACAGTTTTTTGTCATTTTGGAGGAGGATAGAAGGCATGTTGTAGCATCTTAATTTTGTTTCTTTTTAGGAACCTTTTTTAATCATTTTTCTTTATTAATGCAAATGCATACTCTCAAGGGATATCAAACACAACCATTAGATTTAGTTACCATCCTACTAATAAGATTGAGTTAAGATTTGAGTAAACATTTAGCCTTAAGTATGTACACACAATACTTAAAAGAGAAAACTAAATCCCTAATGAATCCAATAAATTTTCCATCTTTTCTGCATCAATTGAATCATCAGAAAAAGATAAGTCTAATTTCATATCAACCTTAAAAAATAGCGGATGCCTAAATTGGCAATCATCAACATTCTCATCAGCAAAAGTTACTACCCAAGCACTCTCAACCTCCTACTTAGAAAACATGGGCATTTGTCACAAGTAGAGGTAATGTCTTTGACTCTTTTTATTCTTGGGTATCATCGCAAGGTCATCTATTCAGTTAGAGTCACTATCACATTCTTTAATTTCTTGAACTCATTCTGAAGAATTCCTAAGTTTGATATCATAGATACTCCTTATGATGATGATGTAGGTTCAACAACTATAATGAGACGTCAGTGCTCACTCTTATTTTACCATGAAATAAAAATTAATTTTAAAAAAGGCATAATTTCAGTATTCGATAAGCATGACATGATGGGTGAAAAATACCAAAACAATGTCAAGATACCCAAGTGATTCCATTACACTAGTTTAACTTACAACACAGGCACCAACAAAAAAGAAAAACTACACCAACAGGTTCTTTTGTTTTCATTAATTTACAGGTAAAAATATATATAACAAGATCGACAGAGTATGGCCACGACACCGCACAAACCTAAGTCAAAATACCTCAATCATCATCAAAATTAATCACAAAACAGACTACATCGATGCATACAGAATGTTGAATTAACTAAGAGAGGTTTCTCATGTCACCTAACAATTACTTGATGGAAAAAACAAGTGGTTGGTGTGAGTTCACGCATATCAAAATTGAAAGGCTTCGATGACATCCAAATGCACTTCATACACAAAATTGACTATATAGATGTCATCTAAATGTTGAAATCTATCAAATAGGGCCCTCCATAATCGATTCGACAAATTCTATGAATGTCGAGCAAACGAATGTGACATCATGCAATTCGAGATAAAATTATTTTGATCGATGCTAATATCATCGAAACCTCCAATCACAAAACAAACTACGTCGTTGCGTATGAAATAAGATTAATTAGGATAAACACTCATATCATACGGCCTCATTGCACGAAAAACTTCACCAAAATTGCACATATTTCAATACATTCATGCAAATCAACACATCATACTCTACCCCACAACGTCTTGTCCCATCATCAAGATTGCACAACGTGCAGCCCTCAATCTCATCAAATCCACACATAAAGCTCCTCGACAACCATTCTTCCTAGTTCACATGATCCTCCTCTCCCATCTTCCATTCACGCAACATAAGCCAAACTCCTTGCCTTCGAGTTCCTGTCCAATAGTCAATTTAAGTTTAATAAGTACATTATTGACTCACTGAAATTAAAACTAAAATTAAAATTTGTTGAGTTGGACCTCTAATTGACCCATTTCATTAAGGCATGGGAGGACATATTGGATTTGACTTATAGTTGACTTTAGTCAAATACGAGCTAATTAATTTAAATTACATATATAAGCTTGATTTTTAAGAAGTATACCACAAGCATATGATTTTATATAGAATATGATAATTGATAATATTACACTTATTTATTCTTTGATTTTTCCTAGGATTATTCTTAATTAGTTTCATCTTAGAGTTGGATTAAAATGTTTGAAAGTGTTAACTAAAAATATCAAACTAAAAAATAATCATATAAGGAATTAAGTTATCTAAATAGTCTTAATATCAAAAAATGATTATTACTAACCATAATAAGGCGATCACATTGAAAAATGAGATTAAAACTAGTATAAATGATCTAGACCAAAAGACTAAGGCATTAGGGTTTGAAACCAATTAGTTGTATTTGTATGTATGTGGGTAAGTGAAGGAGATTAGATATATGCAAACCCAAGTATTAAGTATAAATAGATGTTTAACAGAAGATTTTATTTAGCCATCAATCATGGCCTAAGATAAAAGGGAAACGAGGAGGGTGAGGGGAGGGGAGTGAGAGGGGGGAGGTGGGGAGAGAGAGCTATGCTAAGAGCCAAGAAGCGGAGCTATAAAAACAAGGACGTGGGCGAAGGTGAAGGTTGTGTGCGAATAGGGCGTCTTGCCAACGAATTTGAGCACCACAACCATGAGTTAATGATAATAATAAACTAGGAACCGCATGAACCAAGCGAGCTCCTGACTTCCGTATTCAAGTAGCTCGACAATCACTCGAGCCGAATCAAGTGAAACTCAAGCTCGAGGACAAGCCGAACTCATGAGCTCTTAAACAAGTCGAGTTAGACTAGCTCGGCTCACTTACATGCCTACCCTACTCTCAACTTCCGTAGCATCAACCTCCACCTCATGCGATAGTAATCAGCTTAAAACAATGTACAGAAATGCATGCATCATTTAAATAATAAACTAATAAATAGAATATTGATCTCATGAGTATCTTACACAAAATTTTCAATTAAATTAAATATTAATCTCTTACTAACCAAATTTTTATCTAAATGAGACAAATTTGCAAAAATTTTAAAAGGTTTTAAAATAATAAAAGTTTTTTTTAAATATATATTTTTTAATTTTTAGAAAATGTATTTTGAATTTATGAAAATCTTAGTTAATTTTATGCACTAAATTAATGTGATTTTCAAAATTATAGTTGTCAATCAAGAGCTTAAACATCATAAAAGCTATACTTAGAGATTAATATAACCTAATCACTACAATTAATTAATTATATTCTTATGATCTAATTAAAATAAGTAATTGCATTAAACTTATCTCTCTTATATGAAGTCAAATCCTAAATATCATTTACCTATATATAATCAACTAATCCATATGATTTTTCTAATTGTTCCACTATAACTCTTTCAATATATATAAATCACACTTAACTATAATATTATAATTGGCCAAATCATAAGTAAATGAAGAAAAATAAACAAATTAAATATTAAAGCACAAACATTTTTTTATGTATTACTAATATTAATAATACTACATAATAATCAACAAAAAATCGCCATAAATTTAGATTACTAATATTTTAGTTCCACATTATGCATAAGAAAAATAACATCAACATCCATAAATTTATAAGATCATTTTGAGAAATATCAAAAGAAAAGAAATAGTAAAAAGAATAGGGTCTTCTAAGTATGCCCTTCATCCAAGTCCTTTAGCTCCTCAATAATAATTCTCCTAATAGATCTTCTTCTTCTTCTTCAATCTTCAATAAGAACACACAAACAAGAACATTAAATTGTACACGCCACTGCGACTCTCACTCTCCAAGTACCACACTCACTACCCTTAGACTTCAAACACTGTCAAAAACTTTTTCTTTTATAATTCCTCTCCTTTTTATAGCCTTGAATCTCCCCTAGCAATTGTCTCCACGTCCTACCAAGCAACTCATTTGAACCGCCCCAAAAACTGCTCGAACTCTCGTTGAAACTACAAGAATTAAAGCCTTCGAGCAATCACACTACAATGCGCCTACGTATTAGAAATAGTGTTGTGGCGCTAATTCCACAACGCCAAGGTACTATCCTAATATGAATCTTTATTTCTTGAATTGACCGACTTGGTTTGAGTTCGAATTTCACTCATTTGGAACACCAAGTTCAAATTGTAAGGACTAACTTGATGCTTTAGTCGTTGGATGCTTTTTTAACTTGGTCGTTAGATCTGCCTCGGATCGAGTCTGAGCTAAATTTTTGATGATCTGATTTCTCAACCTTGATTTGTGTTTGATCAAACGGTTCTTGATTCTTCTAATGGCGTTAGTGGACTGATGTTGCTTCAAAGCTTTGAGGAAATTTGATCTGAACCTTGCTTGTGGTTTTTCGCTTCTACATTAATCGTTGAGAGAAACTAACCTTATACTTTGTTTTGTTTTGTTTCGACTGTGAGATGCTCGAGAGGAATTAAGGCGCTGGTTTGGGATCGAGAGGTTTCTCCGGTGGTTCTGCAGAAAACCTAGAAGATATGATAGAGAGGGAGAATCAAGAGATAAGTTTCTTAACTTTCTTGATTACCCCTGTTTGGCTTTTGATCTCTATTTATACTTTTCTCACTCTCCCATAGATCTACTTTACTGTGGATCCACGGTTCTTTAACTATTAAGGTTATTCTGTATGATGAGCTTGATGACTTTGATCTCTTTGTTGTAGATGTATATTAAATCGCTTTGTTGAAGTATCTTGATTATGCTTCCCGAGAGCCTTCTCGTAATGCTTAGCGGGTTTCTAGATAATGCTATCCATTAGCGTTTTCTTTCTCCTTTTGTTTGATATTATGGAATAAAGATTCATATCATATCCTCTCTATCTTAAACTTTAATTTAAGGCATTTTGACGCAATGGTTCCATTTCTTCAGCACCAAGGTACACATTTCTATATCTTGAATTCTTCCATCTTGAAATTTTTCTAAGCCTCTAGAATCATAGTACTAACTTTTCTAACTCCGAGCCACTGGGCTCTCTGTTTTGGAATGAATTTCTGAAGAAATGTAGCACTATGAAGCTAGCTTCCCAACACTTAGCGATGTGCTCTATCTTTGATCAAAGCGAAGCTTCTTGGTTCTCTTTTAAGCACGACAACGATAGTAATGTAGCGCCTAAGTGTCATGCTCTCTGTCTAATAATCTAAAATCCTCATGTGGTAGCACCGGACGTTGTTTTTCCATCACCTAAATGCTATCTTCTCTATCTCAACAACCGATTCTGCCCATCAACAATGTCATGGCACTGCTTTGTCAAATGTCATGTTCTGCCTTGTGCAGCGTTGAAGTGCTAGTCCTGAAACTCAACATCTTAAGTTTATGAAGGTCAACTCTAGAGTTTAAAGGTTTTCGTTAAGATCTAAACTGAATATAGGAGTGTAATTTTAGTAGAAGTTAGTGATAGTGTTGTGACATTAGGTGAACAAGTCATTAATAAGAGTGAGTGTTTCAAATATTTAGGCTCATTTGTTCAAAATGATGAAATAGATGGAGATGTTAGAATTCAAGTTGGATGGTTGAAGTGGAGGAATGCATCCGGCTATTATGTGATAGAAAAATTCCACTTAAACTTGAGGGAAAATAAATGGTGGTAAGACCTACAATGACTTATGATGTAGAATGTTGAATAAAAAGGCAAGACAAGTTAAGTGTGATGAGGATGCTTAGGTGGATGAGTGGCTTTACTCTTAGAGATAGAATGCAAAATGAGTATATTGGGAAAAAGTTGAGTAGCCCATGGTAGATAAGATTGGGGAGAGTCGCCTATGATTTGGCCACATAAAGCGTACCATCCAGATGACCGACAGAGAGATGATTTGATTTGCTTTATATTAAGAAAGGTAGGTAGACAAAAGACTTGGTTAAGATGTAAAAAATTATCTTAGCATACTTGATTTAAATGAGAATTTGACACATAATAGGACACAATGGAGACCAAGGATTCATGTTAGCCGACCCCACCTAGTGGGATTAAGGCTTATTGTTGTTGGATAAGAATTTCCTATAAATATAACAAAAATAAACTGAAAATAATATATTCTAATATTCTTTGGGCACAAAACATATATTTAAACACAACAAACAAAATCTAGAAAAAGGAGACAAACATGAAATCCAAAATAAGGACAAATCTTTGAAATTTCATTCCACCGTCTAGAGTGATGCATAAAACTCAATTTTTACATGAGGAACTAAAACTACAAAATATATTCTAGATAGGCTTCAACTTGCAAATGTAGTTTAATCAATTAAATTAGAATTAGAAGAATCAAATGAATATGTCACTAAAATTCAATGGGCCAAATCAAATGATTGATTGTATATTTGAACACCATAAAATGAAAGATCATCTAGCATGAAAGCTCATATATTGAAAAAAAATCAAAGATATATTCACTATCTTTAGCATTACTCAATTTATATAGCACTACCATTCTCCATTCTCCTATATTTATAATTTCATGAGTGTTAACCACCATTTTGGATTCAAATCTATAAAAATAAACACCAATTACATAAACCAAAAAAAGAAGGATACATGATACAAAATCCTAATAAAAAAAAATTAAAGATTGGCACTTGAATAGTCAAAGCATCCTATGCACTTTTAGGTTAGTAGCCAAAGTAATAAAATAAATAAATAAACACTTCACTTTTCATCATAGGAACATGAAATAGTCATTTGATTCAGCACAAGCTTCTGCAAACTTGACCATGGTGGAATTAAAATACAAGTAAAATTATGAGCAATAAGTTCAAAGATACATATAAACACAAAAACAGCATTGAACAATATAAACAGGCAAAGGAATTGAAAATCCAACTTCTAAGGGGTGTTTTAATAGCTTCATGTCAAAATTTAAGTGAAATTTTGGCTGTGTTTGGGTATCATTCCGTCTGCGAGGTGAAGTGAAATGCACCACCATTACAGCTTGAGAGATACCCTCAAAAGAACCATGTTTCATAAAAGTTGTGGCTACGAATGGCAGTGTGGGACTCAAAAGGTGAATCACGTTTCATGCGTTCTGCATCCCACTCTTTCCCGCTTTGCCCGTCTCACATCTCACAAAATCAATCCCACCTCCTAACCTTCCCCAAGTATGCTCCCTCTTCTCCCACTCTAGTTTTTGCTGAACAAGCTCGAGCCACCCAAGTCTCACCTCCACCTCCTCCCATTCTCAACTTGCTCCGTTAGTCATATTACACAAGAAATCTCCCCACATGAAGCTGGCATTCTTCCTCTCTATCTCACATGTAGTCCCTCACGCCAAACCTCATCCCATGCCGTCGTCTCCTCCCTTCAACACTTGCAAGCAACAACTCGATGCTCCAACCTCAAACCCTACTTAATCCTTCTCCATGCTCCAACCTCCCTCACGTCGCACAAGCACTCTCCCAACCTGTTCCCCAACACGATTGCCATCTTCTAACTGATGTCAATAGATTTCCATCGTTAGAGCTCCACCTGATCACACTCTTGATAAGGACGTCAAGGCAAATCTGTCCAATGGTTCATATTATAGTAGTATGTTACTAGTACAGAGGTATGTTACTAGTTTTATAGAAAGATTTCTTCTTAATGTTCTTTTTATAGCTTAGGTCTCAAGTCCGGATGTGAAAAGTTAAGGGTTGAGATAGGCAGTAGACAACCAACGGTAAACTTGTCAAAATAATCATGACATGAATCCTTTAAAATATTGTGTTAATGCTGAAGGCCTCCGAAAGCGACGCGTGAATACAATGAAGAGTATGCAAAGGCATCGATCGGGTGCGAAGTTAAAGCAAGAGTTCCCACATTATGGACGAATGCGGGCAAAAAAGTTAGTCCATGAAACTAGAATTAAGTTAAGAACATGGAATATGGATACTCTTACAAATAAATTAATGAAATTAATAGATATTATGGTTCATACGAAGATAAATATTGTATGTGTCCGAGAAACTAAATGGATTGGGAAGAAGGCCAAGGAGATTGATAGTTTAGGTTTTAAACGTAGTAGTCGAATTAAAAAATGACATAGGTGATTATAGATAAAAGTTTGAAGGATAATGTTATAAATATTAATATAAATAGAATTATAACTTTTAAAGAATATGATACTACGATTATCAATGTTATAAGTGTTTATGCTCAAGTAGATGTACCAAAGAAAAATTTTGGAATAAATTAAAAGGAGTAATACAAAAGATATCTTTTGAAAAAAAAAAGTGTTTATTATAGGAGATTTAAATGGATATGTTGGCAGAGTAGTAGAAGATTTTAAAAGTATTCATGATAGATAAAAATTTGGAGTGACTAATGAAGAATGTAAGATTATAATAGATTTTACTTTGCTATAATTTTAGTTGTTAATACTTTTTATTTAAAAGAGATGATATATTATTACTTATAAAAATTGATCTAATAAAACACATATTAATAATTTTTTGATAAGAAAAATAGATCGTTTAGATTATAAAAATTATAAGATTATTCCAAGTGAAAATTTAAAAACCTAACATCAACTGTTAATTTTAGACTTTAAGATGAAAGATTGAAAGATGAAAAATAAATCAAATTATTGTCCTACGATTAACTACGGGGAGTTAAAGAACAGTAATAAAAAATATTTTTAAGAGCAACCTACAAGAGCTTAGAATTTGAGATGCTCATAAAAAAAGCTAATGCTATGTGAGAAAAAATAGCAAGTGAAATTAAAAAAGTTGCAAAAAATATCTGAGAATCAAGGAAAAGCTTTTAATAAAAAATAATTGGGTAATCGAATGCGAAAAAAGATAAGAAATAAGAACATTGTTATAAAATTTGGTTTAAATATAAAACAAGAAGAATTGAGAAAAATATAAAGTTGTAGAGATTCTAATAAAGAATATATGATGAAAAATTTAAATTTTAGTGATTTATATAATAGATTGGATACCAAGAAGGTGGAAGATGTAGATAAATTAAATTAACCAAAAGATGAAAGATCTACCAAGTGAAGATATTTAAAAATCATAAAGTGCTTTTCTTAGAAAGGATATTGAAAATAGGTGGATAAGGTATTTTAATAAACTTTTAATGAAAGATCCGAAAATATAATTGATTTTAACAACCTTAATACCTTAAACAAAAATAGAAAATTTTATTTTTATCGTCGTATTAATAAATTTGAAATTAGAGAAGTTTTAAAGAACATGAAATGTAGAAAAACAGTAGGACCTGATGATATTTCAATAAAAGTGTGAAAATGTTTAGGAGATCAAAGACTTTATTGGCTTACAAATCATTTTAATGTTATTTTAAAGACTAAAAATATATGAGATGAGTGGAGAAAGAGTTTGTTGGTTCTTACATTTAAGAATAAAGGTGATGCACAAGAGTGTGCAAATTATAGAGGAATTAAGCTAATGTGTCATACATTAAAATTATGGGAGAGAGTAATTGAACATAGGTTAAGATGTGATACAAAAGTTTCTAACAATCAGCTTGACTTTATGCCAAGTAGATCTACTATGGATGTTATACATTTGTTAAGAGGTTTAATGGAGAAATATAGAGAAAGTAAGGAGGATCTACATATGATATTTATTGATTTAGAGAAAGCTTATGATAAAGTTTCAAGAGATGTTCTTTGAAGAGTTAATATTGGTTATATTCAAGTCATTAAGAATATATATATATACTAGGATTGTTACTTGTGTCCAAACACAAGAAGGATTGACAAAATATTTCCTATTTTAGTTGGAATACATCAAGGATCAACTTTAAGCTCATATCTTTTTGCTTTAGTTATTAATGTTCTTACTAGGCATTTACAGGAAGATGTACCTTGGTGTATGCTTTTTACGGATGACATTCTTCTTGTTGATAAAACTAGAGAGGGAGTCCAAGAGAAACTTGAATTATGGAGGTCAACCTTAGAGTCTAAAGGTTTTCATTTAAGCATCTAAAATGAATATATGAAGTTTAATTTTAGTTAAGTTCTAGCGGTAGTGTTGTGACATTGGGTGAACAAGTCATTAAAAGAGTTGATTGATATCAGGCTCTATTGTTCAAAAGATGGTGAAATAAATGGAGATATTATTAGTAGAATTCAAGTTGGATGATTGAAGTGGAGGAACGCATCTAGCCTGTTGTGTGATAGAAAAGTACCGCTTAAACTTAAGAAAAAATTTTATAAGATGGTGATAAAACTTACAATGATTTGTGGTATAGAATGTTGGCCAATAAAAGAGAAGCATAAGACTAAGAAGTTACTGAGATGAGGATGCTCAAGTGGATGAGTGGCTTTACTCTTAGAGATAAAAAATGAAATGAGTATGTTCGGGAAAAAATTGGAGTATTCGTAAGATTAGAGAGCGCTTAGATGGTTGGCCACATAAAGCGTCGTCGATGACTAATTAGGGAGAATAGATGCATTAAATTTATTTATTAAGAAAGGTAAGTAGACCTAAAAAAGACTTAAAATGTATAAAAAATGACCTTAGTATACTTGAATTAAATGAGAATTTGATACATAATAGGACACAATGAAGACAAGGATTCATATAGCCGACCCCACTTAGTGGATTAAGGCTTGTTATTGTTCTTTTTATAGCTTAATTGTTTCCTTTATTATACAAGTGATGTTAAACCACAAGTTTTCTTTGGTAATGCATTGTCCTTAAGGAAACTAACAAAGTTGGACTTGCAAAAGAATGACAAGATAATTGTAATAAATGGCTGAGTCATTTCACAAAATGCTGAAATTATAAAGAAAATTATCTAGTGTGAAAATCCCTAACAGTTATGGGTATGACATCATTTTTATTCCTTCATCTCCTATCACCAATTTAGTGGTATTATTCAACTTTCAGGCATTGGTAAATCCAACTAAGAGTTATGCATTTCTCTTTATCGATTTGCTTAATCTAACCCTAGTATGAAACTTAAAGATATTTTGCTTAATACAACAACAACAAGCAGCTTTGCCCTGTTGCTTGATTGTTAATATTTGATATAAGAAGATAATCTAATTTAGGCCTTCATATAAAAGACATTGCTAACTACGATCAAAACTTACTATTTAGGAATAGTTAAATATGATGACATTTCAATATGATCAAAACCCTCTATGTTCATTAACACATACATATAAAGACATTTCAATATTGTATCCACAAACAACTATAACATACTAGATTCACAACTGAATTTTTCAAATAGAAACATTGTTTTAACAACAACTTTATAACAACTTTTTTCTCTAACAACTTCACAATTGCTTTTTCAAACAATTGTAACTACCCCAAATGCACCATTCACTTAATCAACAATGCTTCTCACTCTTATATTCCTATGTCTACTGGATGTTTTTTCTTCTCTTATACTCCAAAGATAGATTCTTGCCATCCTATTGAACCTCCTCCCCAAACTTTCTTTCCAAACAACACTATTTAACCTTTGATCCATCCCTCCTAAACCCTAGAAAGAAATCCCCCTCCCCCCAAGTCAACAATAGCAATCCCTTAATTAAGGTTGCAAATGAATTAGGCCAAACCAAGTAAAAATGTGTTCAAACTTGAACTTGTTTATAAAATTCAAGCTTGACCTCAAGTCAAGCTCAAATCGAGCATCTAAATTCAAATTCAAGCTTGGTTCATTTATCATTCAACTTGATCGAGCTCGATTTGAGTGTGATTTGTGTTTAGTTCATATTAAGATAATCAAGTCATTATCAAGTATCCTCATATTGAACAGATTATCACATAGTTTTATTGAGCTACTTACTTTTAATCAAATGAACCTTACCGAGCAAATTAATGAGTAGTATTATCATGCTATTTTCTTATAAACAAACAAACTCTATTGAGCAAATTAATTAGAAGTATCGCCTAGCTATATTATTTTCTAAGCAATCAATCCTTTAGCTTTTAGTGACTTTAGTTTAAAAAATAATTAAAATTCAATTAAAAGAATCTTATTTTAATTAATTAATACTATGAATAAATTAATTAAAATTAAAATATATTATTAATTAGTTTTTAGAATTAACGATTTAATTTATATAAATTTAAATGCAATTCTTTAAAAGCATATTCCTAAGCTAGTTCGTGAATTTTAAATAATAATATTTATCAAGCTTCCTAATGAGCTTATTCACAAGTTTATTCGTGACCATTAAATAATATTACTTATCGAGCTTATTAACAAACTTTTTCATGAGCTTAAAATTATATTATTTATGATCATAAACAAATCGAGTAGAGAGTTATTGAAGTTTATTCATTTAATGACAGAATATTTATAAATGTTTCAAACTTGCCTGATTAATTAATCAAACAATCATGAACAAACTTTAATCGAGCTAAAACATGAGTAGTCTATCAACGCTTGATTCATTTTCAGCCCCATCCCTCGCTCAACCCACTTGATTTATCAAATTTGTAATATCCAAAGCATTAACTTATGTGGCTCTCTAAAATTTCCCCATTTTGCTTATATAAAGTAGCTAAAAAAGTATAGTTTTCTTCTATATTGAGCCTAATGGTTAATTAATCAACTTAAATATTTTGCTTAAAGTGCTTTTTTCTTTGATTTTACTATAAAATATAATAACTTAAAATTAATCATTTGCACATAACACACCTCTATTCCATTGTAAGATAAGTTATTAATTATAATTAAATTAACTTTTCAATTTTGGGCAATTAAATTAATACAATAATAAGCCCAATATTGCTATAAACAAGTGTTAGAAAACCAAACTAAACAAATTGGTTTGGTTCAATTTTGTGATTGGTTCAATTTACTAGCAAAATATAATTAGATGGAATTGTGATAGATAAATGATTAGATTGTCAAACAAATGAACCAATTCCAATTGAACAACCTAATTCATTTCATGACTAAATTATCAACATCCACTTTTAATTGAAAGATAAAATAATCTAAATATAAAAAATTAAGACCTAAATTTGCTAATTAAATTTTAAAGCCTGAACCCCCTCCAATTTCATATATTTTTTGCCCTTTCATTCAATCTAACAATAACTTTCCCTCACATCTCTTGCTAGCATGTTTCTCACAAGTAACAAGTTATTTCCTCTCAATGCAGAAAGAACACCTATCTCCATTTTCCACATTTATAAACCCTAAAGACTCCATGCTTTCTTTTGTAGCCACAATTTTAGCTCTTTCTTGCAATTTATTTGGATACAAAATATTAAGTTAATCTTTCTACATTTTACTACTATTCTTTAACTCATCCAATCCAATTTTGGTACTTCAAATGTGCTCTTTGAAGAAAGAAAATGAAGTTTTAAGGTTTTTGTAATGTTTTAATGTAGCTCCTAAAATTTTTTTGGGACCCCCACTAATTATAAAATGCTTAAAATACAATTAATTGTTTTATTTAAAACCAACCCCAAAACAAATATCAAAAAAATAAAAATGGGATGGGAAAATTTATTCCAATCACAACATTTAATAAATATTTAAATCATTAACATTTATTTATGCCATTACAATTCAACTTTCAATTAAACTCCTATTAAATCAATAAACCTTGAACATTTCCTTCAATCTAATATTCAAATCCAAGTTTCAAAACAATGCCAAAAAGCTCTAATATTTCAATAGCATTCAAGAAGGTTGATTGCATTAATGAACAACCAAACACCAAAACATGAGATTACAAACTAAGATGTAGCACACCCATGAGTTGGGGTTGGGTGACATAGAAGATGATGATGAAGGCCCTAACATTCATGACAATTAGACAAAATTCAAAGAGAGAATTTACAATATATAATTGCTATGTCCTTGTGGGATGCACCTACAAAATGTCAACTTTATCACTTAGCATTAATTTTAGTCTTGATCCAACATCAAATAAAATCCAAAAATATAGTATTAACTAAAACATACTCAAGTTAAATCATTTGTGTATTCAAGCACCACCTAAATCTGAATATCATATGCCCTTCAAAATGCAAGGAACCCCTTTAAATGATTCATAATTTAAGGAAATTAAGGGTCACTATAGGGTTTTATTAAAGATAATGACAAAAGAGAAGTCTTTTAAGGAGTCAAAAATCTCCTATCTTGGCAAGAATTGAATGCAATTCTTTTTACAGGGGAACAACAAACGCAGAACACATTATTAGCTGAACATAAGTATGCAGTGCACAAAAATATACGGACAAAGGATAAAACAACGCTAAAACAAATATGGATCACATGCAACAAAAGCTCTGTAAATTTAAAAATTCCTATCAACAATGAATATCGAAGATAATAATAATAATAAATACAGCGCAAAATTGTGCACAAACAAGCAGTTAAACAACAGAGAGCCAAAAAATAAAAATTAAAAAAAAGTACAAGAGAAGAAGTGGAGAGGATTCAAACATTGTAATCAATTAAGTCGTTCTCAGTAACACAGCAGCTTGTACATGCGAATTACAACCCTAACAAAGATACAACAACGACATAAAATGATAAAACACTTACATATTAAATTCATTAGCATCTCTACGGAGAAAAACTAAACAACCGAAAGGCATCGAATTCCTCATGACCTCGTCACAATAGACCGACCAAGCGCAACTCACTCTGCCGCAACGCTGGCCTCCGGCACTCTGACCTTGGGAGGCCTTCCCCTCCCTCTTTTCACTCCAGGAACTGCCGGCTTCAAGACAGAAGATTTGACCGCCGTCTTTGCCAAAGTGACAACAGCCGGCCGATGCTTCTTCGGGCGACCGCGGGGTCGGGGAAGCCCGCTAGATGCCTTAGCGATGGCTGCAGCGAGGGGATCTTTAGGCTTCGGCGGCCGGCCACGAGGACGTGGAGTCGGCGGCGACCCACCGGGCGGCAACGGCTGCTTCGGCTTCGGCGGGCGTCCACGTCCACGGCGAGGAGTAGAGTTGGATTCGGCTTTCAAGTAGTTGTTCCTGACAAACAGAAGCTCTCCGCTCTCCTTCATCTTCGTAAGCGCTTCAGACAGCGCCGTCTCGTGTCCCTCCGGCACGACTCCGCTAAAAGTAGTCTCGATGTACCTGGAGATCTCGGACTTGTTCGATCCCTCCTTCTCCCCAAGCGCAGCAATCGCAGTTAGTATCAACTGGAGCAGAAAATTAAGTGAAATCCAGGTCAAAACTTGATCTTTCGAAATCACAGTTCAAAAAATGATGATGAAATTATTCAGAGAAAAACCTATGGTCTTGATTACCTTCGGATAGGAGAGATGTGAGGTTGACTTGTTCTCCTCCTCTGTACTAGCCATGGAGGAGTGAAGAGAACAGAATAAGCAGGAGGAAGTAGGATTCTGCCAAGACTTCCGGATTTGTTATGGCGAAGATGGTGAGAGGACGGGTGTCGATTTTAAAAGGTGGCAGGGGAACGACGCAGGATAAATAAATAAATTTATATTTTTATATATATACATAAAGAGCTTTAAAAAAAAGGCAACGAAATAAAGGAAGGGATAACACCGAGACAAAGGTGTTTTAGCTTCGAGTGTAATTGACGGCTGAGATCTACTGAAAACTGCAGAATCGGAGGACAACGAGAGGGTGAGGGGATGTTCACGCGGATCGCTGGCGTGCTACATCTATATCGCGCTTTACTTCTTTATTACTCTTCTGCCCCCAAAATACTCAAAGAATTACAGTGCGCGAAGGTTTTATTAGAAGCGGAAATGAGCCTTTTGGTCATTTTATGCAATGACGTGGATTACTTATTTTCAAAATTTGAATCTTGTTACGGTGAGCGATAGGCGAAAACACCGAAAGTGACTTCCGGCTCAATGACATCAACCTAATGCATCTGTCTTCTAAACATAATAATAAATAAAGTTAATATGTAATCATTTGATTTGCTTTGAGAGTTGTGCTTTATACATGCATATATGTGTATAATTAACAATCCAATGGCTGTATGCTCCGATCAGCCGATGTACATTGTTTTAATGTAATGCACTTGCAGGAGATCTTGTGCGACATTCCGCACAGAAAAGCATGTGAGAGAGTCCCGAGATTTTTTTTTTTTTTTTTTAATGATTATCTAACCAACACCTCACCCATCTTATGAGTATGGATACATGACTAATCTCACGGTAAAGACCACATTCATCACTCACACGTGTTCACTCACTTACTTTCCCCACCTTAAGAGGTGTGCGCGAAGAGTTTTGAATCGATCCAGATTCCGTTCAGCCACCAACTGAGCTAAGAGACGGTAGATGTGTCGGAAGATTTTGCTGAATATAGATGACATATTATAAGTACAAAAGTTATTTAAGAGTATAATATGTGTTTTGATTTTTAATTAAGAGATTATATATATATATATAATATGTGTATATTATGAGTATTTATGATTAAATTTATTTAAATATAATAAACTATTTAGAAGAGAAATAAATAAATTAAAAATCCGAATTAAGAGGGTAAGCTTAAAATTGACTTGATTGTGATTGAGATGCATGAGAAGCTTAGTCATAAGAAAATGCAATTTGGTGGTTTTTTTATATAGTTTTATATGTTACAAAGGTCCCATAAGAAATTATGTTTGATTGCAATAAATAACATCAATTATTTCTAAATTGTTCTTGAAGATTTAAATTGATGTACATCTTGGGGAGAAGTTAGTTAGTAGGGGAGAAATTTTCTTTACTTAGGCAATTTAATTATTAAATTTTAATAAGAAAAGTTTTTATTTTATTTTTTGATATTTGAGAATAATAGTAAACTTATTTAAAAACTATTTTAAAAGCTAATTATTTAAAAATTTAGTTATTACTCATATTTCTATGTAAGATCTAAGATAATTTTATTCCATTTCATACAAATTTTTTTTTCATTTAGAATATATTCGTTAAAGAGGATCCAAGCTTCATCATTTATTAGAAGCTTCAATTAAACTCGAATTGGTATTACCTCTAACCATCTAAAGATTTAAAAATAGGTGAGGAACAACTAAAGATTCTTTTTTTTTTACTTGATTTCTAATCCCCTTGACATAGAGCTTATCCTTGAGGGGAAATAAATTAATGACAACTTCTCCACCTCCACCTCTCCCCTACTAATCATGGTACATATGGTAGAGGTTAAGTGGTATTTGCATGGCTAGGAAGATCTTCAATTCCCTTTTTTTCTTCTAAAACCAAGTTGAGAAATACCAATAATGAGCTCTCCATTTTGCAATAACCTTCATTAGACAAAATAAAATTTCCCAAATTACCATTCTTCATTTTAAGACCCTCTTCAATAGTAAGGCTCATCTTGATTAATTGTGCTCTAGAAAAAATATATTATAATTTTCTAAAAATTAAAATTAAATTAATTTAAGAGATGAACATTAAGAGGATTACGAGTGGCCATGAAGAACTCTTTACTTATTTGACTTATATTATTTTCTAAAATTATTATTTTATGGGATAATTTAGTAAAATGTCTTATCTTAATAGATGACTATTTTTACAAAAAATGATGGGCTATCACAATCATTTTTCATTCAACCCTAAAATAATCACAAATCTTCTTAAAATTATCCAGTATTAATTTGGTTATTAGATCTAAATCCATTATATCTATTTGGCTTAAAACATTGAAATTCATAATATTGAATATTCAAGTTGTTGATTAAGAACATCACTATAGAGACTCCCACTAGACAATTGCTAGCCATTCATGACCCATGTTTCCTAATCAAGCAACTTAGGCTTCGTTTGACTAAGCTTATTTGGTGTGTTTAGATGTTGAGACTGTGAAAATCAATTTTTTAATTGTTTGAATATGGTGCTTTACTAAACGGCATTTAAATAAAACTCCGTTTATGGTTGATTTCAGAAAGTGAAACAAGGACTCCCTCCACACTACGCTCCAAATTAGAAGAACGAAAGTTTTACAAAAATCACTTTTAAACCAATTTTTTCTAAATGAAACTCTAAGTCAAACGAAGCCTTAGTGTCAAGCTTATCCAACTACTTTTTAAATGACGATTGAAATTCATGTACTTTGCAAGTAAGTTAAATGACTATAAAATTATTTTCTTAAAATTAATTTAGTAAGTTTGGATATTTCAATTGGCAAATAACTTTAATCTATTTCATTCATTTAGGCTTCAAGATAAGCAAGCAGTTTGGAGTACATAAAAACTATAGATTTGCTTTATATTAAGCTTTAGAGCCCAAACAATATGAAGTAAACGGTTGTTTTCCTCATATGCAATAAGAAACCAGTTTTAACCTGCGAAAATCCTCTCAATATTGCTATTTTTATGATAGAGATCACAGGTGAAACTACCTCTCACTTCCTAGTCAGTGAGTAGTATAATATCTATTTATTGGCTTAAGAGATCGGAGGATGGATATGAAATTTTGGCCTCCATTGTTATTGTAGATGAAAATTTTGACACCATGGAGATCTCCATCCTCCATTAGTGCCTTTGCTATCACTATGTGGGCTCCGAAAATTCATTACCGACCTCTCGATTAAAAGAGTTTGATTTATGTCAGTGAAATTTTCAGAAGGTAGATGAAATAGTAGATAAGTCACTACTAAGAGATTTCATCCTCATTTTGTGAGGATTTTAGATCTGGTTTCAGGTTTCCTATAAGCGCAAGAACCTATAGTTAATTACCCCTCCCAATGTTGAAAGAAAACTTTCACTAGGCTATTCATTAGATCGCTAAATACGTAGCGTATAGTAGTAGCATGTGAAGTTTGAAATTTAGAATTTATAAAATTCACTATTTTAGCTTCAAGCAGATGGTTGGGGGAATGATGACAACCGATCTAGATGTCACTGCCATCCCTGCTATCGTGGTCCCTACCTACTTAATGTAAGAGGTCAACCCAACCGACGAAGGATTCTTATCTGACATATGAGTTACGTTGTCAAGAAATTCTTGTATTTATCTAATTTAAAGAAGCTTAAGTCTATTAGAGAGAGGGCTTTTTTGCCTATCAAGTATACCTATGATTCACAACTCAAAGGGCGAGCCATTGGGAGCATACGCTGGTCTGATCGTAATATAATAGTTTCATTTGGTAACCACCCGATCAGAGGACTCTGGTTGTAATTGCATTATACGTGGAGTCTACTGGCCAAGTCATGCAGTTAGATAACACGGGCCACGTCCTTACTAGCCTGAGATTGATTGAGAGTGAACATAGTAGAACACTTGATTTGACATTAGCTCCTTTGTGAGTTAGAGTTTTCTTAATTTGTCACATTCAATAAACTATTATGGAAGGTGGATTGAATTATATTTTACTTAAAAGTTGTTTTAAAAGATTGAATTTCATTTAGATATTTATAGTTTGATGACATATTAGATTTCACATTTGGATTGATATTTAATTTAAATTAATTTGATTTGAGCTTATAAATGCATTTTGATAGTAAATATCATTTCCGGTTGAAATCTTCATTCAACACAATCATCATCGAGGTAGATGTATTATTTTATTATTTTAGATCATGTCGACTCGATTAATTTAATAATTGAGGATCAGATCTACTGTCATGTGACAAAATTAGCTTCTCATATATTTTAATAAGTTGAAATTCTTATAATAATTGAATTTTTAAGTTTCGTTAACTCACGGGTCCTAAGATCAAACTGGGAAGCAACCCACGCAGCATCTTCAAACACTAAGTTTAAGCATTCAACGTAGTGTCGGGGCCCATGCGGGTATATAGTATATTTATATAATTTTATTTCTAGATCATAAGATTGATTTTATATTTTTCATTTAATTCTAACTTAGCCTACGTAGCCTTTTCAGACATTAACATTTACACTTTAAATCTCTATGTCCGAACATACGCACATTTATAACTTAGATAATTTCATCTAATTAATAAAATCATTGATTTTTAAAAATTATAATTAGAATGAAATTTCTTAATTTTTGATTGAAGGAAGTCCTATGATACTTTTTAATTTAATATCGTCTTCTGTCTGCTTGCAGAAAGAGTTACAAATCCGATGGCGTTGAGTTCATTCATTTAAAAGCTTGCATAAGTTTCAAACCACTTGAATATGACATAATCTTGCTTCAAGAGATGTGTAATAGATTCACACTCATTAAGATATTTACACATATCTTTCAACATTAAGTTGAGCTATTGAAAATATCATGCTATTATATTTGCAAGCTTGTGTAAATTGAAATACTTGAATATTGTATAAAATTGCTTGAAAATGAATATAAAGAGTCCACTTTTCTCAAGTATTTTCATGTATCTTGAAGCTATAGATTCAAACGACAATTTGATTTATAGTTTTGCATGAAAATTCAACTCCTCAAAAATACTAAAATGAATCAATGGAGTGTAATATTCAAGTTGATTCCTCCTCTTTTTGAAGGTTCTTCATTTAGTTTGTTTCTTGTTTTCATAACTCGTTGATTAATAAGGCTATTTATTCTCATACCTTATGGATTTCTATATTCTTATAAAACATTCTTAGATATTTCAAGCTTGCGAATAGATCAACCTATGCTATGAATATAAGTACATTCTCTCTTTTCAATTTAACCTTTAACTCTATAGAATTCTCTCATGTGAATGTTTGTTTTAATTAGGCATTACTGTTGAAACTTCAAGTGCTTGAATTAGAGTTAATTATGTTATGATATGCATAGGAAGCTTATTCGAAACCTCCCACATTCATGGCTCTTTAACGAGTTTTATCGCTTCATAACATATCATTAATGGGCTCTTTGATTTCATAATTCACCAATTATTTGATTAAACATATCATGAGTTATGGTGGAGTCCACATAAAAGTTGATTTGGGCCTATAAATAGAATGAATTATCTTCTTCTAAATTCATTATTTTTGTTGACCTCCGTGATATGTAAGTCGTCAAGCGTCAAGGATGACTGGAAGTGAGCGCATCTCAAAATATATCTTTGGGCGTCACCTAAAATGGTCGAAACGACCTTCGATCGATGAATAGATTTCACCGTTGCATTCAAAACTTTAAAAATGATCAGAATATAAATATTGCATAATCCAAAGATCGACCGATCAAGCAATCGAGCTATCAACGTGTCGATGCGCATATCGGAGAAAGGAAGCTATGAAGATGTCCAAACGACCTCCGTTCATGAAATTGATCTGTCGTTAGCTTCAAAATGCCGAAAACTACCAAATGAGACTATCCACGTTCAATTCAGATGAGTCTATGCAAATGTCGAATGAGCGAAAGTGATAACGCACAAATCGAGGCTGAAATATACTGGACGTCGCCAAAATTAAACCAATGACCTCCAATCGATGAATGGACTTCGTCATCACGTTTAGAACATCAAAACTGGTTGGAATATAAATATTGATAACTGATGATCAATGATCAAACGCGTTAACTTCGCAGTATATCGAGGGAGCTAAAGAAACCAAATGATCTGCTCACTGAAATTAGTTGACTTTTAAACATCAATGACTCTATCACGCAGACTGTTTTCAAACATCAAAATCTATCAAATAAGATCATTCACTTAATTGGACAGTGCATGAATGTCGAAAGCCAAAAGAGATAATGTATTTTTGAGTTGAAATGTTTGACCAAATCAAACGATTGAAAGCGTCAGATTGAAAAGTCGAAATAAAATTAAGATTGATATATATATATATATATTGATCGTCTAATTTTATTGGCATAGAATTCACATTAAAATTCGGTTAATCAATTTAAATTTTATTTAAAATCTCTAATATAATCATAATGCCCAAACTCCACTCTAAGGAACCCGGCCGGCCCTATTCCTCCCCTCACGCACCCTGGTTCATGCGACCCGCCCCTCTTCATGCACGCAGGAAAGGAAACCGCCCCTCTTCCCTCACGCACGAGAAATCCTCCCCTTCCGTTCGGATATCCAAACCCGAGCACACGGAGCCTACACGCGCGACAACCGTTCCCCCGCACGTCGCTTGATCCGATGTCGTCTCCCCTCTCCTCCACGCGCGACAACTGTTCCCTCCTCCCTCTCTTCAACTGCTCTTCCCTCTCCAAAATCGAAAAGGGGCTCCCCATTTTCCTCCTCCCTTCAAACCGAACAAAAACCTCTCCTTCCCCATTCTTCTTCTTCAAAATCGAAAAAGAGTAAGATTCTTCCTTCCCCTTTCTTCTTCTCCCTTCTTCTTCTTTCTCTTTTTTCTTTTCCTTTTTCTTCCATTTCTTCCTCCAAATCGAAAATTACAGATTCTTCTTTCTCCTTCTTCTTCTTCTTCTTTCTCTTCTTTCTTTTCCTTTTTCTTCCATTTCTTCCTCCAAATTGAAAATTACAGATTCTTTTTCCTCGCTGAATTTCTTTTTTTCTCCATTCATTTCTTCCTCCCAGCCGTGCGAGCCGAGCCCCTCCATTCTCTTTCTCCCTCTACTTCTCTCATCTGAAACAGAAAGCAAGAATGCAAGGGATAATTTGTGGATGCGTGAAAATAATTATTGTGAATGCGAAAATTATATTTGTGTCTTTTGTGCAGATTTCAAGACTCTGCTAATACCCCATAGGGCATAGCGGGTGTGAGAAATGTGAATGAAGATACATATATACTTTCGTCTTTTTTTGCAGGTTCTAAGACTAACGATAATGTAGCGAGCTGAAGACGTATGGTGTCAAGACACACTCATAATAAAGATAGAGCATCTAATATCTGACTCTATCTAATAAATCTCTGTAAAATTTTGACTAAAATTTGGGACTTAAACAAATTCAAATGGAAATCCTAAACTCAAATTAAATAAAAAAAATACACGATAAGCATGAAAATAAACATTAAAACAAAGAGGAGAATGCTTAAAGGAAACAAAACAAAACAAAGAGAAAATATAATACTAAAATAAACTACTTATTTTAAACGCAAGCAAGCTCCCTTACTTCAAAAATCTTTAAAGGTTATGAAGTTTTCTTTCAAGCAAATAATGTGAAAGGTATGATCCTCTAGCCTTATTTATAAGAAAGGAAAGCTATCTTTGTAGGATCTGCTTATAATTAAACTAATAATGTATGCAAAATATATCACAACAACCTTGTTCCATGTTTGTTATCAAAACAAATGCAAGTGGAACTTAATGAAATTAATATTAAACTCATGACAAACTTGCAATAAATTTGAAGTCTAATTTTCAAATAAATAGGAAATTTGATATGAAGTTAAAAAAGAATCTAAATTGGGTCTAACAACTATTGTTATAGAAAACGTGAAGAGTCCTTATAAGATAAAATTAGAGAGGCTTGAAGTTTTCTTTTAGGTGAACTTCATACATAAAAACTTGTATGAATACAACTCATGAAGTATGCCCTCGCACATATCTTATAGCGGTCACTCCTTTTGGTCAAATATACAAAATACATGCAAGCGCTTTCATTATACATATCAGAATGAATATATTCTTATTCAAAACTTGTATGAACTTTCAATGTAAATATGCCACCGAACCTGTAATACTCAAATGCAAGCGGACAAAATGCATCATTTAAAAATTCAAAGTAAATTCACAACCGGATTCACAATATATCGTACAAGCAAACAAAAGATGTTAATTAAGACATTCTTAAATACACTCGTATGAGCCCCGACATTATGCTGAATGCTTAAATTAAAGTGTATGAGGATGTTGTGCGGGTTGCTTCCTGGTTTAGTCTTAAGACTTGGTCCGGGTTAACAAAACCTAAAATTCAATTATGAGAATTTCAACTTGATGAAATATCTGAGAAGCCAATTCTGTCACATGATAGTAGATCCAATTCTTTGTTAGGAGCTAAAATAGAGTAGACAGGATCTAAAGTTCTCAAATATATTTAAGTCATTCAATTAACTACCTCCATGATGATTGTGTTGAATAATGATTTCAACCAGAGAGGATACTTCCATCGAAATATGATTCTATTTTCAAATCAAATTAACTCAAATTAAATATCAATAAAAATGCTTAAATTAAATTATATTATTATAAGTTTAAAGTAAAACTCAATCTATCATTTTCCGTAATTGTTTATCTGGTGACAATGTGATATAAATTAAGAAAACTTCAGGTCACAAAGGAGCGATATCAAATCAAGTGTTACATGTTTACTCAATCAATTGTCGCAGCGACCACTGTCCTAAGCATTGACCAATCGCTGAGATGATGTAGGACACCATAATCCTCCGACGTGGCTTGGAAGTAGTACATTATATTAATCAATGATCGATCGTATGCTCCCGATGGCTCGTCCTTTGAGTTATGAATCATAGGGTATACTTGATTAGGCAAACAACCCTCTCTAAGCTAAGATAGACTTATGTCTATCTCCTTAGACAAACACCACCCTAGGTTTACAAGAATTTTTCGGACGACGTAATCCATGTATTACTGATAAGGATCATTCGGTCAGGTTGGGTCGACTACCTCGTTTATTCTAGACTTGGAGACGGCAATGATGAACCATGAGATCTAGACGGACATGTCATATCATTCCTCAACCATCCTGCCAGTGAAATGATGAATTTCATAAATATAAATCTTAAACTCCATATCTTATTACTATAAACATTGTTACCTAACAACTACTTAATCGAAAGTTTTCTCGACTAAGAGGGTAATTAACTATGCATAGCCTTTAATAAACACGGAACCATCTAAAGTCCCGCAAACGAGTGAAATCTTTGGGTAGTGTCTTATCTATTATTCCATCTGCCTTCTAAAAATTACACTAATATTTAAATCACACTCTCTTTAATTCAATATTGTCGAGAAGTCGGTGGTGAATTTTCGGAGCCCACAATTTTTCATTTGCCTTAACTTTCCTGTGGGGTTCTACAAGTACAAGCTTTTAAAGTGTATCTTAATTATATTTCAGGTAAGATTTTCATTTATCATTTGTAGTCAATTTTCCTTTGAGTTTTAATTTAAGCTTGTTTACATAAGTCATAATGTTTTAAATGATTTTCATTTAAATTTGTTTAAGTCTAAATCAAATTCAAATTTCAATATCGATATGGAGAGCAACATCTAATGGTTTTAGCTTTACTCAAGATGCTTTAATAGAAATGTTTGTGCAACTAAATTCATTTCTTATGCATAAATAGGCCTTTAAACTTCCACACATTTACATTCATATACATCCATAAATTGTACATTGAAATTTGACTTCCTATTTTGGATGAGACAAAGAGGGGTTTCAGCCAAAAGGAGAATCGGGAGAAGGAAGGTCAGGCGTTCGATCGAGCGAATGAAGAAGAGAAGCATCGGGGGGAGGGGAGAACACCGAAAACTGAGAAGAACCTTCCTAATGGAAGAGTTGCCTCTCGGCAACCACTATTTTGTAAAGAAGTGATGCCATGGAAAGGAGAAGGAGCTCACTGTTTGAAGGTAAACAAGGGAGAAGGAGAACCAGTGCGGCTTCCTTGCAGGTTGAGGGAGAAGTCCAGATCTGTAGTTCAGATAGGGAGAAGGATTGAACGAGAGAGTGGATTGCTTGTGGTTTCCTTGCGATTTGAAGTAGGAGGTGGATGAAATCAAGAGGGAACGGTTGCTCGTGCGGTTGAAGGATTCGAACGAGCAGATGAGGGAGATCGAGAGAGGGAGAGGGTTGTGCGTGCTCCTTCAGCTCGGGTTGTACATTTAGTCGGTTGTTAATTGGAGAAATCAGGGCTGGTTAGGTTTAAATTAGGGCTCGCTAGATTAAATAATAAATTATTAAATTTTTAAGTGTTTAATCAATCTTAATATAAATTTTATGATGAGATCATTATATGGTTAATATATATATATATATATATATATATATATGATTGAGTTATTAATGTAAAAATGATATCGTTAATTATATTTGATTAAGTTAGAAATAATCGAATTTTAGTTAAAAAATAATTGTCGCTTTAAAAATTCATATAATTTGTCTAGAAGAACGTTATGAAAGTTTCATTTTGACACTCTAATCGATTAATTTAGAATTTTTTGTGAGTATTATAAATAGATATGTGCGACGAAGATTGATATGATCGATTGATCAT